>LPNX010116283.1:271100-331150 GCA_001517045.1 Pseudotsuga menziesii
GGTACATAGGAAACTCTTCTTAAGTACATTGGTGGCATGCATTCTTATTTGAAGCATACTTTGTTGATGTTTAATCCCAGTAATTTAGACGATGTATGTGTTCAAGATACCCATTTAGAATCCAGGGGTAAGCATGCTAATGATACTTTTGTGAAGAAGTCATTTAAATTTGACAGCGAATCAAAAGGTAAAGATAAGGGGAAAAAGAAGATGGCTACTGTTAAGAAAGAGGGTGAAAATCCTACGTGTTCGCATTGTTAGAAGGGACATGATGTCTCTAAGTGTTGGAAACTTCATCCGTAGTTAAGGCCAAAGAAGTACGGAGGAAACAAAGACAAAGGAAAATCAAAAGCTACTGCAGCAGTTATTCAAGACTTGGGATCAGACTCTGGTGATGAAACAAAGGCTACAACTATCGGAATCCAAGGTAAGGATAAAAGTATCTCACTTCCCATTGATGCACAATCCAGTTCTAGTGCAAGTACAAGTCTACCATCTACTTCTAAGCAAAATGATAAAGATATAAGTGCACTGTTTCATGTTTGTGTCATTACAAATCACACAAAGATTGATACATTGTTTGATAGTGGTTCACAAGTAAATCTGATATCAGAAGAAGTGGTTAAGAAATTGCATTTAGTTACTATGCCTCATGAAAAGCCCTATCCTCTAGGTTGGGTTACTAATGATACACGATTGCAAGTTACAAGGAAATGTGTATTGAAATTTGCAATTACTAAAAAGTTTAGGGATGAGGTAGAACTAGATGTAGTGCCACTTGAAATTAGTGGAATTGTACTTGGGAGTCCATATTTGTATGACCGGAAAGCAGTATTTTATAGAGAGCAGAATAAGTATCATCTTTTTAAAGAAGGTATGGAATATATTGTACGAGCACATAAGATAAAAACCAATCTAGCAATAGTCTTTGCAGGAAAAATGAAGAGGTTGGTAAATGCTAGTAAGAACTTTGTGTTGATGATGGTTAAGATGAAAAATGATGAAGTCTCTAAATATTTTGAAGAATGTGACCCTAAGCATAAATCTGAATTGATTGACATCGTTTCTGAGTATGATGATTTGTTTCAAGATCCGAAGGGGTTACCACCAAAGAGAGAGATTCAGCATGAGATACATTTGCAGCAGGATGTGCCACTCCCGAACATAGCCATGTACCGGATGTCTGTAATGCAGAATGAGGAGATCAAGAAGCAGGTTTAGGAGCTGATTGAGAAGGGGGTCATCCGGCCCAACACTTCTCCTTGTGGCTCTCCCATAGTCTTGGCTCCAAAGAAGGATGGGTCATGGAGGATGTGTATCGACTACATGGCCCTTAACAAAATCACCATTAAAAACAGGTATCCTCTTCCTTGTATTGATGATTTTCTTGATCAATTGAAACATGCAAATTACTTTACAAAATTGGATCTGCGTAGTGGGTATCATCAAATCCGTGTTGCTGAGCATGATGCTTGGAAAACAGCTTTTAAGATGAAACAGGGTTTGTATGAATGGCTTGTCATTCCTTTTGGGATGTGTAACGCACCTGCTACTTTCATGCGGGTCATGAATGATGTATTTCATTCATTCATTGATGATTTTGTAATTGTATATCTAGATGATATCCTTGTGTTTAGCAAAACTTGGGAAGAGCATGTTGTACATGTGAAAAAAATTTTAGATGTACTAAGAAAGGAAAAGATTTATGTAAAAATGTCTAAATGTGATTTTGCTAAAACTTCTTTAGTATATCTAGGCCATATTATTGGTGGAGGCCACCTACAAGTGGACCCAGCCAAGGTTGCTGTCATTGTAAACTAGCCACGGCCTAACACCGTTACTGAAATCATAAGTTTTCTGGGTGCGGTTCAGTATTAGACGAAATTCATTTCTGGGTTTTCTTCCATTGCTGCTCCATTACATGCATTGACAAGCATTAAAGAGATTTTCCAGTGGGGAGGCAAGCAACAGAGAGCCTTTGACACTTTGAAGGAAAAGATTAGCACAGTACCAGTTCTGACATTGCCAGATTTGCAGCAACCATTTGAGATCGAAACCGATGCCAGCAGGTTTGCCATGGGAGCAATTTTGCTGCAAGGAAGGAAACCAGTTTGTTACCATTCAGAAAAATTCTCTACTGCGGTAAGTAACTATCCGACCTATGACAAAGAATTGTATGCTTTAGTACAGGGTGTGAAGAAGTGGAAACATTATATCATGGGAAAAGATAAAGTCATACATACTGATCTTCAGCCACTTCAATATTTACAATCTCAAACTAAAATACAACAAAGTAGGCATTTAAGATGGATGGGGTTCTTACAACAATTTCATCTCGTCATTAAGTACAAAAAGGGAATTGATAATAAAGTAGCAGACATGTTATCAAGGCCACCTATGAATGCTTCAATAATTCTTCAGAACATTTCATTAACACATGAAAGTTATATTGAACAGTATGCAGAAGATAAAGATTTTAAGGAAGTATATGCATCACTTATACATGGTAAACAAGAAGATAACTATTATGTGCATAATCAACTCTTGTATCATCTCGGTAAAATTTGTATTCTAGAGAAAGAAAGAGTGCATGTGATTTGAGAAGCACATAGTTCATTGATTGGAGGACATTTTGGTGTAAGTAAAACATTGTCTGTATTGCAAAATCACTGTTATTGGCCTCAAATGCAAGAAACTGTAGCTAAATATATAAGGGGTTGTGTTATGTGTGCAACAAGTAAGCCTAGCAATAGGAAATTGGGTTTGTACACTCCTCTTCCAGTTTCTTCTCGTCCTTGGGAAAGTATTTCTATGGACTTTGTAGGGGGACTACCTATGTATAGAAAAGGGCATGATTACCTATATGTTGTTATGGATAGGTTCAGCAAAATGTGTATCTTAATGCCATGTAACAAGCAGATCACTGCTGAACAAACAACTCTTTTATTCTTTCAAAATGTTTGGGTACATTTTGGGCTTCCCATGTCTATAATATCTGATCGAGATTCTCGTTTCTTGGGAAGATTTTGGTCAACTTTATGGGAACTTATGGACACTAAACTGAAGAAAAGTACAGCTTTTCATCCACAGACCAATGGGAAAACAGAGGTAGTGAATAGAACAGTGGTTCAGCTACTCAGAGGATATTGTAGTAAGCATCCTAAACTTTGGGATGAGCAGCTGCAGTATATACAACATGCTTACAATCATGCAGTTCATTCTTCCATGAAAAGATATCCTTTTGAAACTTGTTTTGGTTATCTGCCAAAAACACCGATGGACTTCTCTTTTGGAAAAGATGCAGTGGATGGACATCATGATGCAAATAAATCTTTAAAGTTCATTCAGAGAATCCAAGCAGTGCAGTAGGTAGTTCAAGAATAGTTGGAGAAGAGCTAGGCAAAGTACAAAGCCAGGAATGACAAGCATCGAATTGATCATCAATTTCAGGTTGGTGACCGACTTTGGTTACACATCACCAAAGAATGAATGAAAGGTGAAGGTAAAAAGATTAAGCCTATCAGGTATGGTTCTTTTGAGATCTTAGAAAATATCGGTACTAATGATTTTCGCTTGAATTTACCTCCATACATGCAAATTTATTCAGTTATCAATGTTGAGAATCTTAAACTGTATGAACCTCCTATGATCATGGATGAGGAAATTAACATACAGATTCCTTCAATAGATGATTTGGCACTTGAATATATGAGAGAGTTGCAGGATGATGCTATTCTTGACAGAAATGTAAGGACTTCACAAAGGGGGAATGCTGAGTACCTTCAAGTGGGGCTGAAGGGGGTGCATCCTAGCAAAGCAAGATGGATGGATATTGGTAAAGTGAGGGAGCTGTACGCTCACTTACTTGCATAATAATTCAGGCTTTTGGTGGTCCAAAAGCTCTCCAATGGGGAGGATTGATCCGGCAGATTATTCCTCTTTAAAGATCCAACATGGTACATGGTTCAGAAATGGCGGTTGAAGAAAATTGGACGGCAAAAATACAAAGCATTGGAGGTCGGAAGAGATCTCCCTCCGCAATGGTGGGTGGCCAAAATCCTAGTCTGTCCGTGGGGATAACCAGACGCAAAAAATATGAGGATCGGCGGTCGAAAGAATTTCTCCCTCCGCAACGGCGGAAGCTTAAAGACATTCGGAATGGATCGGAAGTCGAAGCGATAAGCAGTCCGCAACGACGGCCACAAGTTTGATCAAAAGAACAATGCTTCTGGCAGCCGCAATGGTGGAAGCTTAAAGACGTTTAGAACGGATTGGAAGTCGGAGCGATTAGCAGTCCACAACAACGACCACAAGCTTGATCGGAAGAACAACGCTTCTGGCAGCCGCAAAGGCGGAAGCCCAAAACTTAAAAGATCGGCAAAATAACTCGATGGAGTCAGAAAAAGAAGTGGTGCGCCATCCGCAAATGTGGAAACCAAAGTAACTAAAGCCTCCGACTTGAAAACCAACCGACAGCTGATTGCAATTGAGACCGTCGAAGCCCGTTGCTTATCCTCTTCCGCAACGGCGAAGCACGGTTGACTAAAAATTCCGGCAGTTCAGTTACGTATGGTTCTGGAGGTCAGATCCTTGGCATGGAAGGACATTCATAGCTTATTTGTAACAGTTGGAAAGCTTTTCTTGGTAGTTATGCCACAACTGGAATAATGACGAAAGGAATATGAATAGCCTTGATGCCGTGTTTCCTAGAATATGAACAGCCTTGATGCCGCGTTTCCTGGAATGTGAACAGTCGCATTTCTTTGAGCGTTTTGGCTCATTTGTAATGGAAAAGATGAGTAATAAAGGAGGCTCAGTTCGTTGAGAGCAGGGGGAGGAAACTGTTTTCTCGGTAATGAGAAGCTTGGAGAGAGCATTATGCTGTTTCTTTTGAAGTCGACCATTCTCAGTTATACTTTGCTTCTTTTGACTGTTGAAGTCTAGTTTTGTAACTTTCAGAGAGGAGGTCTTGAAGACTTTACTGTTAATGTCCAGTTGTTGTGATTGTAAAGAGTCGACTGTTTTCTCTGTTTAGCTGGCTGTTCTTTTTTTTTGAAGGCCAATTTGTATTAGTCCAGAGAAGAGGTCTTGCAGACTTTTGTCCATACTGCTGAAATTGGATTGCAGAGTCCAGAACCATTTGTACCATTTTTAAATCCATTAATTGGATCGGTGCCCATTGGAGAGGGACCCGGAGACGTAGCCCAGTGGAGGGGGTGAACTCCATTATCAACTTCTGTTTGTGATTCTAGTTCTATGTTTTCTACTTGGCATCTGTTTATAAGTCTTTTTTTTCATTCCTGTTCTGAGCATTTAATTTCTGTTCATGTTGTCCCTTTAATTAACCTGTTGCACGCATTCTTTTAAAACAAACTTTTAATGCACTAAAGTTGAGGTCCTACAGATAAGATATTTCCAGGATTATATTAGTATCTAGGGGCTCTTTCGAGAGTTTCAGGCTTTGCTACCCTGCCCATAAGGTCGATCCTGCCTACAACTGTTCGCTTGAGCATTGGTTATATTGAGGTGACCTTAGTTTCCTTACCTAGGTATCACAGGGGGTACTTGCAGAGGTTATTCTGTGAGTGTCCTGGCCAGGTAGAGGTCAGAAAGCATAGTCTCTTTATGCGTTGAAGCTAAGAGCCACTATAATTGGTTATGTACCTCCGCTTGTAGTGTATGGGAGTTTCGAGCATCTCCTAGGTGAGAAATACCTACTTCATTCGAGACCTCACTTATCCTCCCCTT
The DNA here is from genome assembly GCA_001517045.1 of Pseudotsuga menziesii. Lineage (NCBI taxonomy): Eukaryota > Viridiplantae > Streptophyta > Pinopsida > Pinales > Pinaceae > Pseudotsuga > Pseudotsuga menziesii. The sequence continues at coordinate 276,849 of LPNX010116283.1, forward strand.
GGTTTGATTGTATTTTGGTTGTAGATTTTCTTAGGAGTGTGCTCTTTGTGCGCTAGTTTTCCTTTGGGATCACGGTTAATTGAGTATATTTATGCTCTCTTGAGTTTGGGTCCTTTTATTTTCGGCATGCCTGGTATCCTATCACCCATCCTTGGTCCTAGTGCGGACCCTGGTGTCAAACTTGGGGGAATCACAGTGCCTTACCCTACTCATAGATTTGGGAGTGGTCACATTCTACCCTCTACTCCATTTGTTGAGGATGATGACTCCCTTCTCTCAATTTTTACACCGGTGGTCACCCTCATGGGGGTGGTAGTGGATGCATGAACATTGGGTCTACACCTTACTTTCCTTTTTTATGTCCCATCATTCACCGCGTTGTTTCATTTGGGTTCAATTGTCATGATCATTCCTCCCTATATCCTATAGTTTGGATTCTTTATTGACTATTTTGGGTTTTTTTGGACTAATATGGTTGTCATGTAGGATCTGGTTTTTGTATGCTCTCTTCGAGGTTTTGACCCATTTGTTCCTATCATAGGTATTATGTATGAACTGGCATATAGGTTAGGATATCACATCCGCTTGCACTTATGCATTGCCTTATGATCGTTCCATCTTAACCTTAGGGATGAACCCATTCCATGGTATCATGAAACCTTCATGCTATTGTTAGAAGTGGTACTATGAGAATGGTAGAGATTTCCTATACATGGTTCTCCTAGTTAGCTCCCTTTTTTTTTTGGTACCCATGCTACGAGTCCTCTCTTAGGTACGTGAGTCCCTTTTAGTCATGCCATGTCCTTGACTAAGAGCCTCATACTCCTCTTTAACTTTATGCTGGCATTTCCTGGGGACTCCCTTGTATATGTCAAGTTGTAATTGCATTATCATGATTTTTGCTTTCCTTATTGAGCCTTATGTCGGCTTCCTTGAATTTGATTATTAGCCATATAGCCCAATATTTTCTCATGTCTAGCCACGTAGAGCCATTTTACGTATCCTTTACAGCTTGATTCCCCAATTTTTACCGGGAGGGGACTTTCCCCCGAGTGTCATTATCCTACACATGTGTCCTTGCATTGAGCATAGGTGTGTTCTGCTACTTGGAACTAGTTTGTTTTCCCCTTGACACTCGTATCCTCCTATTCTGTAACTATAAAGCACTATTATTCTTTTTCAAGCTTTTCAAAATATTTGAAAAAGTCAAAAAAAAAAATCAAGAAACCAAAAAGTCGGACAAGAAAAGATGTTATCTTTGGCAGCAGTCAATTCATGTCACCTTTGAACATAAAACTATATATCACATCCATTGGTTGGGTTAATAGTTTGACTTTAGGACCTGTACTCATTTCTTTGAGTTTATCTCCACTGACTGGTTAAGCTTACAGTCCCTATGGAGCCTCTGTGAATGCCTCCTGTGTCGCAGAGATGTCCCAGTTTCGTATATCGAGTCTATGCTACCTACATTCAGTCACCATTTGCCTTTATGCTATTGTTCAAAGGAAGTTGAAACCTGAGTCGGCCATTCCTTAGTTCTCTTTATTTTGCATGTCGACCATTCCTAGTACTGATACTGGTTCATGCACTTTATGATCGAGTCCTTCCACATTATATAGCCTTGTTGAGTACCTTGTGTTGGATGATGAGGGATGCATTAATGCCCTTCTTCCAGCAGATTTCATCCCATTGACTTCAGATCATTTATTCTAGGATAGGAATATAGATTCATTTTTGAGTGCCTTGAGACTTGCAGTAATCAGTGGCAGGTTCTCTCTCCATTGACAGTTTTGGGAATACATCAATGTCCCCTGATCAATGGATCATTTCAAGTGTTTGAACTCAACATATTTATTCACACTTGTTAGTTTTCACTCTAGTACCTTGATTCCCATTTTCATTATCGGTGGGTGATTTCATGTCTGTTAACAGTATACATCAATGACCGGTAATTAGATGATGGACTACTATGTTTGACCTCTACACCTCTATTCACATAGTAGGACATGTACTCATATCGAATTGTGAAGAAGACCTTCCAGATTGGTGGCATTTCATAAATGCTACCTCCTAGATCATGCCAGTGTTCATGAGATTTCAGCTCTCGTGACTTGATTCCAATATATGTTAGATGTTTCTAGCCCTTATGGAGATCTTGATCCATTGTATATCTTTAGCTTTCATGGAGATCATGATCCTTTGTATATCTTCATCATGGAGATTCTGATCTATCTATATTGTATGTGGCGGTGACCACACATGTCATATTTTGTATCATGCCTATTCAGGGCCATTCTACTGTTATGTATCCGGGACTGCTATATCTACTTACAGTTATGTGCAGAGTTTGTTTATTGTATGGTACTATTGGATGGCTGGTTCTTCCACCTGGTTCTTCATCACTCCACTTTTGGGATGGACTTATAATGTATTTCGGCCATCGTATGACCCCTCTGATCTCACACATTAGGGGGAATCTATTACAACTGATTTTACCACACATGGTGGATCACACCTTTATGGCCTTTCTTGTCCCTCTGCAGACTCTTAAGACCCCATGCACCATATTTGTACCTTTGATATTTCCAATATCACCCTAAAAACATGCATTATTTTCTATACGCGACTTTTAAACCTATTCTCGCATATATACGTGAATTTGAACCTCAAACCCACGTACATCAGGATGTGTGCAAAAGGACAAATAGTTTTGGAGTTTTTCTTGATGTGGATTTGAGTCACTTGTCTCTTGGCCTTCCATATGCCTTGATATCGCTCGTATTTGACCTTCAATTTCCCCCATTGAAGCACTATATAAAGAACCCTTTAGATACATTGAAAGGAGAGGAATTGAAGAGAAAGAAAACTATAGTCCATTGTTGCCGGAGCTTATACTTGAGTTTTCATCCCTATGTCCCTTGGAGCACATTGTGTTCTTGCTAAGATTTCCTTTGCTTGTGAGCTTTATATCGAGAGATGGAGGATTTAAGTGGTGGAGGCCCAGGTGGAGGACTCAGTTTCTTTGATTCGCAGACATGCCGACAGAGGTTGTCACTATTGTAATTTCTAATTTATATTAATAGAAATATCTTTTCCAATCCAATAATGTGTATTTAAATGAGTATTGAATCCATGAATGCTTTTAAATGCTTATATATGTTATTTATTATATATGCTAGAGTAGGTCTAACACAATTATATATAGAATGCTTGTCTTGTTTGCTGAATGTTGAGAGAGCAAATTATCAATACAAGGAAGGGTGGAAAAGCTCAACGAGGATCTACATCAACTGTCCAGAATAAGGTATGTTTCAAGATCCTTTAGGGTTAGATGTTTGGTTTCTCTTGCATATATGAAAGGATTGATTTCTGCGGTTACTCTGTCTGTTGTGGTACCCCAAGCCATAAGAAGTTTTCTCCGTAACAAAAAAAATTACATAACATGCAATCTCATTCCATATAATGAATTAAAAAATACATCATACATAGGAATCATTTCATGTATTAAACCATATCGAAATCATATTACAAACCCAAGTATTACAATGGGAACAAATATTGAATCGTGTGGGAATACAAGATGAACCGTCTTTTATAAATTAAAATACAATGTATTACAATTATCCACGGATAGGATTCAAACCATGTGGTGATTATTTACCAAGGCTACACTATACATTAGAGTATGTGGGCTACATCAAATAAAATAAACACTATAATAAACAACCCATTATGCTACAACAAGGTCATAAGACCCTTGTCTCTGTCCAATGCTGTAAGAAAGGCCTCAAACTTCACCATCTAAATTACACAGAGTCCGTTTTTAAAATTCTAACCACAATGATGAAGGCCATCGTGGGATTGCACCCTTGGCATCTTTATATAAAATCCGCAATAACTTCCAACTAATAGAATCATTAAACAGTAAAACAACCACCTAAATCTATGCAACATTCAACCAAGCCATGACCTGCCAAATAAATATTACACAGTATGGTTTTAATAACAAACTAACTCTATTAAGGATTTCACCCCACACTCTAAATCAATGAAAATGTAAACAGTAATAAAACACATTGAAGCTATCACAACCACAAAGGGAAAGGCTCAAGACATATATAGCATGGCCTTTAACGCATGCTATCAACCATTATAACTAAATATAAATACCCAACACAAATACCACAATGAAGGTGTATTCCTGTTAATAAACCATTAACACAGCAATACATTCCATTCACAACACACAGTAAGTATAATAACCATTTCCACATCATTAAAATGAAAAGTATCTACATTATGCACAGTAATTCCATCATCGCAGTCAAGTCCACACAGGCATGCCAATGAGCTATGGTACCATTGTAAGCAATGGTACAACCAATGGCTCAAAATGCCCAATCCTTAGATAATTTACAAAAACTAAAAATTAAATACACAGAGCCTTTGAGAAACGCGAGTTTTCTCCATGTCTAGAACCCATGCTAGTAATCTAAGAACCCAAGTCTGTTCATTACAAATACCGAAGGTGACTTCAAACCCCATAGAGAACCCCAAAACCAAATGACAAATTGGAACACAGATAGGATGCGAGACAACAAGCGTAAGATTGTTGGAAAGGATTTCTTTGCACTTCTCTCACAGCCAAACCCATGACATAGCTAGAGCTACGTTGCTCATCACCACACCTCGTCACTTACAACTAACCAACAAAACCTTGAATTAGAAGTATGGAAATGATAGAAGTTTCAGAACAACATGAAATAACGGGCAAGGAAACCCCAAGTGAAGCTTAACTTCCTGGTCTAGAGGTCACCTCCATTATCCTCTATGCAGAGCCAAGAAAAACCCCAATTGACAAGCAAAATGACCAAACCATCGTGACCCAAGCCTAAGTGAGGGATTCCATGAAAACGAAGGTGCATTAATGGCACCACATGGTACCCACCTTCAAATAGATAAACCCACTTCGCCATAGTTTACATTCTTTACCAAACGTTAGTGTCCACTACCTTGCGAATTCGTTAAAACCCAACATATATGGTCCAAACCATATGATATTTCGCCACCCCAAATATTATGACAATGTCATTATATTACAAGGTTTAATACATTGCGATGTTACGCATAGTGCATAGTCCATGCTTGGTTTGCGCTAGCCATAAGTCAAGTCACAAGGTATATATATTAAATATAACATGTAAACCATAGGATTAAAGGCTTAAACATAATAAGGTTTCCCTAAGCTTAAAAGATTAGTAAACATGGCATATGAAATATGCCATGTTAATATTTACACTTTATAAAAATCAAGGTCTGGTTTTCTTTAGGCCAAGATAATAACCTGCAAATAAAAGAACATAGGAGATGTTAATAATTTGTAATAAAATAAACATAGAACATAAAATATACTAAGATATAAATGACAAGATACAAAACCATAATGAAGCATAAGTAGTGTACAGGAAATTTAGCGGCGATAGTGAAATTGACAAGAATAGTATTTTACCTAGTTATAATTCTGAGTCGGCAAAGAACCGAAGTCAACCAGCAGTAGTATTCTTTAGGATCAATACTTCCAGTACTCTTTAAACAAGACCCCGTCTCAAAGTATGAACTAAATGTGAAATAAAATAGGTGCCTTAGTTTAGAGAACTAAGTAATCTTGCAAACAAGTAAACACCTTTACCTCTCAAACCATCATGGGAGAATGAGTCCCGCTACTCTTCCCACTTTGTTTCCACAAACAAAGTTAAGTTAGGACTTTAAAAATAACAAGTACGACTATGCAGAAAGGACGAACCATTTAAAATCTAGTAACGACACATACGCGACATTTGTATAAACATAATACCAAGCGGTAAACAATAGTATGACATCGTAAGTAAAATACATGAATAATAATGCCTAAAAGTAAATAGCATAACGTAAGAATAGATTACGAGTAAACAGTGATACATGAAGTGTATGATATAGTTCCACAAGTGAATAATGTTATGTCTAGGTAGTTTTTACTAGCCTATAATTTTTGACTTTTTTTAAATTTTTTGGGACATTACACCTGGAACCGTTCCTAGTTCTAATACGGATCCCCCTAAGCTGGTTCCAACATGCAAGTAGCTTAGAGATCCTAAGGTGAGTCTTCCCTAGTTTGTATATCACGTCTGGATCAGTTCTCCTTCTTCCTCTTAGGGAAATGTTCTCCAAGAACTCTCTCTTGAGAATTATCAGGAAGAATAATGACTCCAAAAATATAGGATGAGATCCCCAAGCCTCTCTTTGGCTTGGGACTTTATAGACAGACTTTTCAGTCAAAGGGGCAGTTAAATCAAGAATTGCTTCATTTCTTGATTTAAACCTTTTCATTTAATTTAGTACTTTTATTATTTAACGTAGGAACTTTTATCTAGTTCCTAAATTGAATTTTATATGTATTATACTATTTAATTTTTATCTTAGTAATAATAGTAATAGATGGAACTTTTCCTTCTCTCTCAAATTATTAATTTTATTACTATATTTATTCTTTATACACACCATGTATAAAATACATAATAATATAACTTTTGTTAACATTTGTCTTGGGGTATCACATATTGTGATCCTTAGACTTACGACACTTTCTTCATTAAGGCCATCACATAGATGGTTAGGTCTACTAGGCTAGGCAACTCTAAACATCCTTGCATGTTGGATTCTCTCATATAACGTGGTAGTCCTTCACTACTTGTTGAGAATATAGAAATTCAAAAGTTTATTTAATCACTTATAGATAAGTCTAATGAGATCAATATTTTTGCTTGAGTTGTTTTCACTCAGGAATCATTAATTCTTTTCAATAATTCCTAGCGCTTACGAGAGCCCATACTCAATGCTAAAAATAAGGAGTTAAAAACTTAGTGCAATTCTAGAGCTCTTCACTCAACACTAATTCTAGGATGTACTTGTATGATACACGTAGGGATACAATGGACAAGGATCTGATGTTCTAGAGATCATGCTCAACATCAACATGGAAGGCTCCAGGGCTTATGCCCAACACTTCCAAATTATATTTTCATGTGTGCCAGATCTTCATGCTCAACACAAATATAATACTCATGTGCTCCAGAGATTATCTCTCAATACAAACATCAATAGATCACGTGCTCCAAAGCTCCTCGCTCAACACAAAACATCTCATCAATCATGTGCTTCAGGGTCTATGACCAACACAAACCAATTGTATATATATATATATATATATCATCAACAATTGGATTACGCTCAATATATAAAATAAATAATCATGTTCATATGAAATGGGGTCTTCGACCCAGTATATAAAACATCAAGATAACATCATAATCAATATGCTCATGGATATAAGTGTGAGGTCCAAAATTTAGGATATTACATCCCTCCCCTCTTAGAACAACATCGTCCTTGGTTTTCTAGGGGCTTAGAATGGCATCATGAAACAAGGAGGGGTAAGCCTTTCTCATGGTGGATTTGTTCTCCCAAGTAGCCTCATCGGCTTTGAAGTGCCTCCATTTAACTTTCAACTAGACTATAGTGCGCTTCCTAAGATGCACCTCTCTTTCGTCCAATATATGAATAGGTTTAGGGGAAAAATCCCTTGAGATTCCACCTGTAATAAGGACCAATCAACTACATGTTTAGTATCATATACATATTTCTTTAATAAAGATGCATGGAGAACATTATGGACTCTTATGTATGTGGATAATGCTAGTTCATATGCCATTGGCCCTCTCTTGGCCAGTATTTCAAAAGGTCCACAAAACCTGCGTGCTAACTTACCGCACCTCCCCAAGCTCAACAAGCTTTGTTTTGATTTTACTTTCAAGTAGACATGGTCTCCTATTTGATAATATTTATCTTTTATTTTCTGATCTGCTTAAATTTTCTAGGAGTTTTGTGGTTCTTTAAGGTTCACCTGGACCTTGGTAACCAACTGTTCCAAGTCCATTAATAAATCAGGTCCTAACATGAGCCGATCCATCGGGCTATCCCAATTAACTGGGGTTCTAGACTTTCATATATAGAGTACCTAAAAGGGACTCATCTTGGAAGAATCCTAGTAATCATTGTTATATGCAAACTATGCAAGATGTAGGTAGTCTTCCCACTTAGTGGGGTTGTTCATGACATACATCCTAAGCATGTCCTCAACAATATAGTTTACTCTTTATGACTATCCATCTATCTGCGGGTGATAAACATTACTAAAGTTCAATTGCGTTTCTAATCCAAAGAATAAAGATCTCCAAAATTTTCTTGTAAACTTAGCATCTATATCTGAGATGACTGGCTTGGGTATCCAATGCAATCTAAATATCTCCTTCAAGAAGATATCGATAATGTGTACTACCTTGTAGGTCGACTTCACTAAAATGAAGTGTGCTACTTTTGACCATTTTTCAATGACTACAAATATAGAATCATTTTGTTTCTTACTTTTCAGTAGAACAGTGATAAAATCCATACTAATAAGCTCCCACTTCCATTCTAGAATGGGTAACGATTGCAACAATCCTGAAGTATGTTGATTCTAAGCTTTGACCAGCTGACATTCCTGACATTTTGTGATAAACATCGCAATGTTGGCCTTTAATTTAGGCTAGAAAAAATGTCTATTAACAACGGATATCATCTTTTGATATCCTGGATGCCTAAACTAGGGTGTCCGATGAAATTATGTGAGGATGTTAGATCGAATGTCCCCCCCTTATGGAACGTACAATCTCTCTTTGGACCATAGCAGTCCTGATTCGTCTACCTTGTACTCTTTTTGTTGTTGAAACAACATGTCCTCTTGTAATTTCTTGAGGATTTCTACATAGAAAGGGTCAACTCCGTTGGTCATTCTAATCCTCTTATGCAAGTCTACATCAGTTTGACTTAAAGTCGCCTCATATATCATATGAGTCCGTTGGCTCAAAGCATTGAAAACCTTGTTCTCTTTTCACTTAATATTCTTTAGATCGAACTGGTACTTGCTAAGGAAAGCCAACCACCTGGCTTCCTCGCATTCAGATCTCATTGTTCAAATAAATAATTTAGACTCATATTGTCTGTCTTCAGAATGAATTTCCTTTCCATGAGGTAGTTCCTCCACATCTTCAATGTGTGAATTATGGCAGCTAACTCAAGATCGTGCATGGGGTAATTCTTCTCATGTTCTTTTAACTTTTGCAATTCATAACAGTTTGCATGATCTTTCTGTAAGAGGACTCCTCCAAGTCCTTCCTTGTTTGCATCCATACAAACAATGAAATCCCCATCGGTATCCGCAATTCATATTTTTAGTGCAGTCATCAAAGGATTCTTAAGCTTTTGAAAAATTTCCTTGCACTTGGTCATCCATAAGAACTTATTTGCTTTCTTTTGCAAAGGGGTCATGGGACAATATATTCTCGAGAAATTCTCAATGAAATTCCGATAATATCCAGCTAATCCCAAAAAGGACCTAATTTTAGTGACACTAGTAGGGGTAGGCTAGTCTTCTATAGCTCTAATATTTTTTGGGTCCACAACTATCCCTGTATCGGAGATAATGTGACCCAATTATTGTATCTATGGTTTGTAAAATTCATATTTACTAAATTTAGCGTAAAGCTGGTGTTCTCGTAAGAATCACAGTACTATACGAAGGTGTTGATCGTGTTCCTCTTTACTCATAGAGTAAACTAGGATGTCGTCTATAAAGAACAAAAACATTTATATAGATATTTATTGAATATGTTTTTCATCATACACAAATTTTGTGGGTGCATTGGTCAACCCAAATGGAATTACTACAAACTCGTAGTGCCCGTACCTTGTACGAAAGGCGGTTTTGTGAATATCCTTATCCTGAATTCTTACCTAGTGGTACCTGGATCATAGGTCAATCTTTGAAAATATTTTGGCTCCTCCTACCTGATCGAACAAGTCATCGATCCTAGGGAGTGGGTATCAGTTCTTGACAGTCATTTTTTTCAGCTGATGGTAATTGATGGACATATGCATTGTACCATCCCTTTTCTTGATGAACAGTGTCAGTGCTCCACAAGGAGACAAACTTGATCGGATATACCCTTTTTCTATCAACTCTTGCAATTGTAGTTTGAGTTCCACCAACTCTCGTACATTCATGTGGTAAGGGGATTTGGAAGTCGAAACTGATCCTCATGTCAGTTCTATGGAAAATTCTAGGTCTCAATTTCCTTGGGAAACAAATCCTTGAATTCTACAAGAACAAGAAAACCCTCTATGCGATGTTCTTTCTTTGACTCTATGTCTCGGATGTTTACTGCAAAAAACTTGCACCCTTTCCTAACACATTTATTTGCTTGTAAAGCAGATATTTGCCTTACATAAACTTTCTTTTGAATTCCCTGAATATTCACTTGATTCCCTTGGCTATGTGTACACAAGATTGACTTTTGTAATCAATAAAGCATGACATGGTGTTGTTCCAACCTGTGCATGCCAATAAGTATATCATACGATCTTAAGGGTAGGATGTTCAGGTTTACCCCCAATCTTTAACTATTTTCGAATCTTTCCATTTCGTACCTGTGACTAACTGAACCACCCAAGGTTTATCATGTTTTACCTTCCCTAGTTTGCATACGTCAACAATTTTAGGTGAAATATAGCTCCAGCAAGCGCCGAGGTCAATAAGTATTGAAATAGAAGTGTTTAAGATCTTACCTTCTATCTCAATCATGGTAGCTTGATGGCCTGCCTACTGGCCATTTAAAGCTGCATAAATCCGCAGGGTTCCAGCTATGTCTTTTATGGTTGGTTCTTATTTTAAGTTGTGCAAGACCCCATTGGTCTTATTCTTACAATATCAGGCATAATGAGGCCTGTTGCATTTCCAGTACTTGTTCGGTATCAAGGCAACATTGGCTCCCCCAGCTACTACTCGATTGTTGTAATTTGGAGCTGGTACATATCATTTCATACCTGATTTGTTGAAGTTCTTATTTGCTGGACAACTGTTGTTTTGTTTCCTGTATGGGGTTGGGTTAAGCCTTGGTTTGTGGTTATTAGAGAAGTTCTTAGACTTGTCTCTATTTCTTTTCACATTATCTTGCCTTAGCTATCCATGCTCATAGCAGAGCCTAGATTAGTACAATGTGGTGTCCAAATTTTTTTTAGGCATGTCAAACTCAATCCTTTCCTGAAAGTTGGGAGGAATACATCCTAAAAACTGCTAGATTTTTACCTTTTCTTCCTTGATGTATGGTACATAATGTAATAGATCTAGAAATATGTTGATAAAAGAATCCATAGTCATGGATCCCATACATAGTTCATGAAACTCATTTACTTTTCTGTTGAATAATCTTTCTGACATATATTTTTCTTGAAATATTTTGCGGAAGTTACTCCAGTGTATTTCCCTTAACTCATATTTCTTGGTATGTTTCAAATCTCTCTACCATCTTCCTGCTTTTCCATTTAAGTTATAAATGGAAAGCCAAGCCTTCATCTTTCTTGAGTAGTTATGAACTCGGAAATATTTTCTCATACCCAACATCCATTCTTCATATTTCTCCCTCGTGTTTACTTCCCCTTCATAGGTCGGGGCTCTTATTTTTCTAAAATCCCCCTGTAGGTTATCATCATTTCTTTGTCTCTTCCGACATGGAGAAAGAGAGTCATCACTGGAAGGGTTGTGATGATCTCCTTTTGGACCTTCAAGGGTACATTCCTCTTTTTCTTCTTCTCTTGGGCTACTGGCCCATTTATGGTAAGGTTCCCTTTTGGACTTGTTTGTGGAATGGTTGGGTTTCCCATGCGGGATTCCTCCCATCATATTTCTCAGTAATGCTTCATTAATGGCTTATTGTTATTTTCTCTCATTTAGACTATCTTCTCTGAAACTTTGCAATTCTGCTTGAAGACTATCTATAGTCTCCAAAATGTCAGAATTCAGTTCCACCACTAGTTCTGCTTCCTGGGTGGGGGTGTTCATCTTTCCTTGCCGACTGTCGTCTTCTTTAGTGTTCATGATCTAAACTGTTCTGTAAAAATTTCCTGAAATTGCAAATTTTAAATCACAATTTTTTTTTTGTTATTTAACCATATTTAAAAGAAAAATTCTTTATTTTCTTTGCAGAGAATTTTCAGTACTCCCATTGGTCTCTTAGTGTTGAAACTCATCTCTGATACCACTTGTAATGTCCCTAAAAATTGAAAATAAAAAAAATTATTAGGCTAGTTAATCTCTACCTACTCTGGACATTATTCAACTTGCGGAATGTGTCGTACTCTATTGTACTACTGATTTGTCATAAGTTGTTCTTAATTCCTACTTCCTTACTTCGGTTATGATTATTACTGTGTTTATTGTTTCTACTTATGGTGTCTTGATGTTGATTTACTATGTTATCTTATGGTTACCCATTGTTGTGTATGTTAAATACTTTGATTATGTACTTCCTTGTTATTTTACATATGTTTACCATTGTATACCTTATTCTAACTTAACTTTGTTTTTGGAACCCAAGTGGGTGGAGTGGCGGGACTAGTTCTCCCATGTAACTTCCTGAGAGGTAAAAGTTTCTACTTGTCTAGTGGGCTTACTTAGTTCTGTTGAACTAAGGCACTCTTAACCTGTTTATATGTAGGTGTACATTAGCGATGGAAAATTTGTTACGGAGTACTAAACATCTTGATCACTAGTACTCATACTTGCAGCTATTGATGCATATTGGTTGTTATTATCGTTCCTTACATACTCGAGTTAGTGACAAGGTCACTACCATGCTTATCATTTTAATGACATAGATTGGTTATCTAAGTGACATTTATTATTCATAGTGTAATTATTATTAACTGTTCATATCCTAGCATATTTGTATTACAGGATTATTTTACGTAGAGTAATTAACTTAAAATTTCATCTTACGCTTCTACAGGTTCATAAATATTTGGTTAAAAGTGAAACTTGGCTTATGCTTAACAATGTACCATGGCATATTGCATATGCCATGGTATTAGGCTTATAGTCTAAAGATTTTGAAGAGAACATTCCAAAGGTGTAAGCCTATCATAGGCAATGTATATGATATCTCAAAGCTTGTATTAAACTTGGGGTGGCAAATTTATAACGTAGCACATAGGGTTTATTACTTTGCATAAGGGGTTTATACCATCACATGGAATGGAGACAATCGATATTGGGTCGATTAAAAACTATAGAGAAGTAGGTTTGGGATTTGTTAATGGGACATAGGATGGCACCATTAATGCTTGTTGGTAAGTGTGGCAACCCAACGTAGGGTTTAGCTCCATGATGAGGTTTGGTCATTGTGTAGTTTCGTTTCTTGCTCTTTTTCCTCTGCGCAGCATGGTGAAGGCAACTTCCAGGTTAGAAAAAGGTATGGTTTCATTTGGGTTTCACAGCATGTTGTTGGTTTGTGGCTTTGTCATGATTTCATACTTCTCATCCGTTTCATTGTCTTGTGGTTGCAGGTGACATGGTTGGCGAGGAGATGCAAGTTTTTTAGCTCGAATGCAAGTTCGTGGGTGATCCCATATCGTTTTATCGTAATTTTTTTAACAAGTCTTCTCTTGTCACCTATTGGATTTATGGTTGAGACTAAGCTTTATCTTATCATTGGTTGGGGTTTAATGGATTCTGGTTCCAATAGAACTCTGCATTGTGTGGAGCGACGGACCTTGGGGTTTATTGTGGGGTTTCGTTCGCATTTAGGTACCAGTTTATAAATATTTGGGTTTTGTAATTATTAAGATGCTTTTAGCAGTGATTGGAGCCTGGTTACTTTCAATAGGCTCTGTGTGTATTGTACAAATGGTGTTTTGATTTATTATAAAATCCAAGGGAACACCATTGCTTGCAATGGTCCCATGGCCAATGGAATCGACTGTGTAAACTTTTATAAGACTGTTTATAAATGTATGCTTCATTTATTTCAATGGTTACTTATGTTGGGTTTTATGTGGCATTCTCCTTCATGGATTGGACTATGTATATTTGCTTCCAATACTTGCTTTAGTTGTAGGAATGTAAACTGGTGACAGCGTATGGCTTGGGGCCATGCCGTGGATGGCATGAGCACTCTCCATGGTAGCTGTGATAGCTTAGATGGGTGAATTATTATTATTCTATTATTTAATGTGTATTTAAAACAAAAGTAGAGAATACCAAGGGTGTAAACCCTGCCTGGGTAATTTTTGCTGAAAGCATTGAAATGGTAATTTATTTTTAGTTTGTTGTTGATTTATTTAATTGGGCTAAGGCCATGGATTACAACGTAGGTGAAAGTAAGGGTCTTACAACCTCTGTGTTAAGAATTTGTTTAATATTTATAGCTCGCATACAAACTCTATATAGCGTGGCTTTATAAAATGTAGAAGGACTATACAGGATTCGAATCCTGTTCGTTGTTTATAAAAAAGTGAGGTTTTACTATTTATAATGGTTTCTATTTCAGGCTTAAGTGCCCACAAGATTCGATTCTGCAATCTCTTATGTAATGAATTTGGATTGTTTACATGATTTACGATGTATTTTAATGTTCTTGGGATTTTTAATATAAGGGTCGTTGTGTTTTCTGGCATGCGATTTGGCATTTGAAATGTCCATAGGATTCGATCCTGGTATCCCTTGTTTAAGTAAATCTCTTGTAAATTGATATCGTAGCGATACTATGATTATTATTACATGGTTGCTGTAGGTAATATTAAGACATGTGATTTCTATTTATGTGGATTTTAATATGATAGGTTTGGAATTTGTTATTTAAGCTACTGCTTCATAATGTTAATAAATTTATTGTTTATGATAATGTCTAGTTTTAATTGTACAGACCTTAAAAGGTATGAGCTGGTTCTTATCCTGGCTCTAGTATGTGATGTTTAAATGTTATCCTTAGATGTAATTATAGTTATGATAGATTAGAAATATAATTCTTTGTCATACTTGTTAATATATATTTATATATATGTATGTATGTATGTATATATTATATCTTGCTAGGTTCTTTTTAATAAATTTACTGTAGTATATAAATATAATTGAAACCTAAATTTGAACTGGTCTTTGTTTTCAAATATAATATGCCTCTGTTGACAATATGAAATTTGTCAGTAGAGTATATAGGTCAATGAACAACTATGTACTTAATCTGAAAAGAATACCTAATTTGTAGGAACATACAATTTAAGCATCCAATATGGAATAGAAGTAAACTAAAAGTGAAAAACCCTTGATAAATATTTACACCAGAATTAAATTCCAGAGATAAACTTAAATGACTCAAAACTATTAGATAATTCTAGTATAGAGAATACATTTTCATCCTAAGGTTTATAATTTAGAATGTAAACCCTTTAAGGAATTTTGACAAGAAAAAAAAAACATCTAGGGTTAGAACATATAATATAAACCTTGGCATAATCTAGCCAACCCTTTAATCTAGGAAATGAAGTAGCTAGTCCAGACCCTCATACCTGAAGATTTGAAGCTCCTTTAATGGATTAAACTTGCACACTCAATTAACCAGTATTAAACAATTCATAGAAAGATATGACCTCTGTATTAGCTGACTAAATCACTTGGGAACTACCACATTCCACCCAACCATGACCTGAAACCATTCCTAGTTTAAATCCGAATCCCCTCGAGCTTGTTCCAACATGCAAGTAGCTTAGAGCTCCTAAGTTGAGGCTGCTCGTGTTTGTATATCAAGTCTGGATCAGTTCTCCTTCTTCCTCTTAGGGAAATGTGCTCCAAGAACTCTCTCTTGAGAATTAGTAGGCATGATAATGAATTTAAAAATATATAATGAGATCCCAAAGCCTCTCTTTGGCTTGGGACATTATAGACAGAATTTTCAGTCAAAGGGGTAGTTAAATCAAGATTTGATTCATTTCTTGATTTAACCCTTTTCAATTAATTTAGTACTCTTAATATTTAACTTAGGAACTTTTAGCTAGTTCCTAAATTGAATTTTATAGGTATTATACTATTTCATTTTTAGCTTAGTAATAATAGTAATATATGGAACTTTTCCTTCTCTCTCACATTATTAATATTACTAGTATATTTATTCTTTATATATACCATGTATAAAATACATAATAATATAACATTTGTTAACATTTGTCTTGGGGTATCACATATTGTGATCCTTAGACTTATGAAACTTTATTCATTAAGGTCAATAGGTAGATGGTTAGGTCTACTGGGCTAGGAAACTCTAAACATCCTTGCATGTTGAAATCTCTCATATAACATGATAGTTCTTCGGTAGTTGATGAGAATACAGAAATTCAAAATTTCATTTAATCACTTATAGATAAGTCTGATGAGATCAATATTTTTTCTCGATTTGTTTTCACTTGGGAATCATTAATTCTTTTCAGTAACTCCTAGTGCTTACCAGATCCCATACTCAATGCTAAAAATAGGGAGTTACAAACTTAGTGCAATTCTAGAGCTCTTTGCTCAACACTAATGTTAGGATGCACTTGTATGATACACCTAGGGATACAATGACCAAGGATTTGATGTTCTAGGGCTTATGCTCAACATCAACATGGAAGGATCCAGGGATTATTCCCAACACTTCCAATTTATCTTTTCATCTGTTCTAGAGCTTCATGCTCAACACAAATATAATACTCATGTGCTCCAAAGCTTCTCGCTCAACAAAAACATCAATCACACACGTGCTCCAGAGCTCCTCGCTCAACACAAAACATCTCATCAATCATGTGCTTTTGGGTCCATGCCCAATATAAACAAGCATATATATATATCATCAATAATTGGCTTATGCCCAATATATAAAACAAATCATCATGCTCATATGTAATGGGGTCTTCAACCTAGTATATAAAATATCAAGATAACATCATAATCAATAGGCTCATGCCTATAAGTGTTAGGTTCGAAATTCAAGATATTACAGCTCGTGTTTAAATACAAAACCAACGTTATATAATATTATGCTAGTATTAAATCTTGTAGGATACGATTTGTAAAAATGCCAACACTTTAAACCATTTAAAAAAATATTCCAACAGAGTTAGAATGCACAAGGTATATAAAATTAATCCATTACACAGGACACATATACACACGAGGGTTGAAACCACAACTATCAAACCTTGTACGTAAAACCCAGTTTAAAACCTTAATCAAAGTCATGATTTCTGTCATGGGCCCATTTTTATTTAAAACAAATAAAATACATGTGTTGTGTTTCCTCATCACAGCTCATAGCCGAGAGGTGAAACCCCATCCTTATAAAAATTAAAAACAAGAATCCAAGCTATTTCATAGAAAGAGAATGAAATCAATTTAACCTATTGTCAACGGTACCACAACCGTCACTTCAAACCAACGAATATACAAACAATTAGCTAAGTTACAGCCTTCACAGTGATAAAATCTAGGCATGTAAACTAAACCATATATTTCCATAATGAAACGTTTACAAATAAAATTACACAATCATGAATAAAAAGAGGTGCCATTGTAAGTAATAGCACGATAGTAAGTTAAGCTAATCATTTAAAACCTATACAGAGAACCTTCATTAATGTACCAAAGCAAGAGTTACGATATAGGAATCAAAATGCATAGGATCCCAACCTTGCCATACCAGTGGCAGTATCAACGAATAAACCTCAGCTATGATTGCATACAGTTACACCTTCTACATTTCATAATTAGAAATATACACAGTTGCATTCGACATAATTTCTATTGCAAGAAACAACACAGTCGTGCAATATAAATAATGCATTATTTGCATATATCAAAACACTTGAATCCTTTACAAATGCATATATTGAATTCCCATAATCCCAAGTTTCAAAAATGATAAAACATTTCTCACATAGAGGTAAAAGGGCCTATGTTTATGTACGGATTACCCGAAAAGGTTTCGCAGACAACTTGGTAGTCCCCGACGACCCACACTTGGAATCTCTGTCACCTACAAAATAAAACCAAGAACGATTAGGAGTATGCAAAACCTCTAAACAAAGAAACCATAATACAAATACTGCAAGACCAACTAGACTGCATACCTTCCAATGTCGAGCCATCATGTTTCCTCCACGATGTTGGAGTTGCAAAGAGCCGAGCAACACAGACCATCCATAGCGCAGACCAAATGAAGCCAAATAATGAAAGACCCAAGATTAGGGTTTGAATTTCCTTTTTCCAATGAGCATTTACTCTGCCACCCTGTCCACCACTAATGTCATGATAATTACCCTAACTCATATAGTTTAAAACCCCCAAAACATGATTTGAATTGGAACCATCGTAGACATAGATAAGCCAAGGTTTGTGGCATATGGAATATTCCATGAATGGATATTTATATACACCATGTGACATTTAAAACTTTAAATACAATATGGTTAAGTCTTATGAATTAAACCTTTAAAAATTCACGCATAAAAATATTCCTATCACAGGTTATAAACACTAAGCATAAGAATAAAACTTATCAATTCTTAAGCCACACTAATAATGATAACCAGATAGATCTAGGTATGATAAACCCTAGCTATGCGTAAAAAAATAACAAAAACAATAGTATTAAGAATTTATATCATAGGACTTTGGTCCTTTTGTCTTCAAAGTCAATGGAGTAGTATAGCATAGGTAGCATTCCATGCTTAGCAATCGTAGCAAGTCTTCGTCACCTAATGAACCTGCACAAAGAAAGGAGAAATTTTCATTATTTCAATATGAACTAAGTAAACCCCGTATTAGGAGGTACAACCAGTTACCTCTTCAAGTGGCCCCAAAAGTGATACAAGTCCCGCCACTCCACCCCTTGACAGTTAAAAGTTAACTTAGGATTCTCCATAAACAATGAACAAAACTTATAACTAGGAAGTAAGATATAAACTGAGAAAAACATATATACATGAAGTAAGACATAACTACACAAATACATGTTTAAGTAGTAAAGCACTAACAGAGTAATCATTTAAACCATATCAAGTAAAATAAACATAGTGTATAATTACATTGACAATTACATAGGGAAAACATCTAGAAATGTTAAGAACAACTTAGGACACTTCGATGTAGCAACCAAAGATTGACACATTTCGCAGAAGATAAGTTAATGTCCTGATAAGTACTATTTAACTAGCCTATAATTTTTTTTTATTTTTTCAAATTTTGGGGACAATACATTGGGACAAAGTGCTGAAAGGAATTGCAGGCTGGGTCTGGGCACAAGGTATTCACTTAGTGAAACTATGTCATAGCACATTCATTCATGGCATATGAAACAATACCCCTATTTTGAAAAAATATTGGAAAATACCTCCCAAAATCATTTTTTTAACCCCTTCCCAATATGCCTTTCCAATTTAAAAAACCCCTATTTTCACTATATATTGCATGTATCCATTTTTTTATTTACATTTTTTATACCCCTTTATATTTCTACCTAGTATATTGACATGATACTCCACATGCATTCTACAACGCACCTTGCCTCTTTTGATGTGTATTGTGGATGCACATTACTTCACCCACAATGATAAACATCACAGAGATCACATTCCTTTCCTAAATCAACACTAGTCTATCACTCTTCCTTTGACCTTTTTCCTCTCAATAATGGACAATCACATCATGGTTCTACATGATGTCCAAAACATGGCTAAACACTCACTACTTGACACTACTTGACTATTTTTCAAAAGCAAGAGCAAAAACACCAAATGCTTGATAAAACTCGGAGTATATCTACACAAATATTTCTAAATTCAATTGAAAAATAGAGGTATTCTTTTACCTTTTTCCTCTCAACAATGAATAGTCACATCAAGGTTCTACATGATGTCGAAAACATGGCTAAACACTTAATAGTAACATCAAAATCCCTAAAACCATGCCCAATAACATAATCAACTCTCACCTTGTAGTCTAAAAGTTTTCCAGCCCATTTAGTGAGTGGTGTGGATGCTATGATACTTAAATATCTATAATGTAAAATATAAATATAAAATATATATTGACAAAAAAAATTGGGGTTAGGGTTCCAATTCCTTGATTCCTATTTTGGGGAAGAGTGTCAAATCTGCACCAGATTCTTCTGTCGATTCTGACCGCACCCAAATTCTTATAAGCTTTGTTACAACCCTTATACGTTATAACAAAGTGATAAATGAGCAGTTAGTAACACTTATCATTGGAACTATGCAGTTGTAGTAGCTAGTTCTAGTGACAAGAAGGTGTCGCCTTCATTGGGTAGAGAAGGAATACTGTAACAATGATCTGAGGGGTAACCATTTTGTCACATAATTTGGTCAACTGACCTATAGAAAATCAAATAATCTCTACAATTCATAATCTTGGGTACTTGCACTACTATGCACTAGTACATAGAGGGGGGTATTAAGACAATATTTGAGACAATATTTGTGTAAATTGTCTCAACTTAAGACAAAAAAAATTGTGTATTGTCTTAATCGTTGTCTTTTTGCGGGTGTCTTAAAATATTGTCTTAAATTTAAGATAGTAGTTTAAGACAATAATTTGAGAGAATAGTTTAAGACACTTGCTTAAAGACAATAATTAATACAATACTCCATATTTTTTTTATCTTTAGTTGAGACAATTTACACAAATATTGTCATAATAACCCCTCTCTATAATGGTAATAGAATGCATATATTTATGATAGGGCACGGTGGAATTGAACCATCAACCTTCTGCATTATATAATGTAGATGCTCTACCATTGAGCTAGTGCCCTACAACTCCACATACAAGAAGAGTATTTGTATTTTTTTAAAGTAATGAGCATAAGAAGGGTATTTCACTCATTCAAATGTAGTTCTCATGGAGATTGCAGTTATAATACTCATTCATCTTAAAATATATAGTTTCATATGGTCTATATAAGAATGGGGAAAAGGAGGTGGGCTTGGTCAATTCCATTGAAAGTGGTCAATCAAATCTAGTGGCTTGGATTTGTTAATTCCACTGAAAGTGGTCCATCAAATCTCTTAGTTTTGTTTTCTTATTCCAAACAGTGTAGAAATGTTATAATGATTTCAAGAGATAAACTTGTTTTATACATACTGTGTAGCACAGTCTTATTAAGGACTCCATGCCAAAGGAAACCAACGCATATATTTACTTATTTTTCAATAAATATACCACTAACCCTCTCCACCTTAATTACCACTTGCATAAAAGTGGGGTGTCTTATACTGTATAACTTCAAACCAATCACATCTTGATGACATATGTTTTTTAGAAGGGATAAAATGGTCAAAATCATCATTATTCCCATTTTTGGATATTTATAACCATTGGGTGGAGACAACTAAAGGAAATCTAATAAAATGGATATTTCAGAATCCGTTCTTAAGAAAAAAAGATCTTGTTTTGAACCATAATTCATTTTTCGGTTTGGGAGTGAAGGTTTTGAGCCATGGAGATTCAAAATAAGCATAACAGATAATATTTCATGGTCAATGGAATGTTAGACATGCTCCTTATTGAAGGGAATTTTAATTGAGCAGTGACTACTTGTCCTAAAAAAAGACATTTTTTTCGAAGCATCATTATTTCACCTTCAACTACATTAGAATGTCAATCCATGTGAAGGAAAAATGTCATTATAGAAGTTACTCCTCTTCATTGAAGAATCGACACTTATATAAAACTAAGGACATTAGAAACAACATCAATAAATGGTAAAATTAGATAATACATGCCAAAAAGATTATACTCTGTATCTATATCGATAATGCTTCAACAACACAATTTTTTTACCTTCCCTTGCTAAGTCATTGCTTGGTTTTTTAACCTATACCCTTTTTGTCCACTAATTACACCTAATACAAGAGTATGGATACACTATGGGAGCACCTCTCCTATATGAAGATCAAAATAAAAACTATAATATCTAAGACAGAAAGTGGAGTTGGAATATATGGAGTATTCTTGGTTGTTCCAGGTGGGGTTGGTCATAAATGGTAGGTCCATAAAAAAATTGTCAACATGGCTGGGAAGATACTATTTACTATTAGAGAGATAATTCTGGCCACTTAGTTGAAAAATAACTATAAATATCTATTGTGATATCCCCACATTGTCGACTGTGTAAAAGTCGGGTAAACTTTTGTGTTTGCATGATTTTAAGGAACTTGATCATAAGAAAATGTTTATGTAATAGGATTTCAAACCTGCAGAATTTTGTTAGTAACTAGGAGTGATAAGATGATTCTTTTATGAATGCATTTTTAATGTTTACTATTTTATGAAAGGAAATAAGTACCCTATTTCCATCATAGTATCCAAGCAGATTAGACCCAGGGTTTTC
This sequence comes from Pseudotsuga menziesii, assembly GCA_001517045.1. NCBI lineage: Eukaryota > Viridiplantae > Streptophyta > Pinopsida > Pinales > Pinaceae > Pseudotsuga > Pseudotsuga menziesii. Next base: position 299,195 of record LPNX010116283.1, read on the forward strand.
CTGGCATACAATTAACTATATCAAACAATTTTGAAGTTCCTACATAGGAAAGAGAATGCATTCTTCTTGTAGAGATGCTTCCATATTGTATTTTACATAAAAGCACATGGAACCATTTAAAGACCCAATACCTCTACTCATGGTTCTTTAGTAAGTACCTCAAAGAAATCTATCTTTGCTATTGGGAATAAAATCAACTCATATAGTGAAAAATTTCCTTTTCCTCCAAATCATGGATGTAAACTATGTAAACTCTAACATAATACATTTCTACAAATATAATCATTACTCAACAATATTAAATAATATCTAAAATCATACCATGATTTGCCCCTAAACATTAAGAATTAGTTTTCAAGGAAAGAGCTCGATCTCCTTTTATCACACTTAAATAAATTGCTATTTACTATAATAGTGAAATCATATCAAATCAGCAGGAAAGGAATGCCCTACCTCCAAATAGATGGAGTGATCTTCTACGGAAAAACTGTAGGTAATTAAAACAAGAGCCAACATGCTTACGCTATCTTCAAGCCTTTCTGATTGTTCAAACATACAACTTGTAAGGGTTATTTGAGTGGATGATACCTTCTAGTCTCGATAAGGGACCAAACAACATAGATTCCTTGGAATGATATTAATGTTGAAATATGAAAAGGCAAAGGGCACAACCAAAACCCTCCAATCCTGTATCCACAAATGTGAAATCAAATTCTCAGCTTATCCACCACAAAATTCTACGCGAGTACTCCATAGCTATTCCCACAACATGACAACTGGTTTTTTTAGACGAATGCTTAAAAAGTTGCGCTAGCAATGCAATGGTGCACATTCAGCCTCGATGTAACTCGAGATTGCATATCTTCCTTAGAAGTGCATAACATATTCAATGCATGCAAGGCGATATCTAGATTGTATACACCGTTAGACAATGGCACACACACATTCCTGAAGAAATTGTGGATCACGCCCAACCGGACTGTAGAATGCACCCGCACTCATAAAATAATTGCAGAACTTGGAAGCGGAAAGAACTGATCCAGTTCCGATTCAGACAAAAACGTAGGGGGTAAGGAAAGCTCGCAGCTTGGAAGGCGAGGCTGAGGTTTCATTGACAGTCCACACCAGTCAACAATAAGGTACTAAAATTAAATCGTAGTCTGTAAGATATGCTAAATATTGGGTGGTATCTGCATTAATACACACAGAGATAAGATAACCTCACATCATATAAATATAGTCTAGAACATATGGCACTCCAAGGTTTTTATGTAGATTCAAGTCTATCAAAGTTCCACGCAGAGGTACACATTCACATTATGTTTATGTAGATGTGTTTATCGTTTAAATGTGGGAATAAAATACCACTAAAACAAGGGAAAGACACACAACCTGGAATGCTTTGAGATCGCATTAGATTATGATCATCTACCACTGATCTAGTTTATCCTGCTACCGAATGAAATCAAAACATAATGTATGCATGCGTCAACATTTTGGTTGGAAGGTACTCACCAAGGAATAAATTTGAAAGCATAGAGGGTTTTGTTCTATAACAAAACCCCTTCCAGGTCACGCGTAGTCCGGAAATGGGTAAATTCCAAAAGAAGGTGACCAAGACCCCCGACCAATTTGTGAGTGAGATACTACAATCCACACAGACCACTACCCAAAATGCATGCCCCTCCCCATGATCTCGCCATCTTCCTCCCCTCTAGGTGAGCTTCCCTCACAATTAAATAACCCTAAAAATATTCCCCCAGAGGAAATGACATAAAATATTCCTCCAATCACTCTTATCCATGAAGGAAAGAGAAAGAATGCTTTCCTCTATTCACTCCTCCCGTGGAGGATAGAAATAATTACTTTCCTTCATTTTCCCTTCCCTATGAAGAAAACAAATAAATACCTTCCTTTATTCACTCTTTCCCATCAAGGAAAGAAAATAATTACTTTTCTTTATTCGCTCTTTCCCATGAAGGAAAGAGATATTCTTCAACCCCTCACTTCATCCATAATACAACAATACAGACCCAATTAGGCTTTTAGCATTCTTCATAGTAATTATATTCAATACAAGCACTTCACTTAGGTATTCTTTAGTCTTCTCGAATCCCCATGACCACTAGTCCGTAAGTAATGAGTTTTTTCTATAACTCGCTTGGTTATGCTAGTCCATAGGGATTATGTCTGCCCATTTTGTTATTACGAGAATTTTATTAGCGAAGGGTAGTATTTTGTTCCTTCTTATCAAGGATGCTCTATATATGTTCGTACATGTATTTATGTATATAGATTATATAGTTGGTGTTTATTCTTATAAAGGTAAATCACCCCCTTAAGGTACTACCAATACCCTTTTGACGCTTACTCTTGTTGATGAACCTTTAGAAGTGTAACATAAAATTTTAAGGTGAATATAATATTTTCTTAAGATACAAGTTTGAGCTTCTTAAAAATAGGTCCTAGGGGGAACTCCTTGGCACTTGATGCCTTAAGGTGTATCAGGTAGAACTATCCTTAAGGCCCAGAAGGTGGGTTAGTCTACATAGGAAATACCTCAACCTAGGATGACACCTTTGGTTGTTGAAACGTTTATCCTTCTTTCAATTTCCCAAGGATCCACTTACATTTTTATGTTTTTCCCCTGGTGGATTTAGTTGTCCTTCGATTAAGATGCATCCAATCCATCTGTCTCCTAAGTTTACTTCTTAGGCAATTAATATATATATCTAGGTCTTTCTTTTGGTGGGGCCTTGGCCTTGAGCTCCTCACCAGAAGACAAATACAATGTTCAATCATAGTTTACCAAATATTTATGGTACCCAAGGGGGATATCACATCCTCTCCCCCTTAAAAACAACACCATCCTCGGTGTTCTTGTTTTGTAACAATGTCATTTCTTTCTTGCTTTGTCCTGTTCTGATATCCTTTTCTCTTACTGATCCTTGTAGGTCGCAATTCGTTCAAAAGCTATAGTTTCCTATAACAAAACTGAGTCTACCCCATATTTCATTCAGTCACATAAGTCAAAATTCGATAATTTAAATTAAAACATAAACAACAGGCCCCTTTGGACCATCATTTTTGCAAATTATGGAGTCATCTTCTAGTCTTTAATTGTATCGTAATACATAGCTAGTCGTTCACCTTTCTTTCACATTTACACATTAAGACATGCAACTGTCTAATGACTTGGAAAGTTTGTTAACACATCTTTCCTTTTCGTTATCTTTCAAACTCTCCCTTGAGTCCTTTTACCAATTCTCATGTGGACTTACAACAATTCCTGAGGTTACTCTCCCTTTTAACCACTAGTTAAAAGTTTTCTCCTCAGTGACATCAAACAGTGTCCTGTCTTCCAGATGTCTAGTTTTTTCCTAGGTCTTATTCTTTCCACACCATATGCCTAACACCAATGTTCTCTTGCGGCAATCACTTGCCTAACACCATTGTGCTCCTGCAGCATATATGCCTAACACCAATGTGCTCATGCAGCAATCACTTACCTAACACCATTGTGCTCCCACAACATTCAATTTTTCCTTGTTCATATTTAGTATAAATTTCAACTTTGACTATTCATAACGCATACTCCTTGGTGCTTAGCATGACGTTACTGTCATTGTCTCGATTCGTGAATCGGCTACATGGTTAGTCAAAGCATCTATCGATAACCCAAAATTTCATTAATCAATTATCATAATTTCATAAGTTGTAGCGATCTTAATCATCATTCATGAGATATATAACCATGTAAATCATCTAGAAAAATTACTCCTTACTCATTTTCTGAGCAATTGAGCGCAACTTATATACGCACGCAGATTTATATACCATAGTGCACGTTGATTGCAACAATGGTCATAATCTTGGTGAAGCCTGCAATGTCAATATATAAACAACATTATCTGAGGTTAATCATTGGTTTATAAACATCGAAATTAGATAGTTTACAATCAGTAGAACATCACCCATTATTAACCTTATTATTTAAGGTAGCAAATATTTTTACTAACAGTCAATTCCGACTGATAGTGTTCCCAGCATATCTTGCAATGTTAGCATATAACATTAAACAACATTCATAAACTTATTATTTTCAATATCAAAATCTTTAGACATCCTTGCTCAGCTATATTTGGATAATTACTAGTGAAGGAATATTCCAACTTTACACCACATTTATGAGTGGCAATGCTAAGGACATGGAAATTCCAATAACATTAGTAATCCAAAGTAAACAAAATAAACTGCTTACCATGATTTCATACCTCAACTACTTATGTCATATCTTACAACTCTTCTAGTTCATCAAAATGAGAGCTTTTATATAGGTGTACTCCTTTTGTACGACGAATAACATTAGGCACAACACATCATGCTATTTACCTTAGCTTTATTGTGGTCCAAGCTCATAAGCAGTCTAGTTTTCTTTTTCCTTTTCTCGAAGAAATACTGTAAGGAATTTTTTCTTTTTCATAAAAATGTATAAGAAGATCAATAATACAAATGAAAATGTGTAAATAGCTCAATAGTCTTTATGTGCATAACCCAATTTCTTTCATACTAATAATTATATGTAAAGGATACATTATAACATTGGTATCATTGTAACTAACTTGAATTCTCTTCCTAACAATTCTGAAATGCAAGTCCTACCTTTACTTAGCATCTATTTAGTGTTGATGGTATTCGACATTTATACGTTAATCAACAACTTCTGATAGAGAAGTTAACATTCACTTTCTGAGAATTTTTTGTTACACACAGGTTTAAATAAAATTCACCTCACTCATCATTCAACTAACCATTTCCTAGGTTTTATTAGTTCATGATATCATGACTAAAATAACCAAACATAATTCTTCCATATGGCATATGCATTCAGGACCCAAGTCGTATGATAGTGATGTGCATACATACAGGTGAAAGAGTTTTGTCCAAGACTAATGGACCCAAATCTTGAGAACCACTACTTCCTCCTACCTTTGATCTAAATGCGCAATCATTAAATTTGTTTTTGGGCTATAATAAGTCCTGCAACTTAACCAAATTATTCGATTACCAACATCTATATGCAATCGTAGTCGTTCGACTAACATGTACTGATGTATCCACACGATTTAGTGCAATTTGTTTGTTCCTGTTTTACATGAAATTCTAAATGTAAGGAGGTGTTTCATATTTCATATAATGTTAGTATTTTTTGAACACCACTACATTCATTTGATACCATTTGTATTTTGAAAAATATCGACAATATAATATACGCCTTTAGTGTAGCTACTACTTTAGCATTACTTACTTTTGTGCTTAAACCATTTTACCATATGTGATAGTTTGTGGAAATTCTTTTAGAGAGTTTCAAGGGTAATACAGTTACTCCTAAATGATCAACCTGTCAAGTTTTCCTTTAAAAGCTACCTTGTTATCTCCAAGGAATTTAGGTAAGTTATATCTGTATAGTTTACATACATACATATATAACCATATTCCCTCACATAGTGATACCTCTAAGACTTCGAGGTATACTCTCATGAGCCACTTACATTTACAAATAATGAACCCCAGATTAGGTCCAGAAGACTTATAATCGATATTCAATTTTCATTACGTCTTTAGGTAATTAGGTAACCCTTTTAATGCCACTCTTTAACAACATTATTCACCGTGTTTTACAATGTAACCTATCCCAAATTCACATGGAATCCTAAAAATCTCTTTAACATACATCATGTCATTAACGACCAATTCAACTATGAATGTAGGTTCTAAAGGTCACTTCTTTTAGCAATTTCAACTCCCAAGTTACTATTATAATAGACACTACTATAGTATTTTCATCAACCATAAGTTTGTCGAAGAAGACCTCTATACTTCACTAATAATTTATTTGTGCAAGTTAAATAAAGACGAAACAATCATCTTATCCATTCATAAACCTCTTCGAAAGTAATCAAGGAAATAACAAAATACCTATGTACTTATGTCATTAGCCTCACATGGAAGTGGCAAAAGTAATGGCCATCTTCATTGTTATTTTGAGAAGACGTTTCGCCTTCTCCTGCATAACTACAAGGTCAATAAATATCTGTGTTTGGTACATCTTAAGGTACCTGTATCGCAGGACAATGTGAACTTGTTGATTTCTGTTATCACAAGGCAAAAACCCAATCATTAGTTCCGATATGAAAATATGTAGGAGCATTTTGAGCCCAAATAGGCTCGAGTGTTTCAACTCTCGCTCTGATACCATATGTGATATCCCCACATTTTCGCCTGTGTAAAAATCGGGTAAAATTTTGTGTTTGCATGATTTTAAGGCAATTGATCATAAGCAAATGTTTATGTAATAGGATTTCAAACCTCCACAATTTTGTTAGTAACTAGGAGTGATAAGATGATTCTTTTCTGAATGCACTTTTAAAATTTATTATTTTATGAAAGGAAATAAGTACCCTATTTCCATCATAGTATCCAAGCACATTAGACCCAGGGTTTTTCTGGCATACAGTTAACTATATCCAACAATTTTGAAGTTCCTACATAGGAAAGAGAATGCATTATTCTTGTAGAGATGCTTCCATATTGTATTTTACGTAAAAGCACACAAAACCTTTTAAAGACCCAATACCTCTGATCATGGTTCATGCATAATCTCTCATTCTTTCCACTTCATTGGTTAAAGCATAAAAATACCATTTAATATGATCCTGTGGAAAATAACATCATTAAAATCACCATATTCATAAATGAAGATAAGCTACGCAAGATGCAAACATAAAGTAGACACGGATATACATGGTTCACCCCCTCTTGGGGTTACGTCCACCAGATTAGTCATCTTCTTTATTTGCAAAAATAAGCATAAAAATGTATACAACCCACATCATATATGATGTATTATACTTTCAGTTTTCATAGCTTCTCATAAAATCGAAGAGAGCCTTTACAATTATGAACCTCATACCCATATATCCTAAAGGTGTCTTTAGTAAGCATGTCCCACCTTTTAAATCCTCAATGATAACATCAAAGCACAACTTCTAGCAGCTCAAAGAATTATAGATTTGCTATTGGGAAGGAAATCAACTCGTATAGTGAAACATTTCCTTTTCCTCGAATCTATAGATGTAAACTATGTAAACTCTAACATAATACATTTCTAGAAATATAATCATTACTCAACAATATTAAATAGTATCTAAAATCATACCATGATTTTCCCCTAAACATTAAGATTTTCCCCTAAACATTAAGAATTAGTTTTCAAGGAAAGAGCGCTATCTCCTTTTATAACACTTAAATAAATTGCTATTTACTATAATCGTGAAATCATATCAAATCAGCAGGAAAGGTATGCCCTACTTCCAAACAGATGGAGTGATCTTCTATGGAAAAACTGAAGGTAATTAAAACAGGAGCCAACATGCTTACGCTATCTTCAAGCCTTTCTGATTGTTCAAACATATGACCTGCAAGGGTTATTTGAGTGGATGACCCCTTCTAATATGGATAAGGGACCAAACAACATAGATTCCTTGAAATGATATTAATGTTGAAATGTGAAAAGGAAAAGGACACAACCAAACCCCTCCAATCCTGTATCCGCAAATGTGAAATCAAATTCTCAGCTTATCCACCAAAAATTTCTACGCGAGTACTCCATAGCTATTCCCACCACAGGACAACTAGGTTTTTTAGAAGAATGGTTAAAAAGCTGCGCTAGCAATGCAATGGTGCACATTCAGCCTCAATGTAACTTGAGATAACATATCTTCCTTAGAAGTGCATAACATATTCAATGCGCCCAAGGCGATATCTGGATTGTCTACACCGTTAGACACTAGCACACACACATTCCTGAAGAAATGGTGTATCACTCCCAACCGGGCTGTAGAATGTACGTGCACTCATAAATGAATCGCATAACTTGGAAGCAGGCAGAACTGATCCAGTTTCGATTCAGACAGAAATGTAGGGGGTAAGGAAAGCTCGCAGCTTGGAAGGCGAGGCTGAGATTTCATTGACAGTCCACACCAATCAACAATAAGGTACTAAAATTGAATCGTAGTCTATAAGATACGATGAATATTGGGTGGTATCTGCATTAATACACGTAGATATAAGATAACCTCACATCATATAAATCTAGTCTAGAACGTATGGCACTCCAAGGTTTTTCTGTAGATTCAGATATATCAAAGTTACATGTATAGGTAGATATTCAGGTTACACTTATGTAGATGTGTTTATCGTTTAAATGCTGGAATAAAATACCACTAAAACAAGGGAAAGATGCACAACCTGGAATGCTTTGAGATCGCGTTAGATTATGATCATCTACCATCGATCTAGTTCAGCTTGCTATCGAATGAAATCAAAACGTAATGTATACATGCATCAACATTTCGTTGGAAGGTACCCACCAAGGAATAAATTTGAAAGCATAGAGGGTCTGGTTCTATACCAAAACCCCTTCCAGGTGGCGCGCAGTCTGGCAATGGGTAAATTCCAAAAGAAGGCGCCCAAGACCCCCACCAATTTATGAGTGAGATACTACAATCCACGCAGAACACTACCCAAAATGCATGCCCCTCCACATGAGCTCACCATCTTCCTCCCCTCCAGGTGATATTACCTCACAATTAAATAACCCTAAAAAGATTCCCCCATGAGGAAACGACATAAAATATTCCTCCAATCACTCTTCTCCATGAAGGAAAGAGCAAGAATGCTTTCCTCTATTTGCTCCTCCCATGGAGGAAAGGAATAACTACTTTCCTTTATTTTCCCTTCCCTACGAAGGAAAGAAATAACTACCTTCCTTTATTCGCTCTTTCCCATGAAGGAAAGAAAATAAATACTTTTCTTTATTCGCTCTTTCCCATGAAGGAAAGAGATAGTCTTCAACCCTTCACTTCATCCATAATATAACAATATAGACCAAATTAGGCTTTTAGCATTCTTCATAGTAATTATATTCAATAAAAGCACTTCGCTTAGGTATTGTTTTAGTCTTCTAGAATCTCCGTGACCACTAGTCCGTAAGTAATGATTTTTTCCTATAACTCGCTTGGTTATGCTAGTCAATAGGGAGTATGGCTTCCCATTTTGTTATTAGTTATTATGAGAATATTATTAGTGAAGGGTAGTATTTTGTTCCTTTTTATCAAGGATTCTCTATATATGTTCGTACATGTATTTATGTATATAGAGTATATTTGGTGTTTATTCTTATAAAGGTAAATCACCCCCTTAAGGTACTACCAATACCCTTTTGACACTTACTCTTGTTGATGAACCTTTAGAAGCGTAACATAAATTTTTAAGGTGAATATAATATTTTCTTAAGATAAAAGTTTGAGCTTCTTAAAAATAGGTCCTAGGGGGGACTCCTTGGCACTTGATGCCTTAAGGTGTATCAGGTAGAACTATCCTTAAGGACCAGAAGGTGGGTTAGTCTACGTAGGAAATATTTCAACCTAGGATGACACCTTAGGTTGTTGAGACATTTATCCTTCTTTCAATTTCCCAAGGATCCACTTACCTTTTTATGTTATTCCTGTGGTTTATTCAATTGTCCTTCGATTAAGATGTATCCAAGCCATTAGTCTCCTAAGTTTATTGCTTAGGCAACTAATATATATACCCATGTCTTGCTTTTGGTGGGGCCTTGGCCTTGAGCTCCTCACGAGAAGATGAATACAACGTTCAATCATAGTTTACCAATAATTTATGGAGCCCAAGAGGGATATCAAATCTATAAACAACACTTAGTCATTTCCAAATTAACATTTTTTAAGAAAATTATTCATGGGAGGATTATTATATTACTTCATTCCTCTCCTTGTAAACTAACATTTAAGACATTGTAATTAACTCTAGAAAATCAGATAGGTTATATTTCACACTAAGTGAATACAACACTCTTCTCAAAATTCATATGTACAACCTACTAGAGTGACTCTATAGTATAAACAGTTGTAAAATTTCAAAGTATGTGCAATATGGTTTACACCATACACCATAGCATAAGGCGTTCCATACAATTTTAGGGAAATCCCCATCTTGGCTATGCTATCAAGACTAATAAAAGCTCTCATAATTTACTCAATCATTCTGTTACTTAGTTAATATAAAAAAAAATTGCCAAATTTCTTGAACCTTGACCAATTGATGGAAGAAACATTTAGATATCAAAACAAATTTTGTTAAAATAAAAAGGTAATATGTTTGTTGGGAATTTCCATTCATATCACAACACACCCAATTACAAGAGAATAAATAGCAGTCCCAGATTGTACTCAATGAAACCAATGGAAAAATATTCTCTTCTTATTTCACAACTCCCTACATAAATGAATCACAACTATTGGAAAAGCTCAACTAGTGCACACATGCATGGACTCAACAAGAAAATAAATCTAAAAGTTTTAAAACATTCTAGCTTCCTGAACTGAAGAAACTCGAAGTTGAATGTCATCTATCATTGGGTAGATAAGATGAATATTCATACTAATTTTTTCAAACTCTTCAAATCCACCATTAATATTAGTACGAATTGAAAAATTAATTTTCACCATTAATTTCAAGGTTGCCTACATCATTTTCCTTATTAATAGAGACAATTGACCTGGTGAGAGAACAACTATTTTTCGTCAATAGTCAATGGTCAATTTTCTATACATATTAACCGAGATGTCTCTACTTAAGCAAGCCTACCTGCTACAGATTTTCAATTGGCTGGCTCTCATAACTTTGTTCCCTCAATTGAGGGCTTCACCAACTTGATGATGACATCAGAATTGAACATACTCTCTACATCACTTCTAGTATATTTCTTTGCCCCAACCTTTCCTTCACTTGCATCATTTCCTAAGCTAAATATTCATGGCCCAACTACAATATCACCAGCTCCTACTTGACATGAACCTATTAGTGGATTGCATTGTGAGCATTGACATGTTATGTATGGAAAATATTCTCTCCTAGAGAAACCTGCAACTGAAAAGAACATGCACATTCAGACATGTTAACTACAACAATATCAAGTTAAACTTGCTTCCTTATAATGCATTCAAATATTATAGATCCTATTAGTACATTGACAAACATTTCCATGAATTAAGGTGAAACATTTGGGGAAATAGATTCCAAAATGATACCTAAGACATATTTTGAATTCATGTACCATGGGATAAACATGCGTCACACGTCTACATAATCCCATAGAGAAACATGCCACATACAAAAGTTGGGGCTGTCCAAGGACAACATGAAAAAATAACCTTACCAAAAAGAAACTTTAAAGTTATGAGAAACCTTGAGGACTAAATAACTAGTTACTAGAAAGAATTGCTACTTACTGTGATAGTGCAGTGGTGCAAAGTTGTTTATTTTGACACATGCTCCTTAAGCACCACTCTTTGTCAAACATTATCCTATGAACTCTTTATGAATGAATAGTAAGTTCATTGTATCTTGTAGACAGTATCTATAGACCAATGTTATCAAAACAAAAACCATACCAAAACCATATTAGCTAAAAATATCAAAACATACAATGAAAGAACTAATTATATTAAAAAATGCATAAAATATTGAAATTCTAATAAAATATTATATATGTATACACATCAATGTAAATACAACCCATTAGACACCAAGCATGAAATATAGGCATGCAATGGTCAATATATAAATATGACACCAAGTACAATGCATATATGAACCAAAATATAGAAACATTGAGGTTGTAAATGATATTTAGAGTGAAAAAAAACATACTACAACATAACACCAAAATCAGCTATCCAATAAAATCAACTCACAGATAGTGCTGACCAAATCAGCTCCAAAATTGCTCTGAATTATCTTTCTTTGCCACAACACCAAAATCTCTAAATGCTCACAACTAATCAATGAGGAGTATTTTCTGGTGGTCTACTTTATGTTGAAATTGAGGAATAATTTGTTTATATATAAATGAATACATAATTCCTATTATTCACTTTAGAGGTTCCATTAAATTAGTTCACTTGCTTCCAAGACACGTTAATTTTTATTATCCATTCAATGTGCAGTACGAGGTAGCCAACTCATATAAGGCCCTCTTAAGCTAATCCTCTATGTATATGAGGTGAATAATGTAATTACCAGAACATTTTCCTATGCATTTTATTATTTCTTACATAGAAGAATATAGTTCCTATGTTTCAATCTTATAAGAAATATGGTAAAAATCAAGCTCTCCAAACCCTATGTAGGGAAACCTCTCCTTTAGCTAGGATCACCTCCAACCGAAGCTGGTCACTCTACCAAATATCCTCAATGTTCTAGCACCAACACCAACAAGTCCATATGGGTACACACACCAAGTTTGTAGCACACAAGGTCTCCCAACTAGTGATTTTACAAACCCTAGGGTTTCACCTCTTGCATAATCACAACCACCAAGACCTCCAATAATACTTTGATGTGCTCCAGTGTGACCACTATGTTGATGTAATTGTAACTTCTGAATGTATTCACTTGTATTTCTTATCTATTGTAACCTGATGTTTATTCCGGGATGTACTTGAGTCATGTCATGCATTGATGTTTCTATTGGGAGGCTCTATAATGTAAACAAGTCATGTCAAGTCATTGTGGGTAACCCTCCTATTGTCTAAGGGTTAAAGTCCCTGCAGTTTCAGGGCACTAGGGTTATTAAAATCACCTAGTGAAATTGACCCTAGTAGAGTTTTAGTCATGTCAGGAATTAGTATAAATAGAGAGGTGACGTCTCTATTTATCACACATCTCACACACACTCAAGTGTAGTGCATAGTTGAGGAAGGAGAAGACATTGGGGCTAGATAGAAAGAATGTTACTATTGTTGGGAGATCACTTACTGTTTTGGGTTTTACTTTGGTGCTGATTCTATCTCTCAGGAAGTTGCAGGGTTTTCTCCTTTTATGGTTTCCCCGAGGAAAAACACTGTGTTCATTGTCTCTTGTGTTTGATTGCTATGCTTGTTGTTCTCTCAGTTAAAGATCCTAATGTTATGCTAGCTTAATGTTAAAAATCTAACATGGAATTAGAGCTAACTTGAGAAGAAGACAATATGCAGCTACAGGAAGTAGGACTTCCTAGTTTCTGGATCTCTCTCCACAGATTTTCAGCAAAATAAGGTTGGAATAACTCTCATCCCTAGGGAGAATCTTTCTGTCGAAACATAATCCAATTCTGAGGTTTTTCAGTTTTGGACCTGACACTACTGCCAAAAATTAGGGCTTTTCACAGAAGAGGAATTTTTTAGTGAGCCCAGGCTTGGATTGATCTCCTCCCTAAAATCGAAGTTAGGGATCAAATTCAAAGCAATTGGTTGGACAAAACTCTAGAAAAGAAAAACCCTAATTTTCTCCTGAACCAACTCTGCAAGATTTCAACTCCAAATCCAGATCTGACATCTTAACCTGGTAAGATCTAAATCTTTTGTATTTCCATTTGAAGTTCTCAGTTAAGATGTGTCATCATACCAAGCTTGATGAAAATATTGAGGGAGTTGATAACTTTCGATCTTGGAAGTATAGGATCTCCCTGGTCTTGGAAGAAAATGAGTTGGACTCCTATATCAATGAGGAGGTTCCAGTGCCAGAGGGAGATGAGCCAAAGGCCTTACATAAGAAGAATTTGGTTATGGCAAAGAGAATCATTACTGATTCTATCAAGGATCACCTCATAACATAGGTGTCCTCCCTCAAGACACCTAAAGCTATGTTTGATGCCCTAACCAAATTGTTTGAAGGGAAGAACATCAATCAGAAGATGACTCTAAGGAACCATTTGAAGAATTTAAAGATCCAAAATGCTGAGACCATCCAGTCTTACTTCACAAGGGTCTCCGAGATCAAAGAACAACTAGAAGTTGTAGATGAAGAAGTAAAGAATGCAAAAATTGTGATGACAACATTGAATGGCCTCCCTAGGTCATGGGATTCTTTCATCCAAGGAATCTGTGCCAGAAAGAAGTTGGTCAAGTTCAACAGAGTATGGGAAGAATGCTCTCAAGAAGAAGCTCGGACAGAAGCTCGAGAAGAGAAGATGGGAAGTAAATATCAAGCTCTCACAGTTCACTCCAAGAAAGGCAGAAGAAACTCTCATCACTCCAGAGGTAAGAACTTTCACCATAAAGATAACACTAGAAATGACCTATCTAGATTGAGATGTTATACATGTGATGAAAGAGGACACTTTGCAAAAGACTATCCTAGAAACAAGGTTAACTCTCATAATAACAAGGGAAACAAAATAACACTTCATGCTCATGCTGCAGAGGATGATGAACCTTCCAAGAATAAAACCATATATGAAAGAGAAGATTCTTCCAGTGAAGATAAATATGTTTTGATTTTCTCTCTTATGGGAAACATTACTCATGGAAGCAATGATTGGCTTATAGACAGTGGTGATTCCAAGCATATTACAGGATTCAAGGAATCCTTTGTGAAACTTTCAGAACATGAATCAACTCACAAGGTGAAGCTAGTAGATGACTACCAGTATCCAATAAAAGGTAGTGGGGAATCCTCCTACAAGCTAGACTCTGGAAAATAAATGATAATGAAAGAAGTATTGTTTGTAACAGGAATGAAGAAGAACCTTCTCTCCATAGTTGCATTAGATGTAAAAGGAATCAGGGTTTCATTTATAGATGGTCAAGTCATTATGTGGCCAAAAGGAAAGACTACCAATGATGCAGTAGTGATTGGAGAGCAAGAAGGAGGTTCGTACAAATTGAAGGGCCATCCAAAACAAGCATTGGTCCATGACATAGTAGATCCAAATGAACTTTTGCATAGAATACTTGCACATGTGCATTACAGAGAACTACCTCTTGCAAGCAAAGCTGTTGAAGGTCTTCCAGAAATCCAAGCAAAACATGATGGCGTTTGCAAAGGATGTGCAAAAGGAAATAATACAAAGAAGACATTTCCAAGCAGTGAAAGCAAAGCAAAAGGAATCTTGGAAATCATCCACTCTGATGTATGTGGTCCTATTTCATCAAGCTCACTAAGAAGGTATGCATATTATGTTTCTTTTATTGATGAATTTTCTAGGAAGACATGGGTTTACTTCATGAAGAACAAAGACGAAGTATTCAGCAAGTTCAAGGAATTCAAATCCTTGATCAAGAATCACACTGAAAATAAGATGAAGACCTTTCAATCAGAAAATGGTGGAGAATTCACTTCAAATGAATTCAAAGAGCTATGCAAAGACTCAGGGAGTAAGAAGGAGTTGTCCACTCCTTATAATCCACAACAGAATGGGATTGTAGAAAGGAATAATAGAACTATCATGGAAGCAGCAAGAGCAATGCTTCATGATTAAGATATTCCTATGCATCTTTGGGCAGAAGCTGCTAGAATAGTAGTGTGTGTACAGAACCATACTCCACATAGAGTACTCAAGAACAAGACTCCTAAAGAAGTATTCTCTAGCAAGAAACCAAAATTCAGCCATCTCAGAATATTCGGCTATCCAATGTACATACACTTTCCAAAAGAGAAGAGGACTAAATTAGATCCTTCAAGAAAGAAGGGTATATTTGTGGGATACTCTGAAAGCTCGAAGGATTACAGAATATACTTCCCAGGATTCAAGAAGATTGATATCAGTAGGGATGTGACATTTGATGAAGACACATCTTAAAACAAATCCAGAAAGAAACCTACTGAAGAATCTGAAGAATCAGAAGCACCCAGAATTCATGATACCCCTATGAATGAAGAAGCCCAAGAAGAAGATCAAGAATTTGAAGAACCACAAAGACCTGTAGATCCACCTTAGGAAAAGAACCCTCGTAAGAGAAAACCTGCTTGGGTACGAGAAGTTATCCAAGGTGCGGAAATATATGGGGATCCAGAAGAGAATCACAGAGAAAGAAAGAGGACCATATCCTGCTCCAGGTATGTAGCATTACTATGTGATTTCATTGATAAAGAACCTTCCAATTATGAAGAAGTGGCAGAACGAAAAGAATGGAAGGATGTTATGATCGAAGAGTATCAGTCGATCATGAAGAATGATGTTTGGGATGTTGTCCCAGGACTAGAAGGGAAGTTAGTTGTAACTTCCAAATGGATCTACAAGATCAAGCATGCTGTAGATGGTAGTATAGAGAAATATAAGGCAAGATTCATGGCTCGTGGTTTGTCCCAGAAAGAAGGAATAGACTATGAAGAAACCTTTACACCTGTATCAAGATACAATTCCATCATATCAGTACTTTCTTTGGCTACAGTGATGAAATGGAAGATAGACCAAATGGATGTCAAGACTGCTTTCTTGAATGGTGTAGTGGAAGAGGAAGTATATGTCGAACAACCACTTGGTTTTGAGACATATGATAGGGAGTCTCATGTTTGCAAATTGAATAAAGCCCTATACGGTTTGAAACAAGCACCCAGGACATGGTACGAAAGAATTGATAGCTTTCTATCCATCTTGGGCTTTACTAAGAGTAAAGTAGATTCCAACCTTTACTACAAGTTTGAAGATGGAAACCCAATGATGCTTCTACTATATGTAGATGATATATTTGTAACATCTATGGATGGGTTGATTGCTGATACAAAGAGAAATCTTGCTACCGAGTTCAAAATGAAGGACTTGGGTATGATGCATTATTTTCTAGGCATGGAGTTGTGGTAGAATGTAGATGGAATTTCCCTGGGACAAGGGAAATATACAGTAGAGATCCTAAATAGGTTTGGGATGATGGACTACAAGGCTATGACCACACCTATGGCATCGAACCTGAAGCTATTGAGTGATGCTTCATCAGAGACAGTTGATGCTACAATGTATCGTTAGATGATCGGGTCCTTGATGTACTTGATGAACATGAGACCAGATATTTGATTTGTTGTGAACACCTTGAGCCAGTTCTTGACATATCTGAGACATGTTCACTTGACTGCTGCAAAGCATATTCTAAGGTACCTAAGGGGTACAGTTGATTATGGGCTCAAGTATGATGTGAATCGGAAGATTAAAATAGAGGTTTATGTTGATTCGATTTAGGCAGGCAGCGCCATCGATAGGAAGATGACTTCAGGGTGTTGCTTCAGTATGGGATCAAGTGTGATCTCTTGGTTTAGCAGGAAGCAATCATGTGTGGCACTGAGTACAGGTAAAGCGGAGTATGTCACAGCTTGTTTAGCTAGTTGTGAAGCAGTATGGCTGAGGAAGCTACTATCTGATTTATTTGATCTCTAGTTGGATTATACTTGTATACATTGTGACAACCAGAGTTGTGTTAAGTTGTCAGAGAATCCAGTGTTCCATGAAAAGTCAAAGCATATCAAGATCAAGTATCACTATATCAGGGATATGGTGCAGAGGGGAGTAATGAAGCTCCAGTATATTGCGGCAGATGATCAGATAGCTGATATGTTGAAAAATCCATTGGCTAGAGTGAATTTTAAGTACTTTAGGGATAAGATTTGTGTTCTCTAGATCAAGGTCCCTTCCAAAGGGAAGAGATGAGTCCATGAGCCACTCTGACATGGTGAAAGGATTGGTTCCTTCCATGGTCAGATGTAAGGGCTAATCCAATCTATCATGGTGAGAGGATTGGTTCCTTCCATGTCAGATATGAGTGTTGAGCCATTCTGATATGACTATAGGATTGGTTCCTACACGATCAGATATAAGGGCTATTGCCATTCTTGGAATGGAGATGCTTGGTGAGGTACTAGGAATACTTGGTCTGGGACTAAGGGCCATTCTGATATGACTGTAGGATGTGTTCCTACATGATCAGATGTGAGCGCATGGCCATTCTAATGTAATTGAGGGATTTCTTCCCACTTGATAAAATATAAGGTCTGTTGCCATTCTCTTGGAGAATGGAGGCACGTGGTGATTTACCAGGAACCCTCAACCTAGGGTTGAGAGCCTTTCCATCATGGTTGCAGGATGTGTTCCCACATGGGTGGATGTAAGTTCATATCCCTTCCATCATGGTTGTAGGATGTGTTCTCGCATGGTTAGATGTAAGTGCAGATCCCTTTCATCATGGTTGCAGGATGTGTTCCCGCATGGGTGAATGTAAGTGCAAATCCCTTTCATCATGGTTGCAGGATGTGCTCCCGCATGGGTGAATGTAAGTGCAGAGCCCTTCCATCATGGTTGCAGGACGTGTTACCACATGGGTGGATGTAAGTGCAGAGCTCTTTCATCATGGTTGCAGGATGTGTTCCCGCATGGGTGGAAGAGTAGAGCCTTTTTAGCACGGTTGCAGGATGTGTTCCTGCATGGCTAAATGTGAGTGTTGGGCCTTTCTGATGTGATTATAGGATTGGTTCCTAAATGATCAGATGTGAGTACTAGACGTGCCTTTCTAATGAGTAGGTTAGATGTAAGTGTAGGGCGGGCCATTCTGACTTGGTGTCAGATTTAAGCGCTGAATAAGACCCACATGGAGGCTAGGCCGACAACCAGCATGAAAAAGGCTTGGCTCTATAGAAATTTCTTGTGACAAGAAGAATCATGAGATAGCACCCATGATGATCTAGTTGTGATGATCCAGTAGTGATGATCCAGATCGATTGATGATCCAGATCCAGTGATGATGCCTAGTGATGATCATCTAGATCGAGTGATGATCCCGATCGAGTGATGATCTAGGTCGAGTGATGATCCAGATCCAGTGATGATAATCCAGATCGAGTGATGATCCAGATCCGAAGATGAATATGACTTGAAGATGCAAATGACGAGATGATCCAGAGAAGAAGACTAGTGATGAAAATTGTGTCGAGAGAATACCTTCCTAGTTAAGAGGGAGTGTTGATGTTATTGTAACTTCAGAATGTATTCACTTGTACTTCTTATCTATTGTAACCCGATGTTTATTTTTGGATGTACTTGATTCATGTCATGCCATGATGTTCCTATAGGGAGGCTCTATAATGTAAACAAGTCATGTCAAGTCATTGTGGGTAACCCTCCTATTGTCTAAGGGTTAAAGTCCCCGCAGTTCCAGGGTACTAGGGTTATTAGAATCACCTAGTGAAGTCGGCCCTATTAGGGTTTTAGTCATGTCAGGAATTAGTATAAATAGAGAGGTGACCTCTCTATTTATCACACATCTCACACACACTCAAGTGTAGCGCATAGTTGAGGAAGGACAAGACACTGGGGTTAGATAGAAAGAAGGTTACAGCTATTGAGAGATCACTTACTATTTTGGGTTTTACTTTGGTGCTGATTCTATCTCTGAGGAAGTTGCGTGGTTTTCTCCATTTATGGTTTCCTCGAGGAAAAACACCGTGTTCATTGTCTCTTGTGTTTGATTGTTGTGGTTGTTGTTCTCTCAATTAAAGATCCTAATGTTATGCTAGCTTAATGCTAAAAATATAACACACTAAAATCCAATTCTGGTCAACATGTGTTTGAATCCAACCTTCTAGGTATATATTACATGGTCTCAAGCTCCATGGGATAAGTTCCCAATGCTCCTCCTCGGTAGATACCTCTCCTAATTTATCAATCCACATGCACATTTTCTTTTATGCCTATTGGATCAAAGAAAAATGAAATAATAAGGCCATATAAAATATATTTTATAGTTCACTCCATAATAACAAAATTAGCATTAGCTGGACCAGGGTCAAATTGATAAGATAAGTGACTAAAGATTTGAGGGAGTACCTAGAAAGAAGATGCAAAACTATTATATAGTATATACTAAAACGTTTAAAAAAAAAAATAACTGTTACACAAAGGGTGAAGGAAAAAAAATGGAAACCATCTTCATCAACATATTTTATCAATTCTAGATTATAATGCTCAATGTCCAATCCCCCGCTACCTTCATTCCTTGTAGACAAAGTAGGTATTGATGGGACTTAGAATATCCATCAACTTGGTAGGATTATTTTCACTGCCAAAATTCTATGGAGGTTGAGAAAATTGGATAGTATCTAGAAGCACATAATGTATGCTAAATATGTTGCTTCCGTCATCTTGCAAAATTAGATCTATTATCAGAAAATCCCATGTTTTGGATTTTCCCATCCTTGGTTCTTGTTTATGATGAAAAGTTGCGAATGGAAGAGGAATCATGTTTGGTATTGAACTTTAGGAAAGTTATGATGGAAAACATAGCCTTCCAATGGATATTTAAGAATCTCTTAGAAACAGAGGAATCATCTCACTTGCATATTCAGCGGCTCCAATTTATAATTTATGGCAACAAGATTGGAAGAACAAAAGACTCCTGGTTTTGGAAGGTCACTTAACTGATGAATGGGATAACTTTATCCAAGTATTTCAATAGTGTTTCATTAGGATTAACATGAATAAGGATATGCTAATATGGTCCAAAATCCCAGGGGGGATTACATAGTGAAAGTAGGGTACACTTCTAGTTTTATTGAAGATTAAGGAAACACTAGTTGGTGCTAGAAAACTAGTTGGAAACTCAAGGCTCCCCTAAAATAAAATAAAAACTTACTTTCACAAGTTTTATAAAACATTATACCAATCTGGAATATTTTCTAGAGAATTCCTTATCAATATATAGGGATATGTTTCTTATTTTAGAATAATGATGAAATGAAACAACACATTTTTAAGGATTGTTCCTTATCCACAAAGGTATGAAAGGGGATCTTATTCTTTTGGTGGTTCTGGAACATGGAAAGGTGTAATTCCTTGATTGATGGTTTCAAATATTGGGTGGAAAACCATTTTGTGACTGATCATAGAGCCCTCCCCTGCATCACTACATGTGGAATTTGGGTCACCAGAAATGGAAACTTATTCGAAGGCAAGTCCTTCAATCCTCAAAGAGTTATTTAAAATAAAATATGTTTATAGGAGCTAAAGGTTATGCCAAACCAATATGACTATTCATGACATTTATAAATTTGAAACTCATGTAAACTATCTTCTTGCTTCTTTACCCACATGGTATTCATGTTCACAAACTGTCAACCCATGTGCATTCAATTTTGACAAACATTGTGTGAGTTGCTTCTCATTTTCACATGAATTTCTAGTTTTTTATTGCAAATAGAGTTATCAAGAAGTTCAAGTGGAATATATCATGTAACAAACATCATATTATCTTATGATGTCTTCATCAAACATAAAATTCTATCTAGATATATGTGTTTTCAAATTCCTTCTCTCATTCATTTCTTCAAGGAGTATTTTAATTTCACCTTTCTATGAGTGGCATTTTTCTTTTCAATATGATTTTTATAAGACCTTTATAACCTCTCTTATTTTCAAATTTGATAGTATTTTTTATTCGTAAGTAAGCATAGCTTCATAAGATTCTAGATACACGCTTCAGTAAAAACCTCAATCTTATACAATTATCTTGCATGATTTTCAGCAAAATTTCTTCTTTCACATTTCACTCTCTTTTTGTAACCAATTTTTATTTTTCTTTAATTTTTTTTTACCTTCATTTCAACCTCCATTAAATTATAAGTTATCCTATTCTAGAATTTGCAGTTCCTTCTTCACTTCAAGTCTAATCATCATGCGCAGCCTACAAAGGGTTCCCACTTCCATAACAATATTGAAAAAAAGCAGACTTAAAGCTCACTTAAATGATTGTGTCTTCATCTGCTTTGGATAAGATTGACAAATTTACAAGTTACTACTCCAAATATTCACTTAATTTTTTTGTGACTTTAGAAGACTAAAAAACACACATAGTTTTGGATGTGGGATGGTCCATTCCCATAAGAGGACTATTCCAACTTGCACAATACAAACCATTAACCTTTAAACAAGCATTAACTAGGAAACCAACCTCCTAATTAGCTAAGCACATTTTAAAACCTTCAACATCGACACAATTTTTTTATACATTAGAACAAAAAGGATGAACACATGAAAATATATATCTTCCCCACTTTTTTTCACGTATGAAAAATCTAAAGAACAACAAACAAAAATTAGATCCATGATATCCTTTCAGCTATCATCATGATATTATTTTTCATCTATTGTATTCATTCCTTTAAGGAAGGATTCTTGTCATGACGTCACTTCTATCAATAGCTTTATCAGATTGACTAAATACAAATAATATTCTTTGATTCTCAGTAAGCTTTCCATTCAGTCAATTTAAAATAGTACCTTACCATACCATACTAAAAAGTTTAATCGCTACACATACAATGACTGTAAAACAACATAACTTTCATAAGTTTAATCTCTAGAAATGAGTTCATTGCAACCAATTTTCGAAGCCAAGATCCTTCTATGGGGAATATAAAGTTATAAACCCTGATAAACTCCATATTTTAGAAATCATTATAAAATCCATGCATAGACATTACCGAACTATTGAAATTGGATAAAGGTATATGCTTGTAAGAGAAGATAATTATGCCCATATATAAAGAGGCAAAGGAAACTAAAATCTATTATGAATGGTAAACTAAATACAATAATCCTTGAATATCAATGAATTTTTTACTGTGATAAATAATAATAGACCAAGTTCAGCACAGTCAATCTTCACCCAATCATAAAGTAAGTAAGCTTTAAGATGTGAAAACCGTTTCAAAAATTCTACAAAATGGTCCATATCTTAGGAGGATGTGCTACCTGTGGAGATGTAATTGCATGTGGTGACAACGATCACATAGTTTCAAAATGGATGTATGATGAAGGATAGATGTCTATGCTTTGCTGTGAGCATGCCCATTATTACAAGAAAAACATGCAAATAGATAAAATTACATATTCTGGTTTTTTAAATCATAAAGTGTTCAATGAGAGTGCTCAAAATACCCTTTTTGTTCTTTGCTCGAGTGAAGTCCTTTGCCTTCTCAACCTCTGATTGAATATTCTTTTGCAAGACTTTTTCTTTCTTCTCAAGCATCTCCAGAGTCTACAAAAATTCAAAAGCGCAATAGTTGATAAATCATCTTAAAGTTCTCCAGTATCCTGAACACAGTTATAATAATAAAAAAACATTTGCAATATGATGTCTTGGAACTCACCAAACAATAAAATTGTAACTTTTAAGTTTTTACAATAAGATCAATAAATAATGCCTTCCTTCTATAAGCATATCATCTCTCAATAAAAGATTTAGACTAAAACATAATCTTAGGCAAACATTTATGTAAGTTGATCTCAAAGACTAACCAGCATCTCTTTTCCAATTATCAGGCTCATCTAGACAAGCATAATAAGCAGCACCAAGTCTGAATATATTGTGAATGTTTAAAAATAAAATTGTACATTCACGATGTCAGCATTGACACATCACGAGTGCCACATCAGCATTGGCAACATCTACATATTGAAATAAAACTTAGGAAGCCATTTTAGTAGATCAAGTGCGCATGATTAGTGATGATAGGATCCTAGGCATATAAAACAGTTATAGCCATTTGAAATGCAATAAGAAAAGATCATATTATACTATAGAAAGTTTTGTATTGTGTGTGTTGTTGTAAACAGACGAGACAATTCAGTTTTTCCAAACTTCAAGATGTGTGATCTTTCTTTAATTTATTATTACTTTGAAGTTTTAATTTTTGCTCTGTTTTAAATATACAAAGAAAGAGGAATTTATGCCAAAGATTGATGATGGGGAATCCATATCATGTATTAATGAAAGATTAAAGGATTCTGCTGAGAAAGTATAGTTTACAAAAAAATTATCAAATCCAAGAAGAAACTGATGAGTCAGAGGAAATGTTGAAAATGAAAAAAAATACATCTAATCTAATGCATTATCATACTTTTACCAAGAAACATGATATTAAAATGGAAGTAGACAGGTAGGAAAACTGGAAAAAGACACATGGGGTAGGTGAGAATAAGAAAATGCCTGCTACATCCCTTATATCATCTGATAAGAAAGATAGGAAGATGCTCAGTTCAGTTCAAGTTGGGTTTAAAAGCACAGTTCATTATCAACATCTAAATCCAACAAGATGAGGTCCATACTAAAGATAAAGAATCCTACAAGCCATTTTGAGGACCATTTGAGGTCTGATGTTGCTGGTGCAGTACCTACAAGCCATTTAGAGAACCATTTGAGGTCTGATGTTTCTAGTGCAGTATCTTTAATAACTAAGCCAGAGTTGAAGACACCAAAGAGCGATTTTAAAAGGCCATCATAGAGTGAAAGCAATATTCATAATGATGAAGACAATATTTTGATTTTTTCTTCTTATCTTGAAGAAATTAGGATACAATCACCAGATACACGCATTATTTTATCAATATTCAGTAATAACCAATACATGTTATGGGATACAAGATATCCTTTTTTTCATTTTATTCAACCACTTGTGCTCTTCCTACTATACAATATGAGGCCTGCATAATTAATCCTTATTTCTTAAGAACCAACATGTAGTAAGGGCTACAAGATATCCCTTTTTGCATGTTTTTCAACCAACATTGCTCTTCTTGCTGTGCAATATGAATAATGGGAAAACTGATGTTAATTGAGCTA
Organism: Pseudotsuga menziesii; assembly: GCA_001517045.1. Classification (NCBI taxonomy): domain Eukaryota; kingdom Viridiplantae; phylum Streptophyta; class Pinopsida; order Pinales; family Pinaceae; genus Pseudotsuga; species Pseudotsuga menziesii. Next base: position 323,698 of record LPNX010116283.1, read on the forward strand.
GAGCTCGTGATGTTTATCGAGATTTGATTCTAAATCCATGTTCGTTGATGTACTCTTCCTCCTAAGGCTTCGGCTATGCTAGAAAAATAAAAAACACAAGAAAGCCTAACATCAGAGGTCTAGGTGAAGTAATTGGGCTATTGGAACTCGATAAACAATAATCACACATATCAAATATGGGGTGTAGAAACAAAGAGATCGAGATATACTAATCACTAGTGCCAACCCAACATGAAACTCAGATTTAAGACATTGATATCAAACAAACTCAATAAATTTGCATCCAAGGATCTAAAATATGAGGTTTTGACGACGTAAATGCTATCAGAAAATAATAATAATAAAAATCCAACTTAAAAGTGTATCCTTGATTTCTAGAGTTAAAACCTTGGATTCGATTAGAAATAGTACCGTTTAGTCTTTAAATGGAAATCATGTAATTAGATTACAAAAAATATTTAACAGTTTATCCTCATTATGATTTGTTAGTTTAATGTAGTTACTTATAAACCTTGACAACCTATAATAATATTTGTAATAAATTTTTGTAGGGTTTCCTCTAGTCTTGATTTAATATATATATGTTATTTTCTTTTAAGAATCTAGACTAACAAATAATTACCACTATTATTATCATATTAATAGATTAATATAAATGAGATAAAATAACTATAGTTAATATACCAAGAGAAGGAAAAGCATTAATTTAAGACAGGACTAACCTAATAGAAAAAAATTAGATCAGTAAAAATTAACCCTTTACTTTGAGTAAACTAATTGTAGGTTTCATATCTTAGAAAAAATAATGACTAATTTCCATTAACTTTGTAAATGATAACCTATCTATAAATAATTTTTAGATAGAAAGTACAGATCATAGACAATAATCATAAATTTAAGTTTTGGAGCTACTGAGCATACTTCTAAATAGAAATACATACATAGAAATAAATCACAGATAATTAACAACAGTTAGAACCTGGATAATATGTAGAAGGGGAAAAACACCCAAAGGAGAATGTTCCACCCAACCTTCTCTTGAAGTAGCCAAGATTACCTGCTTTGGACCCCCAATCCCGTTCACTGAACTACTAGGACGAATATCACTGGATAATACCCCACACAAGAAAATTTCTACCACTTAAACCTCAATATATGACTTGACTCAATAATTTCACTTTAGCTATCCCCTCATCAAATTCCTTGTGTACACGACTTTTCAGTTAGCAGCAGTCACAAGGTTCATTCACTTGGAAACAGAATGAGTAGTGAGCCTCTTTCTCAATTTGATGGAATTTATAAGATTTCCTAAGTCTTTGGGTCAATTTTGGAATTAGATGAGCCACCAAATCAGTTCCCCCTCTCAGGGAACATGACCACAATTATAGGGATTATGCTTCCTCCAACAGCTAGAAAGTGAAATGCTAGTGCTACCACATGTCAACTAGACTTCTAGAGCTACTCATTCCTCCTAGTGAGTCAATGAACACTCATTAAAAAATTTCCATTGGATAGGTGTCTCTTCTATTTAATCATTAAAATAAATATTTCTTCAATTACAGTTATCCTTGACCATCTTGGTCATAAAAAATTTACAATAAATTTAACATAATGTTTTTTGAAATAAATAAAAATATTTATTTTTCAGTTCTTGGTGTGTTACAGGGAGACCTTCACATTTTATTTATAGGATGATCCAAGATTTTGTTCCCATGGTATTGACCCATGGTTTTTCATAGTGTATGGTATTTATCCATGATTTATTAATCATTCTCATTTTAGGGCGTTTTGGTCCATTTTGAGAGAATGGGGTTATGTTGCAATAAATACCAACTTCCCTCTATTTATGGGGGAATGAATAATGATGTTCTCAACCAATTTTGGTGGAAGTTAATTGTGAAGGTCAAAATAGAGGAAATAATGGTGGTGTTATGATGTATAATTATGGTTTGGACGTTAGAAAGCTATGTGGACTATTTTTGCTATTAACAAATGTCTAGGACAAAGTTATCCATTTTGTAATAATAAGTTTTAGTGGAATGATTGTAATGCGATATAAATATTTCTTAATGTGCCAAACAAGGGTGGAGTCATTCTCAACATAAGCGAGAGGTTGTTCCATGTAAATTTCTTCTTTCAATTTTCCATGTAAAAAGTTTGATTTGACATATATCTCATGGACCTCCCATTTATGTTAAGCGACATGTAATAAACAAAATATATAATATATAAATATTAATAATAAAATAATAATTAATATTCAATAAACTAACAGGTAATAAAGAGACACCTCTTGTAGTAGTTGTATTGGCAGTGATTTTGTTCCCCGCTTATTCTTGTTGTTTTGTGTCATTGCATGAGTCAACAAAGAATAAGGGAACCACTTGTGTACATTGAATTTTCTCTTGATTCTTGACACATAGAGTTTACTTCCATGTCATATTATTTGGGTAGATGTGGCTCAAGTCTAATCCTTTTAATTTTAACGATAAATACCTTTGAATTCTCCTCCAAGTTGTAGTAACTTTTATTTTTTCCCAATGAAAAGAAACATGAAGAAACACGAATTTCTGATATGGTTTCTTTAAATTTGTAGCACAGTGATTTTTCTTCAATGGATTTATGAAACATGATTCCAACTCTTGTTTAGAATTTCCTTTAGATGTGTGATAGAGTAATTACTTCTTCAACATAGATTTGAATGGCTAAGGGCCAATTTTTTTGGTCAAAGACCTAAGTACTCAAAGAAGCTCTGATTGAATTAAATTGGTGATAAACTGTATGAGAAATGAAGCTTTGATATTGGGGTTGGCTAACTACTAGTTTATACAAGGTCTAGAAATATGTATGAAGGTGGAATTAGACTTAGCTTTGATACCAAATGAGATGAACAAGAAAATTCAAATGTAAATAGGACAAAAAATTGGTAAAAGATAAGTATATAATAAGTATATAAAATGAATAAAATATATGAGATGATAACAATGAGAATGGGGGCTTATTTATATACCCATGAAGGGGTTCCTTTCCTAAAGAGATGTGACCTCTCATGGGAAGGTGTCTCTTCATTACATATAATTATTGATTTATTTTTATATTGATCTATATTTTATATTGATCTATATTTTATATTTATATATTTTGTTTATTACACAATAAGGAAAAGAACACGATGTTCTTCATTTTGGTGATAAGGAAAAATGCCTCATTGTAGTTAATTCCTTCAACTTAAGAAAATATTTTGGAAACTAACATTTCATTAAGTCTTTAAACACTTCCATATGATAGAATTATTTTTGCAATTAATTGCAACAACACATAAGTTTTAATATACCATGTTTCTTATGTCAATAGAGTTATCACAAAGGAGCACTACCTCGACTACTAACATAAAACTTCACATAGTAACATAATATTTGATTGATTAAAGTAATATTTGATTTATTAAAGTAAAAGTTGACAATATTTGAATAACATTTGATCCACGAGTCTAAAAAATTGTAATGTTTATATTTTTAATTTATTATGAAAAAATATATATCTATTTTATTTCTAACACTTTATGAAAATGAAAAATGATTTTAAAAAATTGAATTAAATTTAAATAATGACTTAAAACTTAAAAAAAATAAAAAAAAATCTATATTAGGAAAAGAATATGGTAGTCATCATTGTATGCCATAGTCTTTTTTATACTTGTAATATAGATATCCATTATTTTTATTTTTAATTATACATTGATGATTTAATAAAAAAAACTATTACATAACAAGTAAACTATATAACTAAAATACCTAAAAGTGCTAAAATTTATATAGATTTTAAATTACAAGTTATTTTGGGTTTAAGGCTTAAATGCATGTATTTTTTAAGATTGATTAAGTATGAATTTAATGTTTATTCAAAAATTTATGTGAAACAACACTAATAAATTTGTTAAAAGTGTTTTCAATATTTTTGTGTGACATTATGTACTTTGTGTTTTTCTAAAAAAATGTTGCTCTTCATATATATATATATATATATGTATGTATGTATGTATGTATGTATGTATGTATGTATGTGTTAGGATTATTAATCCTCCCTTGTCCAAATTTGGTTATATGTCTAAATCGGGAGTCCATCCAGTCTATTTATAGTCATTAGCACCATTGGGTAAATTTGACCTAATTGGGGCACATGTTTCAGTTACCAAAGTGTGGGGAACACTAATTGAGGCTCACTGCCACTTATTGCACTTTATTGCATAAGTTTAGGAGTCTCCTAGATCAATCCCTACAATTTAGGAAGCAAGTGGGAGTGCCGAAACCAACCAAGGTCAGTTCACTTCAGTTGATGACTAGTCAAGCCAAGTCAGGAGTCAGTTACATTCAGTTCTAGCCCTCTACATTCAGTTAGCACTAGGTTTAATTGATTGCACACATGTGGGGCGCTTTTCTCACTTACCACAGTCAGTTAACCATTAGTCAACACTAAATGTAACACTTGGTTGTGTTTTAAAGCTCCTATGAACTCTGGTTATGATTTAGACAAGGACAATTAACTACTGGGTCCTCCGATAGTGATTTAGACAAGTCTTAGTTACCTACAGTCAAGTAGAGTCTAATCAATTCAAACTTCCTCATGTGGATTCGAATTGCTTGTGGCTATTAAAAGCCTTTTACTTCATTGTAATTATCATTCAGATTACTTTTTTGATTAATGAAAGCATTCACAGTTGCAAGCCTTTTGCACTGTTTCATTCTTCAATTGCTGAGTAAATTGTGAGATCTTCTTTGTGAGTTGTGAGTTTGTCTACAGATCTATATGCTCAAATTTACATGGTATCAGAGCCTCGACGGACAAGGCACTTCTCCTCCTCAGATCTCCTACTGGATCATTTTTTTGTTTTGCCGTACAACTTCGAAATGATTTCATCTCTGATTAACTGGCTGAATAAAAGTGATGGAGCTTTTGGACCAATATGTCTGGTCCTTTCTCTTGGCTTGTGCTACCTTATTGGTTTTGCTGAATACCCAAAGGATCTCTGGGCAAAATTGGACAGAACCTTTGGCAAGCACAATGAGGATCATAATAGCACTTTGGAGATCACATCTAGCACCACAAGAGTTCTTTACTCAAAAATATCAGCCTCCACTCTCTCTGATGAAGTTGTTCAAGATGAAGAAGTAGCAGAAACTTCTAGACATTCAATTCGAATTGAAGACAGTCTCCATGCGATGACTCCTTCTCCTGATGCTCTGGAAGTTCATGAGATCTCTGATATCTCATCTTCTTATATTTCTGAAACAGAAGAAGACATTCGAATCTCTGATATTGAAGAAAAATTCTGCTGCACTTCCATGCAAACATTCACTGGTGATTTTCCTTTAAATTCTGTGCAAAATTTACCAGTAATTGCTTCCGAAAGTGAAGAGAAAATTGATTTTTCTCCCTCTAATGTTGCTGCTGGTGTGAAAATATGTGATACCTTGATATTTTGGAAGAAATATCAGATTACCAGAGTGATGCATTCGCTCCCCATGATCTAGTTTTTCCAACAAATTTCTGCAGGATTGCATGCACCAAAATTCAGAATTTTGAAGAAGAAGTAAGCTGTGCATCTACCGTCTCGGTTAACCATTTATTTGAATCTGATATTAACCTTATTGGATATGATATGATCTTATTTAGATCTGATCTGATATTTTTTGGTTTAATATATCAAATTCATAATCTTTCAGTACCGCTTGTAGCTGTTCTCATCAACGGTGTGAAGAAACAAGTACCGCAAGTCTCCTACAAAACTACTGCTGGGGATTTGATTCCATTTCATAGTTTTGGATCTGTTTTGAACCTGTTTAGATCTGATTTAATTTCTGATCTGATATTATTTGGTTCATATTTTAAAATACAAAAGCATTCAGTCATGCTTGTAGCTGCTCTCACCAAATCCGGTGTGAAAAATCAAGTACCGCACTTTCTCTTCAAAACTGCTGATGGAGATTTGGTGTTAGTTTCCTCATATGAGGTTGCTGATATTTTATTATGTGATTCATTATCTATTTCAAAATCTATATTAGACTATGGATCTCAAGCATTCGCTCTCAACAGTCCCAGTGCTTCTCTACCATTGATCACATGCTCATCTCCTCACAGAACTAGTAAAGAGGAAGATTTTCTGCATCCGCCTGGACACCTGCTCCTAACACTTGGGGCTGTTCTTAACACTCATGGTTTTCTGTTCATGGCTGTAACATATCAGTTTCTTGAGTGCTCTTCACATTCTCTGAATTCTCAAGAACATTTTCTCCCTTTTCAGTTGACTTCAGTTGCTCTACATGGGTCCAGTCTTCATCCGGCAGCTGTCTATATTTTTGATTTAGTTGAGGATATCATTATTCTTCCAAAGAGGAAGATTCCTCCAGACATAATGATGGAGAGGTTCACATTCCAGGCCCCAGGATACCTATGCATAGAAGAACCAGATTGATCCTGGTTCTACCTGCTTAATTAGAAGGGGTTTTTTTTTCCCATGTGGTTTTTCCCCTGCACCTTGTTTTTGAGGAGTTACCTTACTTTACTTGATGTAATGGGTGACCTATGGTCTTAGTTACCAAGGCCGAAAGATTGTCCAAGTTAGAATTCAGGGGGGTGTTAGGATTATTAATCCTCCCTTCTCCAAATTTGGTCATATGTCTAAATCGGAAGTCATGTCTAAATCGGGAGTCCATCCAGTCTATTTATGTCATTAGCACCATTTGGTAAATTTGACCTAATTGGGGCACATGTTTTAGTTACCAAAGTGGGGGGAACACTAATTGAGGCTCACTGCCACTTATTGCACTTGATTGCATAAGTTTAGGAGTCTCCTAGATCAATCCCTACACTTTAGGAAGCAACTGGGAGTGCCGAAACCAACCAAGGTCAGTTCACTTCAGTTGATGACTAGTCAAGCCAAGTCAAGAGTCAGTTACATTCAGTTCTAGCCCTCTACATTTAGTTAGCGCAAGGTTTAATTGATTGCACACATGTGGGGCGCTTTTCTCACCTACCACAGTCAGTTAACCATTAGTCAACACTAAATGTAACACTTGGTTGTGTTTTAAAGCTCCTATGAACTCCGGTTATGATTTAGACAAGGACAGTTAACTACTGGGTCCTCCGATAGTGATTTAGACAAGTCTTAGTTACCTATAGTCAAGTAGAGTCTAATCAATTCGAACTTCCTCATGTGGATTCAAATTGCTTGTGGCTATTAAAAGCCTTTTACTTCATTGTAATTATCATTCAGATTACTTTTTTTATTAATGAAAGGATTCACAGTTGCAAGCCTTTTGCACTGTTTCATTCTTCAATTGCTGATTAAATTGTGAGATCTTCTTTGTGAGTTGTGTGTTTGTCTACAGATCTACATGCTCAAATTTACAGTATGTATGTATGTATACTTTGTTTTTTTCTATATATATATATA
>LPNX010116283.1:332522-494000 GCA_001517045.1 Pseudotsuga menziesii
CAATGATCTCCTATTGAGGACGATTCAACTAAAATCGTTTAGAGGGATCCTTTGTATCCTTTTCACCCGCTTCTTCTTCTTCAATTTCATTATTTGTTTCATTTTCTTTGTCTTCTTTGTGAGAGCTTAATTCATCTCTAGTCATATTTATGCTTTCCACTAGTTTATGAAGCCTCAAATCATAACACTTGTATCCCTTTTTCTTACATGAGTAACCAAAAAATATTCCTTTATTGATTCTAGAATGAAATTTTCCAATATTTCCATCGTCTTCCTTGATGAAACACTCACTTCCAAAGATTCTAAGGTACTTCATATTTGCAGGGATCCCTCTCCATAGTTCATAGTGTGTTTTATTAGTATGAAATCGGAGTATCCCTCTGTTTTGAATATAGAGAATGGTATGTACTTCTTGACACCAAAATATGTTACTCAAATTATAGTCACTTAACATGGTTATGGGAATATCTAGAACTATATTATTCTTTCTCTCTACAACTCTATTTTGTTGAGGAGTCCTAACTGTTGAAAACCATCTCCTTATTCCATGTTCTTCACAAAAAAATTCAAATTCATTGGAAGTAAATTATCCTCCATTATTATATTCGAGATAATTGATATTTTTATTTACTTCATTCTCAACCTCTTCTTTAAAGAACTTGAACATTCCAAAAGATTTGGACTTCTTATTTAAGAAAGAGACCCAAGTAATCCTAGTGTAGTCATTGATAAAGATACCAAAGTAAATTTTTCCATTTAGACCTTTAAATATCATGGACCCATATAGGTTAGTATGAAATAGTTCAAGAGGCCTAGAGGTTGTGTACTCTTTGGTCTCAAATTTTAAGTTTTTTTTCTTTCAAATATGACAATGTTTACAGCATGTGTCTGAGGGCTTAGTGATATCAGGAATGTTTCTTATAGCATGGTTCTTTCTACATTCACAAGATTCTTAAATTGATCATGACACATCCTTCTATTTCAAATCAAACTCTTAATTTTCCTTCCCACATAACAATATTTTCCCATCATATGGTTTAAAAGATAAATGTTATTTGGGGTTCTAGTAGGTGTTGCAACCAACCTACCTAATCCTTTTATTCTTATATCACATTCCTTGAGTTGAATATCAAAATGTGTCCTTTATCACACATTTGAATTACACTAAGTAAATTATGTCTCATACTTTCAACCAAGAGAACATTTTTAGCCTCTGATTCCTTGCTTCCAAGTGTAACTAAACCCTTTCTAACTATCTTGGTAGAATCGCCATTTCCAAAGGTGATTGAGTCTTCATTTTCTCTCTTCAGCATCACAAACTTGTATTTGTCCCCTATCATGTGTCTTGGACATCGACTATCAATACACCACTGACTTCCTTTGTTTTTATCCTTCAAAGCAAGTTCACATACATCTTCATTTTGTTGGTCTTGTTTCCTTTTCTAGACTTATTTACTCTCTCCCGAATTGGCAGAGATACAATTGTATTTACTAGCCTAAGGAACAAAACCATTATTTCTCCTAAATTTCTTATCATTGTGCCCAAAGTTGTGGCATATGTGACATTTGTGGTTAAGAGTCAATGGTTCAAATGAATTATAATTCTTATCATCATATATGTATGACTCTTTGGACATATTGCTCATAGAACTAGGATTCTTGTAATCATTCCTATTAGGTATCCATGCTTTACAGTTGAATTTTTTTTGTCCAAATTTACCACAAACCCAACAAATTCCAAGAAATAATGCCTGATATTTTAAGGTGGCTCTCTTGAATGTTTTAACATTATCAACTTTGTTCTCATTGAAGCCTTTGTTATTTGTTGCATGTATTCTTCTTGGTGGTACAACATCCTTGTTGAAGTATTGCTGGTTGTGAATCTTGGTGTTCTTAAGAGACTCAACATAGCTTTGAAACCGATTCTCAATTGTTCCTATGGGGCATGATATTTCACCAACCTCCATGGTATTATTCTCATCATGGTAACAAGTACTAGTCTTGATCAATGGATATATCCAATACTTGAGGATTTTTTCTAGAATCAAAGAACTATTATTGAATTGTATTCATATCTTATGTAGTATTTTCAAGACCTTTTCTTAAGGAAACGATTTCAAATTCTCTAGCTTGACATATCTCTTCCTTTACTTTTAATTCATTGCTCAATATTTCTTCAATCTTATTGGGCTCTTCTAATTGTATCTTTTGAATGGAAATCACTTGTTCAACTTCTTCAGAGGTTCAATTTTGACTAGGCATTCGTATTAGATGTTCTTTGATCAGACTCTATGTCCTTCTCAATTTCTTGAGTTCAGTCAGAGAATTAATTAATTATCCTTCAAGATTATCTTCACGTTGTTGATGTATTTGTAACTTCAGAATGTATTCACTTGTATATTTCATATATTATATTTAATTGGTCCTCGATGTTCCTATCAGGAGAATCATTAATTTAATCAACTCATGTAAATTCATATATGTTAACCCTCCTTCCTTATAGGGGGGAAAAGTCCCCACAAATGTGGGGCACTAGGGTTATTAGATTCTCCTAGAGAAGTCGTCCCTCGTAAGTAATTATGAAGTCAGAAACTAGTATAAATAGAGAGTTAGCCTCTCTATTTGAGACACACACTCACCCAGCTATAGCACATAGGTGAGAGAAGAGGAGCTCACACAAGTGAGAGAGAGAACAACTGTTGGAGATCATATTTATGTTTTTGGCTTTTAGTGCGGCCATTGGTGCTCAATCTATCTCTGAGGAAGTTGTGGAGTTTTATCCTTTATGGTTTCCCCGAGGAAAATATTTGTGTCTATTGTCTCTTGCGATTGATTGTTGTGCATGTTATTTTCTCAAATAAAATCCTAAGATCATATTGTTTAAATGATAAAAATCTAACATGGTATCAGAGCTAACCTAAGAAGAAGACACTATCCAGCTGCAGAATCTAGGTCTTCTTACTTTTTGGATCTCTCTCCACAATGCATCAAAAAAAGGAGTCTAGGATGACTCAACATTGAAGGGTGCATCTTTATGTCAAAGCAGCATATGATTTTGAGTATTTTCAGTTTTTGACCTGTCACTATTGTGGGAAATTAGGGATTTTCATAGAAGAGGAATTTATTAGTGAGCCCAACATAAGATTGCTCCCCTCATCAAAATCAAGGTTTAGAGATGAATATCAAAGTTTTTGGTTGAGTAGAACTCCGAGAAAGTCAAACCCTAATTTTCCCCAGAACCAGAAAACCAACACTGCAGAAGATCAGCTCTAGATCTAGTTTCAACTTCTTAGATTGGTAAGATATAAATATTTTGTATTTCCATTTGAGGTTCTCTTTAAATATGTCACATCACACCAATATTGATGAAATGCTTGAGGGAGATGATAACTTAAGAGCATGGAAGTATACAATATCACTAGTTCTTGAAGAAAATGAATTGGACTCCTACATCAGGAAAGAGGTTCCAGTTCTAGAGGGAGATGAGGCTAATTCCTTACATAAGAATAACTTGGTCAAGGCCAAAAGGATTATTGTTGATTCAATGAAGGATAACCTCATACCATGTGTGTCCTCCCTAAAGACACCTAAAGAAATGTTTGATTCCTTGACCAAGCTATTTGAAGGGAAGAACATAAATCGAAAGATGACTTTGAGAAATCCATTGAAGAATGTGAAGATCTAGAATGCAGAGACCATACAATCATACTTTACAAGGGTCTTCCAGATCAAAGAACAACTTGAAGCGGTAGATGAAGAAGTAAAGAATGAATAAATTATGATGACCACCTTGAATGACCTTCCTAGGTCATGGGAATCCTTCATTCAAGGGATTTGTGGTAGAAGGAAGTTAATCGCCTTCAGTAGACTATGGGAGGAATGCTCATAAGTAGAAGCTTGAATAGTAGCTCGAGAAGAAAATATGGGAAATGAAGATCAAACTCTCATAGTACATACAAAGAAAACCAGAATGGACCATCATCATCCTAGAGGTAAGCATTCACACTAGAATAACCCTAGAAGAGATCTATCTATTATTATATTCTACACATGTGATGAGAAAGGACACATCTTCAAATACTATCCCATAAATAAAGGTGGTTCACAAAAGAAGAAGAACTACAAAAGAAGACATCATCCTCATACCACAGAAGATGATGAACCTCCAAGAAAGAAAGTCAAAGAGGAAGATTCTTCTAGTGATGAAGAATATGTTTTGATTTCTTCCCTCATGAGAACTTTCACACATGGAAGCAATGATTGGTTGATATATAGTGGGGCTTCCAAGCATATGATGGGATTCAAAGAATCCTTTGTGAAATTATCTGAACATGAATCACCCCACAATGTGAAACTTGGGGATGAATTCTAGTATCCCATAAAAGGTAGTGGTGAATCCTCCTATAAACTAGACTCTGGAAACTCTATGAAGATGAAGGATGTTTTTTTTGTACCGGGACTAAAGAAGAACCTTCTCTCCATATCTGCATTAGATGCAAAAGGCACGAGGAATTCATTTGTAGATGGCCAAGTCCTTATGTGGCCAAAATAAAATACCATAGATGATGCAATTGTGATTTGAGAGAAAGAGGGAGGATTATACAAGCTAAAGGGCCAACTAGAACAAGCCTTGTTCCATGACTCAGTACAACCAAATGAAATTTTTCATAGAAGGCTTACACATGTGCACTATAGGGCACTACCATTTGCAAGAAAATATGTTGAATGTCTTTCGAAAATACAGGAAAAACATGAAGGTGTTTGCAAAGGATGTGCACTCGAAAAGAACACAAAGAAGACATTTCCAAGTAGTGAGAGAAAGGAAAAAGGAATCTTGGAAATAATCCACTCCAATGTATGCGATCCGATGTCATCCAACTCATTGAGTGGGTATTTAGACTATGTTTATTTCATTGATTATTTTTCTAGGAAGACATGGGTATAGTTCTTGAAAAAAAAAGATGAAGTATTCAGTAAGTTCAAAGAATTCAAATCCTTGATCGAGAACCACACAAAGAAGAAAATCAAGACCTTTCGATCAAATAATGGTGGAGAATTCACATCAAATGAATACAAGGAATCATGCCTAGCTTCAGGGATTAAGAGGGAGTTGACCACTCCATATAATCCACAACAAAATGGGGTTGCAGAAAGGAAGAATAGAACAATTATGGAAGCTACAAGGGCAATGCTTCATGATCAATATCTTTCCATGTATCTATGGGAAGAAGATGCTAGGAAAGTTGTGTATGTACAGAACCGTACTCCACATAGAGTAGTTGAGAACAAGACACCTGAAGAATTATTCTTTGGAAAGAAACCAGAATTTAGTCATATCAGAATATTTGGTTGTCGAGTGTACATACACATTCTGAAAGAAAAGAGGAAAAAATTAGATCCTTCAGGAAAGAAGGGTATATTTGTGGGATATAGTGAAAGCTAGAAGGCTTACAAAATACACTTCATAGGATTCAAGAAGATCGATATCAGTAGAGACATAACATTTGATGAAGAATCAGCTTACAACAAATATAGAAAGAGACCTGTTGAAGACCCCGAAGAAATAGAAGCACCCAGGATTCAAAATAAAACTATGAACAATGCAACTCAAGAAGAAAATTGAGAAATAGAAGAACCCCAAGAACCTGTAGATCCAACCCAGGAGAAGAATCCTTACAAGAGGAAACCTGCATGGGTCCAAGAAGCTATCCAAGTTGCAGAAAGATATGGGGCTCTAGAAGAAATGCACAGATAGAGGAAAAGAACTGGGTCCTACCCCAGTTATGTATCCCTATTATGTGACATCATTGATAAAGAACCTTCCAACTACAAAGAAGCAACATAAAAGAAAGAATGGAAGGATGCTATGATTGAGGAGTACCAGTTGATCATGAGGAATGATGTCTAGGATGTTTTCCAAAGACTAGAAGGCAAGTATATTGTCACTTCCAAGTGGATATACAAGATCAATCATGCTGCACATGGTAGGATAGAGAAATATAAAGCAAGATTTGTGGCACGTGGATTCTCCCAGAAAGAAGGGATAGATTATGAGGAAAATTTTGCACCTATAGCCAAATACGCTTCCATCATATCAGTATGTTCTCTAGCTACAGTAATGAAATGGAAGATACACCAGATGGATGTCAAGACCGCTTTCTTGAATGGTGTAGTAGAAGAGAAATTTTATGTGGAGCAACCACTCGGTTTTGAGACACATGATAAGGAAAATCATGTGTGGAATTGACAGCTTCCTAACTAGTTTGGGCTTTACCAAGAGTAAAGCAGATTCCAACCTTTATTGTAAGGTTGAAGAAGGGAACCCAATGATGCTTCAAATGTATGTAGATGACCTGTTTGTAACAGGTGAGGATGGGTTGATTGGTGACATGAAGAGGAAGCTTGTTGCCGAGTTCGAGATGAAAGACTTGGGTATGCTGCACTACTTTCTAGGCATTGAGGTGTGGCAGAGTATATATGGACTCTCCCTAGGACAAGGAAAGTATGCAGTAGAGATCCTAAAGAGGTTTGGGATGATGGACTGCAAGGCCATGACCACATCTATGGCATCAAACCTGAAGCTATTGAGTGGTGCTTCATCAGATTCGGTTGATGCTATGATGTATCATCATATGATTGGGCCCTTGATGTACCTAATGAACACAACACCAAATATTTTCTTTTCTATTAACACATTGAGCCAGTTCCTGACATATCTGAGACATGTTCACCTGATTGATGCAAAGCATATTTTGAGGTACTTGAAGGGTACAATTTATTATGGGCTCAAGTATGAGGTGAATCAGAAGATTAACCTGAAGGGTTATGTTGATTCGGATTGGGCAGGAAGTGCCATTAATAGGAAGAGCACTTTAGGGTGTTGCTTCAGTATGGGATCAGGTGTGATCTCTTGGTTTAGCAGGAAACAGTCCTGCGTGGCACTGAGTACAACCAAAGAAGAGTATGTCGTAGCATGTTCAGCTAGTTGTGAGGTGGTATGACTGAGGAAGCTACTGTCTGATTTGTTTGATCTCCATTTGTATGCTACTTTTATATATTGCAACAACGAGAGTTGTATTAAGTTGTCGGAGAACTTGGTGTTCCATGACAAGTCGAATCATATCGAGATCAAATATCACTATATCAGGGATATGGTACAAAGATGAGCAGTGAAGCTCCTGTATTTTTTGGTGGAAGAACAGATAGTAGATGTGTTGACCAAGCCATTAGCCAAAGTCAAGTTTGAGTAATTTAGGGAGAAGCTTGGTGTTCTCTAGATCGAGGTTCCTTCTAAGGGTAAGTGATGAGTCTGTGAGCCTTTATGACATGGTGGTAGGATTGGTTCCTCCCATGGTCAGAAGTAAGTGTTGTGCCTTTCTAACATGGTGGTAGGATTGGTTCCTCCCATCGTCAAAATTAAGTGCTGTGCCTTCCTAACATGGTGGTAGGATTGGTTCCTCCCATGGTCAGAAGTAAGTGATGTGCCTTTTTGACATGGTAGCAGAATTGGTTCCTCCCATGGTCAGATATAAGTTCTAAGAACTACATCCAATATGAAAAAGGATTGCCTCTATAGCATAAGACCTTGTAAAGGGCAAGGCCTACATCCAGCATGAAAAAGGGCTGGCTCTGTAGACCTACATCCAGCATGAAAAAGGGATGGCTCTGTAGAAGTACATCCAGCATGAAAAAGGGATGGCTCTGTAGACCTACATCCAGCATGAAAAAGGGTTGGCTTTGTAGAAGTACATCCATCATGAAAAAGGGTTGGCTCTATAATGGCCTACATCTAGCATGAAAAAGGGCTCACTCTGTAGAAGTACATCCAACATGAAAAAGGGTTGGCTCTGTAGTGGCCTACATCCAACATGAAAAAGGGATGGCTCTATAAAGGTACATCCATCATGAAAAAGGGTTGGCTCTGTAGTGGCCTACATTCAGCATGAAAAAGGGATGGATCTATAGAGGTACATCCATCATGAAAAAGGGTAGGATCTATAGTGGCCTACATTTAGCATGAAAAAAGGGTTGTCTCTCTAGAGGTACATCCAGCATGAAAAGGGCTAGCTCTATAGTGTCCTACATCCAACATGAAAAAGGGATGACTCTGTAGAGGTACATCCAGCATGAAAATGGGTTGGCTCTATAGTGGCATACATCTAGAATGAAAAAGGGTTGGCTCTATAGAAGTGCATCCAGCATGAAAAAGGGTTGGCTCTGTAGTGGACTACATCCAACATGAAAAAGGGCTAGCTCTGTAGAGGCACATCCAGCGTGAAAAAGGGTTGGATCTGTAGAGGTCTCCATCTAGTATGAAAAAGGACCTACTCTGTAGGGGAATTCCTTGCAAGAAAAATGAAGTACATCCACCATTGTAAAGGGTTAGATCTATTAATGAAGACCTACATGGAGGTTAGGCTTACAACTAGCATGAAAAAGGGATGGTGCTTTAGAACTTCCTATGACAACAAGAATTGAGAGATAGCACCATTTTATCAAGATAAAGAAAGCAGTGATGATGATACAATAATGATACAACATTAATAATGACACAATGATGATGATCCAATAATGATCCAGCTTTGATGATCATCCAGTGATGATCCAGTGATGAAGACGTGTGCTGATGAATTATGTCAAGAGAATACCTTCCTAGTTAAGAGAGAGTTTGATGTATTTATAACTTCATAATGTATTCAATTGGATATTTCATATATTGTATTTCATTAGTCCGTGATGTTCCTATCAGGAGAATCATTAATGTAATCAAGTCATGTAAAGTCATAAAGGTTAAAACTCCTTGTTGATCGAGGGGCAAAGTCTCAACAGTTATGGGGCACTAGGGTTATTAGACTCTCTTAGAGAAGTCAACCCTAGTAAGTAATTGTCAAGTCAGAAGTAATTCAGAATTCGGCCCTGGTAAGTAAGCGATTCTTGATTTAACTACCCCTTTGACTAAAAAGTCTGTCTATAAAGTCCCAAGCCAAAGAGAGGCTTGGAGATCTCATCTATCTTTTTGGAGTCATTATTCTTTCGGGTGATTCTCAAGAGATTTCTTGGAGAACATTTTCCCCAAGATGAAGAAGGAGAACTAATCTAGACTTGATATACTAATTAGGGAAGCCTCACCTTAGGAGCTCTAAGATACTTGCATGTTGGAACCAGCTCGGGGGGGTCTGTATTAAAACCATGAACAATTTTGGGCCTTGGTTGGGTGGAACGTGGTAGTTCCCAAGTGATTTAGTCATCAATACATAAATCATATCAGCCTATGCATTGTTAATACTGGGTAATTGAGTGTGCAGGTTTCATCCATTAATGGAGCTTCACTTTTTCAGGTATGAGGTTATGGACTACCGATTTCAATTCCTAGAATAAGTGTTGGGTAGATTATGCAATGGTTTATATTATATGTTCTAACCCTATGTACTATTGTTTTTCCGTGTCAAATTCTTATAAGGTTTACATATTAAATTATAAACCCTAGGATGTAAATTATTTACTATGCTAGAATTATCAAAAGGTTTTGTTCTTTCAGTTTTACTTCTATAATTTTAATTCTTGTTCAAATATTTACTCAGGATTTTGGTTCTTTTCATATTACTTCCATATTCTCTTTTACAGATTTAACCTTGTTCTTTTACAACTTAGGTTTTATTTCTAAAAATAGTGCCTATATACTTTATTTGTTTTAGGAATCCTACTAGCAGATTATATATTGCCAGTAGAGATTTGTTAAAAAAAGGGCTAGTTTTCAAGTCCAGATTTAAATAAACTTAATTACAGATATAATAAACGCATAAAATAAATAGAATATATTAATTAATTTATATATATTATATCAAGTATAAAACAGAAATATATTTCTAAACTATCAATACTATAAATACATATAAGAATAACCATAATCTGCAAATACTAAAGCTAAGATAAAAACCAGAAAAGACCTCTTAGGGTCTGAATAAATAGAATTATGATAATAACCAAGATAAACATTATCATTCTTCTTAAAACAAATGTTATCATAAATCGACTAACAATCCAAGTATCGAGACCATATAGATGGTCCACGATTTAATACATTTATATTAGCTACATCTACTAAGCATAAGTAGTAATGTTACTATCAACATTATAAATCCAGTGCATAAATAATAATTCAAAATGGCGAATATTAAAATCCACATAAAATAAATCATATGCCATAAAATTAAATGTCCAACATAATATTCCTTACAACAACCAATTCAAAAAAACCATAATATCATTACAATAATAATTTAAAAACCATATAGTTACACAGAGGTCGCAGTATCGACCCATGTGGGCGTTCAAGCCCAAATCACAACCCATGTAAATATAAACCTCATCACAGTAATCGACCGAGGGTTAAATCCTGTAGGGTCCTTAACATTCTACAAAGCCATGCTATACATAGTTTATACGCAAGTAGTAATTAATAAACCAAATTCATTACACAGAGGTTGTAAGACCTTTATAATTTTTACACATTGTAATATATGGCTTCGGCCTCATACACAAACCAACAATCAACTAAAATAATTATCAATTCTTAAAACCCTTTCAATGATTCAACCAACAACAACGTTTGCCAACCCAGGTCTTACACCCATAGTCGAGATTACTTTCCATTTATGAATTATAAAAACAAAACTATAAGTCTGAACCTATTTCACTATTAGAGCTTCAATGGTGAGTACCAATTCCATTCATGGCATGGTCCCAAGCCATAACATTGTACACAAGTCACCCACGAAATCAACGCATACATGAATGCCAAATTTACACAGTAAACAAGATTTACAACCATAGAAATCAAACACAACATATATTTCATAAAACCCATTTGTTATAATACATAAAAGAGTATTTACAAAGACGTTGTGTACGACCTTGCACCATTGCAAGAAATGGTGCTTCCCATGGCCAACATTCATAACCAACACATTAAATAAAACTAGCAACAAACATATTAATAAGATTAATATGTTTGGAATACGCCGAGAAGAATATATCACCAAGTGAAGTTAATTTAATAGTTGTATCATGATTGGAGTTAACCTAATAGTTAATCTAATAGTTATCCAATATAATTGCGATCAGAGTTAAAGTTAAGCTAATAGTTGTAGAATAATTGGATTTAAACTAATAATTGTATCTAATAGTTAATTTAAAAGTTAATATATGAACCATTGCAATTCAATTAAAATTTGTGATTGGAGTTGAAGTTAAGTTAAAGTTGTATCATCATTCGACCTAATAGTTATAAATTATTTTCCTAAAGAATGTGTCAATTACTTGTATCTAATAGTTAATCTAACATAAAAACCACTTAAGTTGTGGTTGTTAAGCTCATAGTTGAAGTTAAGCTCATAGTTGTATCATCATGTTGGAGTTAAGCTAATAGTTGTATTTAATAGTTAATTTAAAATTTAATATAAATCTATTGTAGTTAATAAAAGAGCTTCAAGTTATCCTGACTTCTAGCTTCCAAATGGAGTTGGAATAAGCCTTACACACATTAACTGGACTCCCAATTGGTAGGTAGAGTTTGAGTGTCACATTAGTTGCACATCACCATGCCACTAAGTGCAGTTATCACATGAGTTAAGAGGAATTTATTAGGAGTTCAGAGGATTTTATTAGGAATTATACTATCACACGAAGTGCACTTTACTTCAATTCCCAACTGTAAAATGAAGTTTGACTAATTAAGTCAAATTCAAGCTGCTAGATGGAGTTCAACGGTCACATGGACTACACATTACCATGCCATTAAGTTTAGTTATCACATGAGCTATTTTTTATTCTTTATAATTGTTTATAAGGAGTTCAAACGATTAATAGTTAATTAAAAAGTTAGTATACATCTATTTTGGTTAATAAAAGAGCTCTGAGTTATCATGACTAAGCCTTATGCACATTAACTAAACTGCCAGTTGGTAGGTGGAGTTCGAGTGTCACATGAGTTGAGTTCGACTCTTACATGACAGCACATTAGCTAGACTCCTAGATGCCAAATGCAGTTGGACTAAGCCATAAGTAATTAGAGTTGAAGTTAAGCTAATAGTTGTAAAATCATTGGAGTTAAGCTAATAGTTGTATCTAATAGTTAAGCTAATATAAATTTATTGTAGTTAATAAAAAATCTATGAGTTATCGTGACTTCTAGCTTCCAAATGGACTTTGACTAAGCCTTATGCACAGTAAGTGGAATCCCAATTGGTAGGTGGAGTTTGAGTGTCACATGAGTTGCACAATACCATGCCACTAAGCACATGTATCACACAAGTTTAGAGGATTTTATTAAGAGTTCAAACTATTTTATTTGGAGTTCAACTCTTACATGACTGCACATTAGCTAGACTCCTAGATGCCAAATGCACTTGGACTAAGCTGTAAGTAATTAGAGTTGTAGTTAAGATAATAGTTGTAGAATAATTGGAGTTAACATAATAGTTGCATATAATATTTAAGCTAATAGTTATCCAATATAACTTTGATTAGAGTTGAAGTTAAGCTAATAGTTCTAGACACATTTGTGTTAAGCTAATAGTTGTATCTAATAATCAATGGAGTTAGGCTATTTGTATCTAATAATCGAATAGTTGAAGACTAATTTTAATTTTGACAACTATCACTAACTCTACTTATCACACGTTAATTAAATTATTTTTTATTTTTTTGAAATTATCAATTACCCCGACAGGCGTATATATGTTAGAATTTTGGGGTGGACTACCATCTATGCTTTTTCATCTACCAACGAGAATGAGACAAGTGTAATGTCCAGACTGATTCTATAGTAGTCTTGCAAGATTAAACAAGAATGAGACAAGTGTAAAAATAATTTAATTAACATGTGATAAGTAGAGTTAGTGATAGTTGTAAAAATTAAAATTAATCTTCAACTATTCGATTATTAGTGTAGTGCTTTGCTTTCCAGGCAGAGCACTAATTCCAAATATGTAACAACAAAATGACATTTATTCTTATTTTGATTTTCAGGATTCGTTTATTTCTGCATTAATGAGAGGGTTACACCGAAAAATACCTGAACTTTAAGCAAGCTGAATATAGTCCCTGAATCCTTACTCCTGTAGCCTTGCCTCTCCCTCGTCTGAGCCTTGATGCCAATTCGGATGATCCACCCTGCCGACCAGCGTTGAACCTGTTGGTCCTAGGAAACCGACGGGTTTCCTAGCCCCCGAGCCCACGTGCCGATAAACCCGATAGCACCTTCCTTGTTCTCGCATGTAATTCTTCCTCTGGAGTTAACCCCCTCCTCCAGTTTTCTTCCCCCTTTGTTCCAGCATCTTCTTTCCTTCCTTCCTTTGCAAAAATTCTCTCCCAAATACTCTCCAAAATAATCCCCCTCTTCAACCATTCGATCCCCCTCCTTATACCTCCTTCCCCTTCCTTCTTCCACCGCCTCTCTTCTTCCACCGCCTCCTTCATATTTAAAATATTAAGTATTATTTAGTTCTTTCTTGGTCAGTCCAACTAGTTCAGATTATTTAAGACATTTGTTGTACGTAAATAAATTTTCTTGAATTGTACAATTCTTCGCCCCTGATGAGATGGTGGGAAATTACTAAATGCTTACCCTATTGAATTGTACGTGTTAAATTTAAAACATAACCAACTGTCATAAAATTACACCAATATTGCTTGTTTAAGTTTTATGATGAATGGTAAAATAATGGTAATAATAGTATTGTCAATTATTATATGTTATTAATAACTTAATAATAAGTACTTAATAATAAACACTAATAATATACAATAATAATAATAGATAATAATAACAGAAATAAAATAATAATTAATATTATTAATCAATAAATAATTAATTGTAGTATTATTATTAGTTGATTGAAATGATAACATCGACATGTTTATGTTTATTGTTAATTCCCCTCGCACATTGATTCTTAATAAATAAGGTACATTTACAGGTTTAAATAAATCACAATTACTTAGTTAACCCATCCAACTATACAAGGATAATGTTTTTCAATTAATATTTCATACTAGCGTGCATGTGTGAGGTGTGCATGCATGGCTAGTACATGCACATGATGCACATGTACTATAACCAAAACACCTAAATTCTAGCTGATACAAATAATATTTCACGCAACAAGAAAAATATACAGATATAATATGATTTCTTTGACATTCAGAGTTATTTAACAGTTATGTTCTTATTAATCAGTTAATTAAGATTGGTACCTACCATCACTAATCCGGTATCATAAATGTCCAACACTCAACAATAATAACTAATATGTCAAACCATCCTAACCTACGTCTGCATCCTCCCTTTCCTTCCTCTGCTAGTACAAAGTGGATGCCAACTGTGCTGACCTTCCCACACAGAACCTGAGAGTGGTAGTGTCGGCTAACTAGCGGACCTAGCCTCTCCTAGCACGCATCCGACCATTGTCATCACAACAACTTGGGGAGCGTGTCTTAGCATTGCCCTCCCACGACCTTGAGTATCAAAGTGACATTGGGTGGGAAATACATCCATCCCTCTCAACATACTGGGTATATACTCCATCAAACCATACTGCGTTGCTATCGGGTTTATTGGTACGTGTCATCGTACCATCACTTGGCAATTAAGGTTCTCTTCAAGATATGTATTAAGTCATACTTTACATCACACACTTGGCTATCACATAGCCCCTCTACCCTACAGGTTAGCACTATGCAACATGCATTCATAACAATATTAAATCAATAGCTGGTCCATATTATCAACATTATTTCCTTTCATCACATAAAATCATAAAATCAATCACATCATGGATGGGTTCCCATGTACCACATCATACATATCACATCATATCAAGGATTACAATCAAATATATGTTTTTGTTATGAAATAAATGAATCTGATGACGACTACCGCATGGTAATCGCATAAGCACAATAATTTCATATAAATGATAATCATCATAACATCATAATCCAAGCATCTACATAGGCATGTTAATCGTCGTAACATCATAATCAAAGCATAAATATAAGCATGATAACATCGTAATATCATAATTAGAGCATAATCCTGATAACATCATAACATCAGTAAATAATCACATATAACATGCCAAAATATAGTTTATGAAGTATAGTTGAGTCCACAGATAATAAGTAAATACAGTGTAATAAGTCTGAGTGATAAATATGCATGAGTCAAAATATGGGGCACTACAATTAGATACAACTACCTTAACTCCAGATTATTAGATACAACTATTAGCTTAACACATATGTGTTTAGAACTATTAGCTTAACTTCAACTCTAATCAAAGTTATATTGGATAACTATTAGCTTAACTATTATATGCAACTATTATGTTCACTCCAATGATTCTACAACTATTGGCTTAACTACAACTCTAATTACTTATGGCTTAGTCCAAGTGCATTTGGCATCTATGAGTCTAGCAAATGTGCAGTGATGTAAGAGTCGAACTCCAAATAAAATAGTTTGAACTCATGTGATAACTGCACTTAGTGGCATGATATTGTGCAACTCATGCGACACTCGAACTCCACCTACCAATTTGGATTCCGCTTAATGTGTATAAGGCTTAGTCAAACTCCATTTGGAAGCTATAAGTCACAATAACTCATAGCTCTTTTATTAACTACAATAAATTTATATTACGTTAACTATTAGATACAACTATTAGCTTAATTCCAATGATTTTACAACTATTAGCTTAACTTAAACTCTAATTACTTATAGCTTAGTCCAATTGCATTTGGCATCTAGGAGTCTAGCTAATGTGTAGTCATGTAAGAGTCGAACTCAACTCATGTGACACTCGAACTCCACCTACCAACTGGCAGTTTAGTTAATGTGCATAAGGCTTGGTCAGGATAACTCATAGCTCTTTTATTAACCACAATACATGTATATTAACTTTTAAATTAAATATTAATCGTTTGAACTCCTTATAAACAATTATAAAAAATAAAAAATAGCTCATGTGATAATTGAACTTAATGGCATGGTAATGTGTATTCCATGTGACAGTTGAACTCCATCTAGCACCTCAAAGTTGAGTTAATTAGTCAAACTTCATTTTACAGTTGGGAATTGAAGTAAAGTGCACTTCGTGTGATAGTATAATTCCTAATAAAATCCTTTGAGCTCCTAGTAAATTCTTCTTAACTCATGTGATAACTGCAGTTAGTGGCATGGTAATGTGACTGATGTGACACTCGAACTCTACCTACCAATTGGGAGTCCAGTTAATGTGCATAAGGCTTAGTCCAACTCCATTTGGAAGCTAGAAGTCAGGATAACTCGAAGCTCTTTTATTGACTACAATAGATTTATATTAACTTTTAAATTAACTATTAAATACAACTATTAGCTTAACTCGAACATGATGATACAGCTATAAGCTTAACAACCACAACTTAAGTGTTTTTTATGTTAGACTAACTATTAGATACAAGTAATTGACACATTCTTTAGGAAAAAAAATTATAACTATTAGGTTAAGTCCAATGATGATACAACTTTAACTTAACTTCAACTCCATTCACAAATTGTAATTGAATTGCAATGGTTGATGTTGGGCTTAGGGCAGACCTGGGTTCTATACTTTTGTCTTTGCACCAACAAAACACCCACAGTGTCAGCCCTTTCGGCAACAACCTGCGAACAGGTTGCAGTCTCACCCGAAACAGCTATGGGGTGCCGCAGAATGAGGTTTCTGCAAGCAGAAGAGGGATATTACTGTACCTTTAGCTTCTGACAAATGATAATCATAAAATATAGAGCTTTGACATTCACTTATTTAGCTTCGCGGTTAGATAAACAAATAGTGCCTTTCTTAACCCTTTACTGGGAATTCACAGCGAAGTTAGTATTTAGCAGTGATCTTACTTATCAGTTATATATTTATCAATGCAGAAAAGAACATAACAACAACACAAAATAACCACGCCACAAGATATAACGTGGTTCACCCCCATTTTAGGGGCTACATCCATAGAACTGTGTTTTATTCAACTCTTTACAAAAACCACAGTTCTGATCTGCACACTCAGCTGCAGATCCCTTCAATTCCTCAAAGCTGCGCACTAAGCTGCAGATCTCTATGCACACAGCTGCAGATCTTCTTAATCACCCAAAAACCTCTGCACACTCAGCTGCAGAGGTCATCCACGCACACAGCTGGGACTTAACCTTCCTTACAAAACAAGCCTTAGCTTTGCATCAATTCATTTTTCATCAAAATCCTAAACTAACTTCTTTACAAGAGTGCTTATTTATAGTGCACTTATTACAAAACCATGGGCTGAAACCATGGGCACCCCGAACCCTAAACCCTGGACTTAAACCATCGGTTTATTACAAAAAGAAGGCTTTGACTCAACCCCGACACCCCTAAGACTATTTTGAGTCACAACTCCGCTTACAAGCTTACAAAAACAATGGAGTTACCAAGATTAAGGACCGTTAAGGTGCGCGCCCCAACAGGCCCCTAAGACTCACCAGTGTCCCATCCCGGGACACTCTGATTCTTTTCTAGTGGTAGAATATTTTTGGCGAAGATAGAAAACGGCTTGCTACGGCTGCATCATCGTCCCTTCTGCTACTGCTACCACGGTCGCGGCTTGCTTGATCCTTCATCCTTTCATCCTTAGTAGAATACGACCATCTCTCATGCTGATGTCTGCCTCCGTCATATTTATGGTGGTCATGGGGGTCATTGGACCTTCTATCAGTGACCCCATCCTTCAAACTACCTCTCGTTCATGTCCTATCATACATTTTGACCATACACAACTTTGGGTCCTTAACAGGCGGTGCCCTTGTGATTGCATGCCACTGTAATTTTGCATAAGACAAACAACATGCCTCCATTCTTCGGGATCCTCCTGAGTCTTTTCCTGAGGGGTTGTGCCTTTCTTCGTTCCACTTAGAGCGAACTTCTGCCTTAGATTTCTTTCTGGTTGATTGTATCTGCATTGGATAATTTGGTGCTGGAGATGCCTCCTCGCAAGGAGGATTGCTCATAAGGTTTTGCAGACCTCTTTCCCTGAACTCTCGTAGCAATTCCTGGACTTCGTGATCATTCGACATGGTGCTAACTGTAAACTCAAAGAAGTGCACAATGCAGGAGTCGGAGGCTGGTGTAGCTTCTTATAGAATCCCGCAACAAAATCTATCATCATGGTGCATTAATGATGCCAAATCTGATGGAACGGTGGTAAATATGGTCCACACGACTCTAGATTTTCCCAAGATCTCATCATGACAGGCAGTTCACGTGCCGACCCTGCCAAGTTGAGTTTGTCCCATCAGTCACATTTTAGGCTGCGACACACCTTTCTTCTTCGACATAACCACTAACTTTAGCTTCGCCTCAATGCGTACCCTCGACATAATATTCACCTTCGACCCATCCTGACCCACACGGCAACCAAACTTCAACCTTCAAACTTTGACAGTCTTCAACACTTCGTAGCTTTGAGAAAAACTTCATTATAGTCTAGTACCCAATTCCAACTGTTCTTGGTACTTAGACTGCTCTTCTCACTGTTACTTTTGATTAAGGGGTCCCGGCTTGTCCCTGTACTTCTTTAACCTACTTCCATTCACCATGGAAGGTAAAATTTCTCCATTCAATTTAGCTAACTGGACTGCGCCACCATCAGTAACTCTCTACACTATGTATGGTCCTTTCCAATGTGTCTTGAACTTCCTCGAGAACTTCATGAATTTATTGTCATATAAAATCACAAGATCACCATTCTGGAACTACTTTCTCTTAATGTGTCTATCATGCCATGCTTTTTCTCTAGCTTTTTGCACTTGCTGTTGGAACCCTGCAATGAATCTGTCCTCTTCAAGTTCTAGTATCTTTGCCATCCTTTCTTTCATCATATCTGGGTCATCCATCTCTATGAAAGCATATATTCTTAGGCTAGGAACAATATACTCCATGGGCATGACTGCTTCTTGTCCGTAAACCAACCTAAAAGGTGTATGGCCTATCAACTTCTTGCAGGTGGTTCTATACACTCATAGTACTGCTGGAATTCTAAGATCCCATTCATTTCTTTTAACATTGCAAACCTTCGTCAGAGCATGTTCAAGGATCTTTTTAAAGGCTTCGACAGTTCCATTTGCTTGAGGATGATAGGCAGTACTCTTCTGATGATATACTTGAAATTATTCAGTCAATACTTCAATAGTCTTATTTAGGAAATGTGATCCTTGATCACCCATAAGAATTCTAGGACACCCAAATCTTGACAAGATGTTATCGAAGATGAAATTCACAGCTATAGCAACTCTATAGTTCTTGACCGGTTGAGCTTCGGCCCAACAAGTAAGGTAGTCAGTTGCTGTAATAATGTATCTTGATCCATATTTCTTCGTAGGAGTGATAGGTCAAACAAAATCAATAGCCCACTTGTCAAAGGCTTGTAAAGATACCTATGGAACTAGAGGCATCTTATCCCTCCTGGATGTTTTACCTGTCCTCTGACAGATGTCACAGCTATGGCAATACTCTCTTGCATCCTTTTGAATTGTGGGCCACCACAATCTAGCTGTCAGAATCTTCTGTGCTGTAGCTTTTCCTGTGTAATGACCTCCTGCTGCTCTAGAGTGTGCCTCAGCCAAAATTAATGGCTTTTCATGCTCCAGGATGCATCTACACAGTATTTCATCTGGTCCCATCTTATATAGCTTTCCTGCTATTCAGGTAAAGTCGGATACTTAACCACCAGCTTCTTCTTCTGCTGCGTTGTCATTTCGACGGGTGCAAAACCTGTAGACAAGTACTAGACAATATCTAGGAAATAATCATCAGCCATCTAGATGGAAAAGAACTGGGCATCAGGAAGACCTTCATCCAAAATAATGGTCTCTTCTCCTGACTCGAGCCTCGACAAGTGGTCAGGACCTAGATTCAATATTCCAGGTTTGACTATGATCTCAAAGTCATATTCCTAAAACAAAATCAACCATCTACATATCCTTCCACCTAGCATAGGCTTGTTAATCAAATACTTCAAAGTAGAATGGTCAGTGAACATCTTAAAATGAGATCCTAACAGATAATGTCGAAACTTTTGCAATGCATAAACCATAGCTAGACCTTCTCGTTCTGTCATAGTATAATTTTTTTTCTGCTGTGGACAATTTTCTACTTGCAAAAGAGATAGGGTGATCAATATTACCTTCACCTGACTGAGCCAATACTATACCCAGAGCAATGGAGGATGCATCGACATGCACATGAAACTCCTTATTCCAGCCAGGGAATACTAATATAGGGGCAGTTACCATCTATTCCTTCAAAATATCCAAGCTTGCTTGACACTTAGGTGTCCATTCAAACTTAATATCTTTCTTCAATTGCTTTTCCATAGGGGCTGTAATCTGAGCATATCCTTTAATGAATTTCCTGTAATATCCAGTATGACCAAGCGTAGTGTGCAGTTGTTTAACAGACTTCGGAGGTGGTAGTTTCAAAATAATGGCTATCTTCGCAGGATCCATCATCAATCCTTGCTTACATACAATGTGACCTAGCAGAATTCCAAAAGGGGCACAAAAGATACACTTTTTCAAGTTCAAGGAAATATGATGCTGTCTACATTTGTCCAACATAAGTCTTAAACTAGATATATGGTCTTTTAATAACCCGAAGATAGTCTAATCATCAAAATAAACTTCTAAGAATTTATGTATAAATTCCTTAAATGCAGAGATGACTACTCTAGAAAACATAGCAGGTGCATTCTTCAATACAAAGGGCATAACTGTATACTGGAAGGATCCCATTTCTGTGCCGAAGGTTGTCTTATGTCGATCTTCTAGATCAATTCTAATCCGATGGTAACCTGAAAATCCATCAGTAAAAGAGTACACTTATTGACCTCCAACATTGTCTAAAACTTCATCTGTAAAGGGAGTGGGGAAAGGATCATCTAAACAGGCATCATTCAGCTTTCTCAAATCAACACAGATTCTGATTTCTCCCTTAGTCTTCTTTTCTTGCACCACCATAGGACTGACCCATTCAGATTCTTCAACAGGATCAATGATTCCTGTAGCAAGCATCTTATCTAGCTCCATTCTGACTTTTTATTTATACTTGGGGTTCAGCCTATAAGGGCGCTATTTCACAGGCTTCGCATCAGGTTTCAAAGGGATCTTTATCAATACTATATCACCAAGGATACCTTTCATCTCAGAGAACTTCGTCGAAAATAGGTCCTGATACTCATGGAGAAGTTGGGTCACCTTTCTCACCATTTCGTCATCCCAATAATCTCCAATGGTAGCATACTTAGGGTTTTCTTCTCACCCAAGTGTTACACACCTCAATGGCACCTATCCATCCAAGTGCCGACATCCCTCATGTTGGCACAAAAAAGGACATCTATGGATAGAGGTTTTCCCAAAACACTATAGGTTGGCTTATTATAAAATACATTTCTCCTCCATCTAGCTGGTTACTTTGCCATTTTTCTATGTTAAGTTGTATTCGCGACTCTCTACATGTACAACTCGTGGATCATTCGCGAGTGTCGATTGCTGCAAGTCACGAATGGATGTATTCGCGGGTTGCTCTTATAGAAACTCATGGATCATTCGTAGGTTGTCCTTCTCCATACCCACGAATATGTCCCTTGATATATAAAAATAAAAACACGCGATGATCTGAGATTAGTTAAGCCATTTACCTTAATCCTCTTAACTGTCTCAATCTCCTCAACCTTCGAAACTGCCTTATTTCCTCCATATAAATACAGGCCTTGGGGAGGGCGTTGGATATATAGACTTGGAGAGAAAATTCATGTTGGTGGATTTTATACAGAATTCTTTGGAGCAGTGGAACTCAAAATCCTTTGGTTGCAGAGGATTCCTTGTCTCAGGCGTTGGGTTGTAATCTGAACTCTTTCCATTGCTGATAATAAAGAGAATATGTCTTCCATATGTGTTTCATGTATCTTGGTTTGATAAATGTTTATGTTTTTGCATTTTATATATGATTTATCAAACCTGCTTATATATATATGAATCATCTTGTATCTGGAAGATTGACTCTTGACAGGTGAAAGAGGAGCGACCTTGAAGATTTTGGAGAAGAAGCAGAGCAGAAGAGGACAAGCAAGGATCGTCCTTCATTAATCAAGTAAGTCTTTCTCATCCTCCTATTTCCTTTACTGCACTCTAGAAGTCAAATGTCTACAATTTAGTTGAGTATGTTGGTAACCCCAGACCTTCGGTTATAAGGTGTATAATCCTGTACAACAGAACTGGTAACTCCACTGGGGAAACCTAGACTGCTGTAGGTTGTTTCTGTCACCCCTAACCAGTCCTTGCTTGAAGTTTGTATGTGATCTTACATCTTGGTTCATACTTGCCTTAGTATTTGAAAGTCTCAGGAATTTTTCTTGCTTTTTGAGAAAAATCCTATAGCTATTCGTGAGTTGCTCTCTTGAACAGTCGCGAATACAAGTTTGCATTCGTGGGTTGCTGTACTGGAAAGTCGCGGATCATCTGTGGGTTGCTCTTATATACAATTGCGAATCTGCCTGGAAGTAGGGATTTTTTTAAAGTTAAGGTTCGCTTGTTCCTTTCTTTCTGTAATCCCTGTTGGTGAGTTGATTTTTTTTATGAATGATGTATGGCTTGTTTGAGTTCCTCTGTTGAGCACACTTTGTGCTTTTTCGAAATCCCTTGAGTCTCTTTTACTTGGATTATTTTCTATTTGCATGCTGAAGTGGTTGCCTGTTTGGGTTGTGGGATAATGTGTCTTTGTCCAGATCTTTGATCAGGGTCTTAGGCTCTGTTTTTCCAGTCTGTCTTCTGACAGTGGCTGGTTGTCATTTGCATTTATAAGTCTACGGTTATTTTTGTCATTGTGTGCACCCAAGATATGGTTCCTAGCCTTCCTTTTTGGTTGTCTTTTGTTTTTGTCAGCCTGTTCACTTCAGTTTGTTGCTTTTAGACAGTTTATTTGATTCAAGTTTGCTCAAGTATAGTGCATTGTAGGTGTATGACTCTAGGGAGTTAGATTCATCC
Organism: Pseudotsuga menziesii; assembly: GCA_001517045.1. Classification (NCBI taxonomy): domain Eukaryota; kingdom Viridiplantae; phylum Streptophyta; class Pinopsida; order Pinales; family Pinaceae; genus Pseudotsuga; species Pseudotsuga menziesii. The sequence continues at coordinate 355,627 of LPNX010116283.1, forward strand.
CTATTGCTTGTTCTTTGTATTTGTGGTCATCTTTTATAGCATTAGGGTTTTCTCTTTGTTTTTTCCCCCACCTCCTTTGCTTGGTATGATTTTTGGCTTATGTTTCTGATCAGCCTCTGTCAGTGATCTTTGTTTGATTTTAGAATCTTCTTGGTGTTTATTTTCTTCTTCTTTTGTTGGTTAACTTCACCATGCCAAAGTAGTTGACTTGTCTCTTATGCAAGCCTTCCTTCCAAGTAGGGTTTATACTGACTTTAGGGAATTTCTAGAGTTTGTTTGGTGGTTGTATAGCAAAGTTCATTTTGCTTTGTTCTTATTATCTGCATACTTTGCTTTGTAGATAGGTTTTATTTCGCATTTATAAAAGAAAATTAAAAAGAACGTATACTTGTTTTTGCTGCTTGCCCCCCCACCTCCTTCTTTGGCTTGACCTTGTTGGACAAGGTATTGAGCAGCCTTTGTTTGTAGGTTTAGATTGATACTTGGGAATTCTTGACCTTTGCTTATGTCAGTATTTTTGCTCAGTCTCTTCATTCCAAAGTTGTTGGCTTGTTTACCTTTGTAAGCCTTCTTTTCAAGAGAGGTTGATATCTAACTTTAGGGAAACCTAGGGTTTGTTTGTGGGGTGTAGAGTAGTTGTCTATTTGCTTTGATTACAGTAATTGCTTGCATTAGTTGATAGGCTAATTTTTCTTTTGCATTTATAAAAGAAAAAGACAAAAACACATGTTTGCTTTATATGCATGTAGATTAGGTTTTTAGTCTAGATTGCATAGCATATCATTGTTTTTGAAAATATAAAAAGAATTTGTTCTTTTGTGGCTTTCAAGTTTTATATTTGAAAAATAAAGAGAATAGTTTTTTCTTTTTGCATTTCATATCTATTTGCTTAGTCATTTTGTTTCAACTTTGAGTCAAAACACCACATAAGTTTCATGCCGTTTACCCTCTAACTAAAAACAACCCTTAAAATAAACGATATAATTTAAAATTTACTAGTAAGTTTTATTTTATAGGGTCACACACCAACTAGCTTAGGCTAGACTTGTGGGATAGCGAGTTTCAACTCTCCACAAGTGTTAAATTCAGACGTAGTTGGCCAATCACTAGGTAAATCCTTGACTTTATCGACTATATCTAGGAAGCTCCTCTCAAACGGGAGTTAAGCACGAGGCCGCATGGAGGCTTGGACAGAGGAGATAACCCTCTGAATCATTGTCAAAGCGTAACTCAGTACTTTTACGTATCTGGGGATTCTGTCCTAGACAGATTTTTGGGCTCAGCTACCATACCCATGCATACGAGTCCGGCTTGTGACTGTCCCCCTAGACTGTTGGTATAGCCAAGGTAGCCTTTAGTCTCTTGACATCTAGGGTTCATACATAGGTACACCGGAAGGTTATTTCTGGTTGACCTTGGACGGGCTTGGAAGGTAACCCCGATAGAAAGTGTGGGAGGGCGGTGGGTGATTCCTCCACTTATGCCTAAGAACATATATAGGGACGCCAAGTAACTGTCTATCAGCTTTCTTCTGGAAAGTATATCTTATACCTATTTGTCTGTTTTACTTTAGGAATTTTTAGTGAGTGCTGTGTGGTTTGTCTGTACTTAGTGTGCCTTTATGTGTGTGCTTTGTAATTTTGGTTGTCTATCAACCTTAGACTTTGTCTCCTAGTTTGAAACTATGGCTAACACCCCTTCGAACACCAACCAAGAGATTCCCGTGCTGGGAAATCCTTGTACTATTCCTCTCACGGGGAATGTTGGTGTTCCCTTGATGGCCACCCTGAATCTTCTTGGATTCACCCTAGGGCTGCCAGTGTGGTTGTTTTCCACTCCAATTGTCATGAATGCTCCTGATGCTTCTCAAGTAAGCTCCTTATATCAAGGGAATCAAAACACTGCTTCCCCTTCACCTGTAGTCGATTCTCCTCCTCCTTCTACCTCATGCGGTGAAAGTACTGATACTAGTAACCGACAGTCTAAAAGGAGTAAAACAAGGAGGAATAGGAAGAAGGAACATAAGCAAGGGGGAACCCGTTCAACCTGTGCAAGTCAAGTTGAACCTCACCACCCAGCCTCTGTAGTTCATGCTGGGGGCACACACTCAACTGCTACAAAGCATGTTGATCCTAACCACTTAGCCTCTGTTGTTCATGTTGGTGGTGCCCATCCAACCTCTGTAGGCCATGTTGGATCCAGTCTTTCAGCCTCTGTAAATCATGTTGGGGGCAGTCTCTCAGCCTCTATAAATCATGTTGGAGGCAATCTCTCAGCATCTGTGGTTCATGCTGAATACAATTCATCAGCCACTGCGAGTCATTTTGACACTGTTGAAAAGACTACCCATTCAAAACATAATCCCAAGTTTCCTTGTAAGATTTGTGAGGGAGACCACCTTACTTATAAATGCCCTTCTATCACGGAGGTGTGAAGAGTTTGGATTCATGGTCATCACATTTTTTAACCTTCTGAAGTCTCTCAACAACCAGCCTCTCTTAGTCAGGTTGGACCCAGTCACCCGGCCTCTGTTGTTCATGCTGGGGGAAAACTCTCATCCTCTGCAGGTCATGTTGAGAGCAAACAGTCATCCACTGCTAGCCATGTTGACACCGTTGAGAAAACTAGTCGTTCGAAGTGCAAACTTAATTTCCCTTGTATTCTATGCAAGGGAGATCATCTTACTCACCAGTGCCCTACTATCATGGAGGTGCGAAGAGTGTGGTCTAAGACTCAAGAATTTACTTCTCCTGAACAACCTATAGTTTATCAACAACCTACTCAACCTTTGGTTGATCAAGTGGTCGAACCAATCTCAGATTTGGTCGATTCCACTCTTCTTTCGGAGAGTGATCCTGATGTGATTGAACCAATGTCATCTTTGGTCAATCCCACTCTCCCTTCAGAGAGTGACTTTCATGAAGCGGTTGAATCGATTCCAGTATCGATCAATCCCACTCTTCCTTTGGAGAGTGAAGTGTCTGCTAGTCATGTTTTCTTCACTGCCAGTTCAAAACTTACTGAACAAGGGGGCACTGAACTTGTTTCAGATCAACCCCCACTAAGCTCTAGGACTGCTTCCTTTGATTGGGATAGGCTAGTTGAGCCATACCTTCCTTCTAATGCACCTTTCCAGATAAAGGTCAAAGTTGAACCATACACGATTGTTCGTTGTATTATTGATGAAGGAGCCTCAGTTAGTAATTTGTCTGCTTATGCATGGCCACGTATGGGATCTCCCATCCTTGTGTCGACTACTAGTCAGTTACTGGCGTTTGATAGAAGAACTTGTATAGCCTTGGGAATTCTTTCTCAAACACCTGTTACTTTGGGTGGGAAGACCGTCTTAGTTGACTTCATGGTGATAGAAGAACCCTTGGACTTTAATATTCTCCTTGTACGTGATTATGTCTATGCCATGCAAGCTGTGGTGTCAACATTTTTTCATGTGATGTACTTTAATCATGGCGAAGAAATTGTCACTATCGATCAGTTGGATTTTCTTGATCCGTCTCCTGACCCAACTAGAGACTAGGTCTTTCCTTTATTGATTCCCAGTGTTTCTATAGACACTACCTCGCCACAGGTGAACTATGTGGCCTCTTATCTTTTGTGTTCAATTGTTACTGAGAAGCAGCCTCTGTTTTCATGCTTACCTTCTCGAGACTTGGTCCCGGTAGTTAAAAAGGTGAGTCATCCTATACAGACTGTGGGGCCTAATCTCCACTCTGTCAATCCATTTGAAAGTTTAGACATGTGTCCTATCTCGGATGATCTCCTTCCTTCGGATGAAGTCTTCCTAGAGTCTTTGATATAGTCTGACCTTCTTTTGGATGTTGGTTTAGTTGTGACTAAGTCTAACCCTGATTTTCCTAGTAAGCCTGACTTTTCTTCTTATGTTGGTCTTGTTGAGTCTTTTGACTCTTCCTTCGAACAACAAGTCAGTGATCCTAATGAGTTTGATTTTTCTTATGAATTTTTCAACTCCTGTGATACTAAGTCTGTTCCTATAGACTCTATCTCCCTTATTGATTTTTTCTCTCCTTCTGAGGTTGATATTACTGATTATAAACCCTCAAGCCTTGGTTCTATAGAATCTTCTTCGGTCAATTATACCTTGACTTTCACTTTTGTAGAAGATAGCAAAGTCACATGTGTTTCTGCTAAAGTGACCCACGTCAAATATTTCCTTCTGAATATGATTATGATGTTGTTGTTTCTTGGATACAGGATTTGTAGTTGGATTCACAATTGTTTATTGGCCTCACCTTGTTGTTCAAGCTGTAATTGCATTTGCATGTGCCCTGCTCATGCTTATGAGCCTGATGCCGACTTCCACTCTTTTAGCTCATTTTATAAGCCATCATCTTTGTTCTCATTATCGCCCAGCCTTGTATCATTTTGCCTTTGCAACTTGACACCCTTTAACTTGAGGAGACATTCCCCGAGTGTCCTTATCTTGCTCACTTTCCTTGCATTATGCATAGGTTTGTTCCTTGCGCTTGGAACTAGCTTCACCTGCCTATGACACTCGTCTCCTCGCATTTAGAGCATTATTTCTGCTCTCCTTCGAGCTCGTTAAAAACAGTAAGGAGGCCACGAGTTGACTTTTTTGGACTCGTTAAAACTTCATGGGAAATATTTTGAGTTTCTTTAGGCCCAAGTCTGACTCCTTAAAATAGACTTGACTACCGAGTAAACTTGTCCATTCAGGCTCGTTAAGAATATGTGAATGGGCATCCACATTGGTGGTAGGTTATCTCTTTCTCGGACCATGTGGAATAATACGAGAAAGGATCCCTCTCTTTTCTATTTTGATTTGAGAAGAGTATTCTCAGGCATAGGTTTATCTCTTTTCCGGACCTGAGGGACTAAACTTACGAAAAAGGAACCCCCGGTATGAGCTTAGTTTTCTCTTTTTCGTGCTCTAGACCAAAACATGAAAAATATTCTGAGTGTACTTAATGTCTTTGTCATGCTCGTTAAACCCTAAAGAACAAAGCATCGAGTTTATTGTTGTAAGCCCCATTTCTCGTAATCAAATGCATCTTTCCGAGTGATCTTGCCTTCCTTCACACTCGTAAAACTCAGGCTATATGCTTCTTTTGAAGGAGCGTTGGGTAGGTGGTAATTTAACCTTTTTCGGACCTTCCTGACCAAGTACGAAAAAGGTGCGCCTTTTCTTCTTCGGAAGTTAAGAGAGTTCTTCTTTGGTATGTTTTATACTTTTTCGGCCTCAGGAGACTAAATTGTATGAAAAAGGACCCCCCTGGAGTCTTCTTTGGAGTTTTCAGACTCTCTAAACTATGAAAACATCGTCGAGCATGTGCTAGTTCGGGCTCGTAAAATCCATGAATCAGTGTTTTATCAAGCATTCTTCTTTCTTTTCTTCGATCTTGTCAACAATGAAGATGGTCTCGATTTTACTTTCCTGGACTCGTTAAAATTTAACAGGGAAGGTAAGGAAGAATTTTTCTCTTGTTTTCAGTAATGGCAGCATGTCATCCTTGAACATAGCACTCTTTGTTTTCTTATATCCATGTTTCAGTGTTCACTTGTGTTCAACTATCACTTTGAGTTTCTTACTCCTTCTCTTGTCCATTATAGCTGGGAAATATGATCATGTCTCCTACATGACAGATAATCCTAGTTGTTCTCTTTATAATTTATACGCTGCCTTGGGTCATCTCTGTGGTGTGCTCACTGTTCAAGGACTCTACCCAATGTCTCTTTTATAGCCTGATCCCATCATTGTTATGTATGTTATATATTTGTGTCTCCCTTTTTTTGCCCAATTCGTAGTCACTCTTGTGATCCGTTGGAGGATCTATTGCCTTCCTTATCACAGCATGGTTCTGTTTCAACACTTCCTAATGACGAAGACCTAGAGTTTTGACGATGGTACCTCAGGATTCACTTTCATCATTGGTGAATTCCTTTGATTCAGTTGTTGATTATCATCTATTGATTGACAAACTGTTGAATCCTTTCCATGTTTGACTTCAACTTCCCTTATTCACATGGCTTGGATTGTACTAGTTCTTTGGGATCCTTTATGAAGACCTTAGTTCCTCACCTATGGACTAAGTTGTGCAAGATTATGTTCTATTCCTATACACAGCTTCCAGATCTTTGAAGCCTCATCATTGTATATTGTGGCTTTGATCCAATTTTGTAATATGCGTGGTTTATAGTGGTATCATATGATGTACTTCAATATTGTAAAGGATCTAGTGTTCCAGTAAATTGAACATAGCATCCTCAGATGTAACTTTGTATATGACATTACTATGTATTTATTTCAAATACTCTCTCTGCTCCATTGGATTTCTGAGTTCTCCAAATATGATATTATAATGTATTTCGGCCATCGTTTCCCTCTGACCTCACACATTAGGGGGCATCTGTTATACACCTCAATGGCACCTCTCCGTCCAAGTGCCGACATCCCTCATGTTGGCACACAAAAGGACATCTATGGATAGAGGTTTTCCCAAAACACTATAGGTTGGCTTATTATAAAATACATTTCTCCTCCATCCAGCTGGTTACTTTGCCATTTTGCTATGTTAAGTTGTATTCGCGACTCTCTACATGTACAACTTGCGGATCATTCGCGAGTGTCGGTTGCTGCAAGTCACGAATGGATGTATTTGCGAGTTGCTCTTATAGCAACTCACAGATCATTCATGGGTTGTCCTTCTCCATACCCACGAATATGTCCCTTGACATTTAAAAATAAAAACATGTGATGATCTGAGATTAGTTAAGCCATTTACCTTAATCATCTTAACTGTCTCAACCACCTCAACCTTTGAAACTGCCTTATTTCCTCCATATAAATACAGGCCTTGGGGAGGGCGTTGGATATATAGACTTGGAGAGCAAAGTCATGCTGGTGGATTTTATACAGAAGTCTTTGGAGCAGTGGAACTCAAAATCCTTTGGTTGCAGAGGAGTCCTTGTCTTAGGCATTGGGTTGTAATATGAACTCTTTACATTGCTGATAATAAAGAGAATCCTTCTTCCATATGTGTTTCATGTATCTTGGTTTGATAAATGTTTATGTTTCTCCATTTTATATATGATTTATCTAACCTGCTTATATATATATATATGAATCATCTTGTATCTGGAAGATTGACTCTTGACAGGTGAAAGAGGAGCGACCTTGAAGACTTTGGAGAAGAAGTAGAGTGAAAGAGGACAAGAAAGGATCGACCTTCATTAATCAAGTAAGTCTTTCTCATCCTCCTATTTCCTTTACTACACTCTAGAAGTCAATTGTCTGCAAGTTAATTGAGTATGTTGGTAACCCCAGACCTTTGGTTATAAGGTGTATGATCCTGTACAACACCAATGTTTACAGCCCGCGTCTTCAGGGGCTGAGTCACTTCAGGTGCTTCAACTGCTGGTCCATGTACGTCGTAGTGTCCTTCTATCTCAGGAATGTTAATATTGTGCGGATTGTCATCCTTGTCAATTGCGAGGTTATAACATTCTACTGCATTGGCTTCTTGTTCCTTCCAATCAGGTTGGTATTCTGCTATTTCTTGATCATCAAATACTTTAGTATGGATCAACCTAATAGCTGCGTCCAAAGCAGGACAAATCTCATTAATAAAAAATGTCAGCACAAAACTATCAACAAGACTATCCCAACTTACAGTACCGTGGTGAAGCTCGACCTCTGCATACCAGTTCTTTGCTATAGGTTCCAGGGTGTGCACAAACCTATGTACCCATTCTTCATGAGGTATATGCTTCCATGCTTCGTAGCATTGCTCCAAATGTCCCTGAGGACTAGTCTTACCATTAAACCTGCTTTGCACCTCTTGAGGTTGATCCCTGAATCTTAGGCAAAGGGACTTCTGGAACGCTTCCCAACTATGAATGTACTTCTTATGACCATTCCACCATCTGGCTGTTGTGGCTCAAAATGCTGAATCTAGAGTCTCCATTTTCTGTGAGTCTGGTACCTTCTCTGAGAATTGCACAATAAACTCTTCGGGATCTATCGAACCATCAAAAATAGGTAAGGTTCTTGTCTGTGAACTAATCCATCTGAGAGACTTGTTAATTCTTGCACATCGATGTCCATGTAGCTCATACAGTCTATTCTTCCAATTCTCTAGGCCGTCATCTGAATCCGTAATGCAGGAGTTGTCACACTGCCAATCCATGATACCTTCGGGACTAGGATCCACATAATCTTCTTCCTTCGCCGTGATATTGTAGATATGGTCCAAAACATCCTGGTCTTCATCTCTTACTGGTTCTGTGTACCTCTCTCCTTGACAAGAATCCAATGGTACTATGACTCTCAGTCCTTTCCCTTCGAAAGTCATATGCCTCTTCTTCAGGTTGATTACTGCATCATTATCTATTGCCCATTCAATGCCTACCAGTGCTGGATAGGGGTTACTGTCATCAATTATTTCAATTACCTCAAAGTTTGCTAAGGTACTGACTCCATCAATATCTACTGATATGCTAGGGAGTCTTCCTGGGGGCATAATCTTCTGTTGATTGGCTAATCTCAACTGTATAGGGGACCATTCCAGAGTAGGTTTTCCCATTTGTTCCTATGTATGCTTAGTTAAGACATTTACTTCTGATCCTAGGTCCAAGATGACATCAGTCATGTCATATTCTCCTATCTGAGAATTCAATCTCATCTCCCTGCCAGTTCTTCTAACTCTATGAACAGTTTTATCCTTACTAGAACTTTGTTGAGGTTCGCAAGAAGCAATAACTTTCTACAACTCATTTAAAGCATTTTGATTTCTTAAGAGCTTCATACAAGTCTGTAAAAAGGAGGATAGTGTACTTACTTTATCCGTCGAAGCTTCTTGCGGCTGCGGCTGCTGCTGAGGTTGTTGCGTAGGTGCTACTAATGTGTTGGGTTCAGCAAAGTCTCTCTTGGCTTCCATAAATGTCTTTTTTTCTCTTTCGACATCAAATGTTAGGAGTTTTTCTGGGGCCTTACAAAATCAAGCCTCGGTAGGCTGTTTCTCCTTGTTCTGCACTTCCGTCGTAGCTCCACTCCTGGTAACAACATTATTGGCTGGGACCGGTCGTTGCTCCACAGCAATCAACTGAATATTATGAGTAGGGGCACTATTTCTTTCTTGAATCTTGGCTATCAGCTGCGGGCATTTCTCAATCACATGGTCGATAGCTCTATGATATCAACATGTCGTAGTTGGGTTTTGACAGTCTCTAGCTAGATGTCCTTCCTGGTTACAGTTATAGCACACAACCTAGCCTCGTCCTCTGCCAGCCATACCACCATGACCACGACCTGATGTACTACCACGGTAACCATATCCATCATTGCCTTGGCCATCATTTTGTACCCGATAAGCATCGTAAGTTCATTCTCTCATGAGGTCAAAGCTGCGACACTCATCTTCATTGTGTCCCACTGACTTACAGAACTTGCAATAAGGATTCTTAGGGACTTGCACATACCGCTGCAGAAGATAGCAGTCTTCAGGTCGATGCTGGCCAGTTGTCCTACAGATCTCACAATATAAAACACTAGGGTTGAATGGGTTTGGTGCACCAGAATTCAAGAAATTTCTTACCGTGGGACATTGTTCCTTGTCGTGACCCTCTATCTGACATCGTGTACACCAAACCTCTTCTCGACTAGCTTTCCCTTCTTTCATATCGTGAATCTCCAGAGCCATCGCTCCCAACTATGCTTGTATTTGAGCGATACCAAAATTATCTTTGACAGGGGCTGTTTCAAGCTTCATAGCGATTTCCAAAGCCTCCTGCTGATCCACAACCTTCTATTGCATGAGTGGAGTCCTGATGTGTGGTAACACAGCTGCGATGAACCATTCCTTATGCTCTGCTGGTCCAATAGTGAAACTGACTTGATCTAGAAGAACTTTGAACCTCTGATCAAAGTCCCACACTGATTCTCCTCGCCACTATTGAATTTCCTTTAGTTCAGTGATACACTACGACTCTAATTTAGGCTTCTTAAATTCCTTTATCATTGCTTCTTTTATATCAGCCAAGACATGGTTCTGAGTACTCGAATACTTCATGAGCCAGGTCAAAGCGTGATCTCTAAAAGAAGTAACCAGCTGTTCTCTTCTTGTATCTTTATCTATAATGTTCTTAGCAGTCCACACTACTTCACATAAGAACCAGAACTGTTCTGGATCCTCTGATCCAGTTCCTTTGAAAACAGGGAGCTTAATGTCATCATTCATATGGGCCATCATGGATCTAGGGGGGGGGAGGGGGATTGGTAGTAGGCGGGGGGGAATTTACTAGGGTAGAGTGACTTGCGACAGGAATACTCAGGCTAGGGTTAATTTCAGACTACGATGGGTTCTCAGGGAAAATAGATCTTCGCTGCGGAGTTACCAGAGGATTTCCAACAAAAGGGGTTTCTTCGGGCTCTGAAGCTGCTGGACTTACAGGGTTAGACTCGGTATTCTGACCTAGGGTATAGGACTCAAAATTTATCTTGTACCTTTTGCCACTTCGCAGCAAACCACTTTGCTTGTCGAAGGTACTTTCACTTGCAAACATAGGTTAGTAATACTAAATCTAACAGTCTGATTCAATGAGCAATATACCTTTTTCAGGCAATATCATTTTAATTCTCAAACTAAATGAATTCAAGTACTTACCCCTTGGTCCTTTGAAGAACTGTCGTTCAGCTTCGCTGAAGGACGTACTTGTGTCAATGGCGAACTCTGTCACAAATGCTTCAAGGGTTCGCGTTGTCCAGAAATCAACAGCTCAGGATATCTTGTTGTTCACCCTTTTCAATATATTAATTCTTGTGGTGGTCCAATCAGGAAACTGACCTTCTTGGAAGTTCGTCCTTCTCTCTGTCAACTTGGATAACCACTGGTGCAACTCTATGTGGATACTACCAAAGAAAATTTCATAAACATTAGAAAAAATGTACCTTTCTAAAAAGTCCTCTAAACTACGACGCGGATCTTTGTTCTCTTATACAACAAAATTTAGATAAGTCTATTCAATCCAATCACCGATTTCCTTCACTGAGGATCTCCAAAACATAGCCCTCGAGGTACGACGTAAACCCCTCTTGAGCAGATACTGAGTTCAACCGGCAACGAAACCAATTTGTTGGGCTTAGGGCAAACCCGGGTTCTATAATTGTGTCTTCGCACCAACAAAAGACCCACAATGTTGGCCCTTTCAGCAACAACCTGCGAACAGGTTGCAGTCTCACTCGAAACAGCTATGGGGTGCTGCAGAATCAGGTTTCTACAAGCAGAAGAGGGATATTACTGTACCTTTAGCTTCTAACAAATGACAATCATAAAATAAAGAGCTTTGACATTCACTTATTTAGCTTCACGGTTAGATAAACAAATAGTTCCTTGCTTAACCCTTTTACTGGGAATTCACAGCGAAGTTAGTATTTAGTAGTGATCTTAATTATGAGTTATATATTTATCAATGCAGAAAAGAACATAAAAACAACACAAAAAAACAACGACACAAGATATAACATGGTTCACCCCTAGTTTAGGGGCTACGTCCACAGAACTGTGTTTTATTCAACTCTTTACAAAAACCACAGTTCTGATCTGTGCCCTCAGCTGCAGATCCCTTCAATTCCTCAAAGATGTGCACTAAGCTGCAGATATCTGCGTACACAGGTGCATATCTTCTTAATCACCCAAAACCCTCTGCGCACTCAGCTGCAGAGGTCCTCCACGCACACAGCTGGGACTTAACCTTCCTTACAAAACAAGCCTTAGCTTCGCATCAATTCATTTTTCATCAAAAACCTAAACTGAATTCTTTACAAGAGTGCTTATTTATAGTGCACTTATTACAAAACATGGGCTTAAACCATGGGCACCCCGAACCCTAAACCCTGGACTTAAACCATGGGTTTATTACAAAAAGAAGGCTTTGACTCAACCCCGACACCCCTAAGACTATTTTGAGTCGCAACTTCGCTTACAAGCTTACAAAAACCGTAGAGTTACCAAGATTAAGGACCGTTAAGGTGTGCGCCCCAACAGTTGATATACTAACTTTTAAAATAACTATTAGATACAATTATTAGTTTAAATCCAATGATTCTATAACTATTAGCTTAACTTTAACTATAATCGCAATTATATTGGATAACTATTAGGTTAACTCCAATCATGATACAAATATTAAATTAACTTCACTTCGTGATATATTCTTCTCGGCGTATTCCAAACATATTAATCTTATTAATATGGTTGTTGCTAGTTGTTAATTTTGGACGACACTCATATAATCAATATGGACAGTACACTTGTCTCATTCTCGTCGGTAGATGAAAAAGCATACATGGTATTCCACAACAAAATTCTAACATATATACGCCTATCAGCGTGAAAATGCACAGAGCTTGTCAAGGTGTTACCCAGGACTCTTTCGATACATAGACTTCCATTAATAAAACCCTATACATCTAAATGATTCAGGCCCGAAGGAAAAATGAAAACCCTTTTTAATAAAAATCCAAATTCCTGTAGCATTCCAAACGTAGAATTCCTCTAAGTTACAATTGAACCCCGAAACCAAAACACATCCATTGGAACAGGACTCAAGAAAACTCAACCATCAACAAGTGACAACCCAGTCATAACCATGAAACCAAGAGGTGATGAGTGAATACTTGTGCAGTAGGATTACTGTAATGGTATGGCTTTTCTTATGACCTTTCCCTCAAGCGATGAGCCACATTTTCCCTCACCACTCCTGTAACTTGCAAGCACAAAAGAAAGATCACAATGAGAAGTATGATATGAAAATGATATAAACAAACATTTGATGCTGCAAAACCAAACCATGATCATACCTGTCAGTAAGCCATTGAAACCATTTCCTTCAAACTGAACCAGAGCAGAGAGAAAGCAACAATGCTTCAAATGACCAAACTAATTCTTGGGCCAAGCCCTAAGTGTGGTTTCCTCCTTTCCCAAGGCACATTGAAAGTGCCACCCTGACCATAATTAATCCACACTAGACCCATAGTCATATAGACTATGGTCTGTATTGTAAACTTGCCACCCCAATTTTAATATAAGGCTTAAACCTTTTCATTTAGCAAATACTTTAGGATATAAGCCTTAGGACCATGTTCATCGATTACTTTAGGATTTAATCCCTAAAACCATCGCATATGAAATATGCCATGGGATATTTTTTTGAAGACAGTTTTTAACAAAAGTATTACAAACCTTAAAATGAACCGTAATAAAAATATGTTATGACAGGAATAGTTCTTAATAATTACACCATGATAAGTCTGCACCACGTAAATAACAAGTCTGTGGCATACAAATAATAGGTGCAGTAGTGACCTCGTCACTAGCCCAAAGTCTAATAATAATAACCATTGAATGTCACCAAAACAAAGTTGTAAATGCGAGCACTAATGATCCAACATTCAACACTCCTTGAAAAGTTTTCCAACACTAAGTGAACCTCCACGTAAAAAGGAAGAAGTTCTTTAGTTCTAAAACAACTAAGTAAGCTCGCTAGACAAGTAGAAACTATTACCTCTGAGGAAGTTACTTGGGAGAACTAGGCCCTCCACTCCACCCCTTTATCCATTAGCAAAGTTAAGTCAGAATCAAATTTAAAAACATGTGAAAATTAGGGAAGCACATAATCAAAGTATCAAGCATACATGGAATTGTGTAACCATAATAAAAGAGTAATAATCAACATTATGACATCATAATTAAACACAGTAACAATCATATCGAAAAGTAAGTAAGTAAGAAGTAAGAACAACTTACGACGAAACAAGCAGTATAAATAGAGTACGACACATTTCGCAAGTCCAATAATGTCTGGCATAGGTAGTTTTGACTAGCCTCATAAAAATTTTGTTTTATTTTTCAATTTTTTGGGACATTGCAAGTGGTATTAGAGCCCAGTTTCAACACTAAAGAGACCTCATGGGTCTACTAGACAATCATTTCATTGAACATAAAGTATGTTTTAAATTTTGTTAACTAACATAATTTTTTCCTGTTATTTAAAATTTGCAAATTCGGGTATTTTTTTATAGAATAGTTAAGAGCATGAACACTGAAGAAGATAACAGCCAGTAAGGGAAATTGAATACCCCCACTCAGGAAGCAAAACTGGTGGTGGAACTGAATTCCGATATTATGAAAACCATACAAAGTCTTCAAGCAGACTTGCAAAGTTTCAGAAATGACAATTTGAATGAAAGAAAGGAACAACAAGCAATCAATGAAGTGTTTCTTCGAAATATGATAGGAGGAAACCCGCAAGGGAAACCTACTCATTCCATAAATAGGTTGAAGAAGGAACCTCATCATAAATAGGCCAGCAACCCAAGAGAAGAAAGAGAAGAGGAACATACCCCTGAACCTCCAGAAAGAGAATATCACAGTCTTTCCAGTGAGGACTCTCTTTCTCCATGGAGAAATACACAAAGAAGTGATGACAATCTTCATGGGGAGCTCAAAAAAATAAGATCCCTGACCTATGAATGGGAAGTAAACACGGGGGAGAAATATGAAGAATGGTTTTTGGGTATGAGAAAATATTTCCGAGTTCATAAATACTCAAGTGAGATGAAGGCTCAACTTTCCATCTATAATTTAAATGGCAAACTAGTGAGATGGTGGAGAGATTTGAAACATACCAAGAAAGATGAGTTAAGGGAAATACACTGGAGTAAATTCCACAAAATATTTCAAGAAAAATATAGGTCGGAAAGGTTCTTCGAAAGAAAGGTTAAATAGTTTCATGAGCTACATATGGGATCCATGACTATGGATTATTTTATTAACATATTTCTAGATCTGTTACATTATGTACTATACATCAAGGACAAAAAGGTAAAAATCCAATAGTTTTTAGGATGTCTTCCTCCTAACTTTTGGGAAAGTATTGAGTTTGACATGTCTAAAACATTGGAAACCACATTGCACAAAGCTAGGCTCTGCTATGAGCATGGACAACTAAGAAAAGAGAAAATGAACATAAAAAGAGATAATTCTAAGAACTTCTTTGACAACCGCAAACCAGGTTTTAACCCACCCCCGTAGAGGAAACAAAACAAAACAGTTTTTCAGCGAACAAGAACTTCAACAAATCAAGTACAAAACCATATGTACCAGCTCTAAATTCTAACAAGCCAGTAGTAGCTAGGGGAGCCAATGCTACCCCGCTATAGATTAAATGCTGGAAATACAGCAGGCCTCATTATGCCCAAGATTATAAGAACAAGACCAATGGGGTCTTGCACAACTTACAAGAAGAACCAACGATAGAGGACATAGCCAAATGTCATGGATTTATGTAGCCTTGGATGGCCGATAGGTAGACCATCAAGATACCATGGTTGAGATAGAAGGTAATATCTTGAACACTTCTATTTAAATACTGATTGATCCCAGTGCTTGACGGAGCTATGTATCACCTAAAATTGTTGATGTATGCAAACTAGGAAAAGTAAAACATGATAAACCTTATTTGGTACAATTAGCCATAGGTACAAAATGGAAAGTTTCAGAAATAGTTAAATATTGTGAAGTAAATATCAATGGGTTTCCAACGAAAGTAAACTTGAACATCCTACCCTTAGGATCTTATGACATACTTATCGGCATGGACTGGTTGGAACAACACCATTTCATGCTCTGTTTCTTACACAAGTCAATCTTGTGTACATATATTCAAGGGAATCAAGTGAAGATTCAAGGTGTACCAAAGAAAGTCTCGGTAAGGAAGATATCTTCCTTACAAGCAAAGAAGATCATTAGAAAAGGTTGTAAGTTGTTTGCAGTAAATATCCAAGACATAGAGGTTGAGAGAAAACAACACATAGAGGACTTTCCCATTCTTATAGAATTCAAGGGAATATTCCTTGAGAAAATTCCTAGATTACCTCTGAAACAAGACCTGGAATTTTCCATAGAACTCACACTATGATTAGTTCCAGCTTCAAAATCCCCTTACCATATGGGTGCACTAGAGTTTGTGGAACTCAAACTGTAGTTGCAGGAGTTGATAGAAAAAGGGTATATCTCACCATGTGTGTCCCCTTCAGAAGCACCTATACTTTTTGTAAAGAAGAAGGATGGTATGATGCAGATGTGCATCAATTACTATCATCTTAACAAGATGACTATCAAGAACTAATACCCACTCCCTAGGATCTATGACTTGTTCGATCAAGTAGGAGGAGCCAAGATATTTTCAAATATTGACCTGGGATCCGGGTACCATCAGGTACGGATTCACGATGAGGATATTCAAAAAAGCTCCTTTCGTACAAGGTACGGGCACTACAAATTTGTAGTAATGTCGTTCAGGTTGACCAATGCACCTGTGAACTTCATGTGTGTGATGAACAATATATTCAATAAATATCTGGATAAATTTGTTTTGGTATTTATAGATGCCATCCTAGTTTATTCTAAGAATAAAGAGGAACATGAAGAACACCTTCGCATAGTACTATGAGTGTTACGAGAAAACCAGCTCTATGCCAAGTTTAGTAAATGTGATTTTTTCAAACCACAGATACAGTATTTGGGTCACATCATCTTCGAGATAGGGGTAGTTGTGGACCCAAAAAAAATTAGAGCCATATAATACTAGCCTACCCCTGCTAGTGTCACCGACATTAGGTCCTTTTTGGGATTAGTCAGGTATGATCATAAGTTCATTGATAAATTCTCGAGACTAGATTTTCCCATGACAGCTTTGCAGAAAAAGACAAATAAGTTCTTATGGATGACCAAGTGCGAGGAATGTTTTCAAAAGCTTAAGAAGCTTTTGACAAACACACCAATACTACGAATTGCAGATCCCGATGGGGATTTCATTGTTTTCATAGATGCAATCAAGGAAGGACTTGGAGGATTCCTCTTGCAGAATGATTATGTGATTTGTTATGAATCATGAAAGTTAAAAAAACATGAGCAGAATAACCCCACACATGATCTTGAGTTAGCTTCCATCATTCACGCATTGAAGATGTGGAGGCACTACCTCATGGGAAGGAAATTCCTTCTCAAGACAGACAACATGAGTCTGAAGTATTTATTCGAGCAACCATATCTGAATGGTAGGAAAGCCATATGGTTGGATTTGCTTAGCAAGTACGATTTCAAACTAAGGCATATTAAGGAAAAAGAGAACAATATTGATGATGCTTTGAGTTGACGAACTCATATGATATATGAGGTGATTTTAAGTCAAACTGATTTGAATTTGCATGAGAGGATTGGAACGGCCAACGGAGTTAACCCTTTCTATGTAGAAATCCTCAAGAAAGTCCAAGAGAATAGTTTGTTTCAACAACAAAAAGAGTACAAGGTAGATGAAACAGGACCACTATGGTCCAATTAGAGATTGTACATTCTAGAAGGAGGGGACATTCGGTTTGGCATACTCACGTAATTTCATCGGACACGCTACTCGGGGCATCTGGGATATCAAAAGATGATATCGGCCATCAAGAGACAATTTTTTTGGCCTAAGTTAAAGGCTGACATTGCGATGTTTATCGCAAAATGTTAGCTAGTCAAAGCTGAGCATCAACATCCTTCTGTATTTCTACAGCCACTACCCATTCTGGAATGGAAGTGGGAAGTCATTAGTATGAATTTTATCACGTTCTACTGAAAAGTAAGAAACATAATGATTCTATCTTTGTACTAGTTGACAAATTTTCAAAAGCAGCACACTTCATTCCAGTGAAGTCGACCTATAAGGCAGTACACATTGCCAATATCTTCTTGAAGAAGATATTTAGATTGCACGGGATACCCAAGGAAATCATCTTGGATAGAGATACTAAGTTTACATAAAAATTTTGGAGATCTTTATTATCTGGATTAGAAACACAGTTGAATTTTAGTACTGCTTATCACCCACAGATAGACGGGCATACATAAAGAGTAAACCATATTGTTGTGAGGACATGCTTAGGATGTATGTCATTAACAACCCCACTAAGTTGGAATACTACCTGCATCTTACATAGTTTGCATATAATAACGATTACTAGACTTCCGCCAAGATGATTCCCTTTGAGGTACTCTATGGACGGAAGTGTAGAAAACCAGTTACTTGGGATGATATCCCAGTGGATTAGCTCATGTTAGGGCCTCATCTATTAAAGGACTTGGAACAGTTGGTTACCAACATCCAGGTGAACCTTAAAGAATAACAAGACCGCCAGAAAAGTTACGCGGATAAGAAAATAAACTATAAATATTATAAAATAGGTGACCATGTCTACTTGAAAGTACAAGCAAAACAGAGCTCACTAAGCTTGGGAAGGTGCGGTGAGTTAGAACCTAGGTTTTGTGGACCCTTTGAAATAATGGCCAAGAGAGAACCAATGGCATATGAACTAGTGTTACCTGCGCACATAAGAGTCCATAATGTTTTCCATGCATAATTATTAAATAAATATGTTTATGATACTAAACATGTGGTTGATTGGTCCTTATTACAGGTGGAACCTGAAGGGGAGTTTATCCATGAACCTCTTCATATATTGGACAAGAGAGAGGTGCAGCTCAAGAAGTGCACCGTAGTCCAGTTGAAAGTGAAATGGAAGCACTTTGAATCTGATGAGGCGACTTGAGAGAATGAAGCCACCATGAGAAAGGCTTACCCCACCTTGTTTCACGATTTCATTCTGATTCCCTAGAACTCCATGGATGGTGTTTTTATAAGTGGGGAGGGATTTAATATACCAAATTTTGGACCTAACACTTATGGGAATGAGCCTCATTAATTATGATGCTTTATTTTTATATACTAGGCGTAATCCAATTGCATATGATATATGTGTGTGTGTGTGTCGTTTCTTGTGTTGGGCGTGGACCCTAAAGCACAGGATTGATGAGATGTTTTCTGTTGAGCAAGGATCTTTGGAACACATGGATAAATTGATGATTTGTGTTGAGAAAGAATATTTGGAGCACATGCGTACTTATATTTGTGTTGAGCGAGAAGCTTTGGAGCACATGAGTCTTGAGACATTTGTGTTGA
The DNA here is from genome assembly GCA_001517045.1 of Pseudotsuga menziesii. Taxonomy (NCBI): domain Eukaryota; kingdom Viridiplantae; phylum Streptophyta; class Pinopsida; order Pinales; family Pinaceae; genus Pseudotsuga; species Pseudotsuga menziesii. The sequence continues at coordinate 374,680 of LPNX010116283.1, forward strand.
GCAAGAAGATTTGGAACACATGGAAATATAATTTGGAAGTGTTGGGCAGGGATAATTTTAGGGGTGAATTTTATCCTAGTGGGTTATTTTTCCATGTTTTTCTCCTAGAAAAGATTCACCATTTTTCATTTTTTGAAGCCCTGTTTCACCCAATTTTGATGGGGTAAAATTTTTTCACCCTAAAAATCGCCAAATTATTATATAAATGATATAAAATCCTTGGAAATTAAAATATTTTTTGAAAAAAATCACCAATTATAATATAGTTGGCTTTTTAAGAATTGGTAATATTCTCCAACATTTATACACTTTTAAATAAGTATGGTTCCTTAAAATTATCCCTAATGTTGGGCATAAGTTGTTGAGCCTTCCATGTTGATGTTGAGCATAAGCTCCAGAACATAAGATCCTAGGCCATTGTATCCCTAGGTGTATCCTACAAGTACATCCTAGCATTAGAGTTGAGCGAAGAGCTCTGGAATTGCACTAAGTTTGTAACACCCTATTTTTTAGCATTGAGTATGGGCTCTGGTAAGTGCTAGGAGTTACTGAAAAGAATTAATGATTCGCAAGTGAAAACAACTCGAGAAAAATATTGATCTCGTCTCATTTATTTATAAGTGATTAAATGAAATTTTGAATTTATGTATTCTTATCAAGTACTAAAGAACTACCACGTTATATGAGGGAATCCAACATGTAAGGATGTTTAGAGTTTCCTATCCTAGTAGACCTAACCATCTACCAGATGAACTTAATGAAGAAAGTGTCGTAAGTCTAGGGATCACAATATGTGATACCCTAAGACAAAGGTTACCAAATAATATATTATTATATATTTTATACACAGTATGCCATAAAGAGTACATCTAGTAATAATATTAATCATGTGAGAAAGAAGGAAAAGTTCCATCCATTACTATTATTACTAAGATAAAAATGAAATAGTATAATACCTATAAAAGTCCAATTAGGAACTAGCTAAAATTTCCTATGTTAAAATATTAAAAGTACTAAATTAAATTAAAAGGGTTAAATCAAGAAATCAAGTGATTCTTGATTTAACTGCCCCTTTGACTGAAAATTCTGTCTATAAATTCTCAAGCCAAAGAGAGGCTTGGGGATCTCATCTATCTTTTTGGAGTCATTATTCTTCCTGTTGATTCTCAAGGGAGTTCTTAGAGAACATTTTCCCTAAGTGGAAGAAGGATAACTTATTCAGACATGATATACTAATTAGGGAAGCCTCACCTTAGGATCTCTAAGATACTTGCATGTTGGAACCAGCTTGAGGGGATCCAAATTAAAACCAGGAACGGTTTCGGGTCATGGTTGGGTGGAATGTGGTAGTTCCCAAGTGATTCAGTCATGTATACAAAGGTGAGATCATCCTATACATTGTTAATACTGGGTAATTGAGTGTGCAAGTTTTAGCCATGAAAGGAGCTTCACTTTTTCAAGTATGAGGTTCTGGAGTGCCTATTTCAATTGCTAGAATAAGTACTGGACAGGTTATGCAAGGGTTTATATTATATGTTATAACCCTATGTACTATTGTTTTCCGTGTCAAATTATTCTAGGGTTTACATATTAAATTATAAAGCCTAGTGCTAGAATTATCAAAGGTTTTGTTCTTTCAGTTTTACTTCTGTAATTTTAATTCTTGTTCAAAGATTTACCCAGGGTTTTGGTTCTTTTAATATTACTTATGTATTCTCTTTTACAACTTTAACCTTGTTCTTTTACAACTTAAGTTTTATTTCTCAAAACAATGCCTATATACTTTATTTGTTTTAGGAATCCTACTGGCAAAATACCTATTGCGAGTAGAGCTTTGTTAGAAAAAATAAAGGCTAGTTTTCAAGTCCAGCTTTAAATAAACTTAATTACATATATAATAAAATCATATAATAAATAGAATCTATTAATTACTTTATATATATTATATCAAGTATAAAACATGAATACATTTCTAAACTATCAATAAGACCTCTCATGGAGTGAATAAATAAACTTATGATAATAACCAAGATAAACATTATCATTCTTCTTAAAAAAAATATTATCATAAATCGACTAACACTCCAAGTATCGAGACCATATACATGGTCCATGATTTAATACATTTATATTAGCTACATCTACAAAGCATAAGCAATAAAGTTACTATCAACATTATAAAGCCATTGCATAAATAATAATTCAAACCATCTAGTATTAAAATGCCCATAACAAAAATTGTATGCCATAAAATAAAATGTCCAACATAATATTACTTATAGCAACCAATTCAGAAAAACCATAATATAATTAAAATAATAATTTAAAAACCATATAATTACACAGAGGTTGCAGTATCGACCCTTGTGGGCATTCAAGACCAAATCACAACCCATGTAAATACAACCCTCATCATAGTAATCAACCCAGGGTCAAATCCTGTAAGGTCCTTAACATTCTACACAGCCATGCTATACATAGTTTTATACGCAGGTTGTAAGTAATAAACTAAATTCATTACACAGAGGTCGTAATACATTTATGATTTTTACACATTTTAATCTATGGCTCTGTCCTCATACACAACCCAACAGTCAACTAAAATAATTATCAATGCTTAAAACCGTGTCAATGAATGAACCAATAGAAATGTTTTCCAACCCATTGCTTACACCCACATTCGGCATTAATTTCGACTTACGCATTATAAAAACAAAACTATAAGTATGAACCTATTTTTCTATCATAGCTTCATTAGCAAGTACCAATGCAATTCACGGCATGGTCCCAAGCCATAACATTGTACACAAGTCACCCTCAAAATCAACGCATACATGAATGCCAAATTCACATAGTCCACAAGATTTACAACCATAGAAATCAAACGCAGCATATATTTCATAAAACCCATTCGTTATAATCCATAAAAGAGTATTTACACAATCGTTTCGTATGGCCTTGCACCATTGCAATCAATGGTGCTTCTCATTGCCAGCATCCATAACCAAAACATTAAATAACAAAATGCACAGAGCGTGTCAACATGTTACCCAGGCCTCTTTTGATGCACAGAGTGCCATTAATAAAACCTTGTACACCTGAATGATTCAGGCCCAAAGGAAAAATGAAAACCCTTTTTAATAAAACCCCAAATTCCTGTAGCATTCCAAACACAGTTTTCCTCTAATTTATAGTCGAACCCTCAAAACTCAAACGCATCCATTGGAACAAGGCTCAAGGAAACTGAACCATCAACAAGTGACAACCGAGTCATAATCACAAAGCCAAGAGGTGATGAGTGAATACTTGTGAAATAGGATTAACATAATGGTATGGATTTTCTTACGGCCTTGCCCTCAAGTGATGAGCCACGTTTTCCCTCGCCACTCCTGTAACCTGCAAGCACAAAATAAATACCACAGTGAGAAGTATGATATGAAAACGATCTAAACAAGCATCTAATGCTCCAAAACCAAACCACGATCACACCTGTTGGAAAGCCATCGAAACCATTTCCTTGAAACTGAACCAAAGCATAGAGAAAGCAACAATGCTGCGAAATGACCAAACTAACGCTTGGGCCAATCCCTAAGCATGGATTCCTCCTTTCGCAAGGCACATTGAAAGCGCCACTCTCGCCACAATTAATGCACACCATACCCATAGTCGTATAGTCTATGGTCTATATTGTAAACTTGCTAGCAGAATTTTAATATAGGGCTTAAAAATTTTCATGCAGCGAATACTTTAGGCTATAAGACCTAGGACCATGTGCATAGATGACTTTAGGCTTTAATCCCTAAAACCATGGAATATAAAATATGGCATGCGATATTACTTTTAAGCTAGAGTTTTTAACAAAAGTATTACAAACCTTAAAATGAACCGTAATAAAAATATGTTATGACACAAACAATTCTTAATAATTACACCATGATAAGTAAGTGCCACGTAAGTAACAAGTCTGTGTCATACAAATAATATGTGCGGTAGTGACCTCATCACTAGCCCAAAGTCTAATAACAACAATCATTGAATGTCACTAGGATAGAGTTGTAAATGCGAGCACTAGTGATCCAACGTTCAACACTCCTTGACAAGTTTTCCAACACTAAGTAAACCTCCAAGTAAAAATGAAGAAGTTCTTTTGTTCTAAGACAACTAAGTAAGCTCTCTAGACAAGTAGAAACTATTACCTCTCACGAAGTTACATGGGAGAACTAGTCCCACCACTCCACCTCTTTATCCATTAACAAAGTTAAGTTAGAATCATGTTTACGACAGTAAAAACATGTGAAAATCACGGAAGCACATAATCAAAGTATTGAGCATACATAGCATTGTGTAACCATAATAATCAACATTACAACATAATAATTAAACACAGTAAATCATATCAAAAAGTAATGAAGCAAGACGTAAGAACAGCTTACAATGAAACAAGCAGTATAAATAGAGTATGACACATTTTGCAAATCCAATAATGTCCAACATAGGTAGTTTTGAGGAGCCTAATAAGTTTTTTTTTTATTTTCGATTTTTGGGGACATTACAGTCTCTCTAGATCAATGAATAGGATCTTGTTTGAATTTCAGTGAGTAGATGTGTTTTCCTCTATTTAGTAGAAACCAAATTTCAGGTTTCTACCTTTGCTCTCCTTATGATAGTTCTTCTTGTTCCCTTTTCTTATCCTATCTCCATCTTTGTCTTCAAACTTTAACGGACATTTAAAAGAAAAATTACCTATCTTTCCAAAATTAAAAAACTTTAAAGGGAGCTTACCTTTATGTTTTCCAGGCCCTCTCATTATCTTATTCACAAAGTTTGCTTCTTCAACATATGAATCATCACTAGAACCATCTTTTTGGAAGCTTTTAAAGCTTCATCCTTCTTAGGTTACTCTGTAACAAACCTAATTTCCAACTTACTAATTGGTAAATGGGGTAAAAAAATTTGTTTTCTTTCCTTAAATATATTTCAAGTACCCAAGAAAGTTAGCTTATCTTAGTTCTTTTCCTCTAAAAATGATAATAATAAAATCCACTTTATGCACGCAAATATTAAATAATATCATAAATATTTGATTATACTTCAACTTCTATACAACAAAAGCATTACTAATTCTCTACAATAATTTATTACCATGTTAATAATCTCGACATTTTGTCATTACCTTTAAATCAAAATATTAAAGGAGAGTATTGAACCAGTTAACTTTCCAAGTAGGTTTCCACACATCATTACTTAACTATATATTTTCTATGAGAGAATGTTTCAGGGATTAGTATACCGTCACGTTTATATAATAATATCACCCACTAGTCACCATTTATAAATAATAATGGTATGTGTGAATCATTTTTAAGTAGAAATTTAAAACCACTAAATAAGCATTTCTTTTAACATTATTACACCGAAGAGGTGCATTCTACAACCCATTATGGGAGAGATGTGTAACTCCTTCCATGCTCATCCTAGAGTTGACATATGTCCTTTATAAAATTAATAAAATATTATTAAAAATAACATGTCAACTTAAATTAAATTTAAATTATTTAGAATTACATATATATAAAACAATATAAATTAGATAAACTAAAACAATAAACATCTGATTACACATTTCCTCAACAATTCCACTAAAAAAAAATGTTTACACCTTGAGATATCTTATCCGTATCGGTGCTTGGTAGATCCCCTTTTAGATGGATCTGTGCTGGTTATTTACCAGTAAACTTATGCATTTAGCAAATGCCACTTTTAATTGAAATCAACATTATATATATATATATATATATATATATATATATATAACAACAAAAGCAATGATAAATATATAAGATGAAAATATAAGAACAATACACCAATATAAGTGGTTCAGCTCAATCACGGGCTACATCCATCAAAATTGTTAATATTTTATCATTCTATCCAACAAAAAAGGTTACAAATTTACATTACATTCGCTGCAATTTATGTTTCTTTTCTCAAGGTTTCTTTGCTAGAGAACATATGAAATTAGTTCACTTAGTGACCAAACTACATTTATCTTAATCAATAACTACGAAATGACATTAAGATTGGTATAATGTTAAGTACTTAAAGTAATTTATATACATTATACCACGTATATATTTCGAGTATATAATATTAAGTAATTAATGCAATCTTAATGTAATTTAGTATCAATCTGAATATTGTCCTTAACTAAATTAAGATGAGTAATTACACCGATAGGCATATATATGTTAGAATTTTGGGGTGGACTACCATCTATGTTTTTTCATCTACCGACGAGAATGAGACAAGTGTACTATCCAGATTGATTATATGAGTGTCGTCCAAGATTAAACGAGAATGAGACAAGTGTACTATCCAGATTGATTATATGAGTGTCGTCCAAAATTAATAATTAATCATTTCAAAAAAATAAGAAATAATTTAATTAACATGTAATAAATAGAGCTAGCGATAGTTGTAAAAATTAAAATTAATATTCAACTATTCGATTATTAGATACAACTACTAGCTTAACTCCATCGATTATTAGATACAACTATTAGCTTTGAACTCTAACTGATCGAAAAAACAACCAAGATAAAACTCCTTAAATAACATGGAAGGTTTAATGATGGCTAAGGAAACTCATTGAAAAGTTTTTGAGAAAAAAAAATCTTGGTAGGCTAACTTTCCTCACTAATGATATCATTCTCAAAATAAAATATGAAAAATAATAATCAAGAGTTTAATCAACTCATTGGATAAGTTCATAAGAAATGTTTCAAGACTAAGAGTGATTTTGTCACAGTAAGAATATTTGATACAACAAGAAGCCTCGTATAACAATCCCCTTTAAAACATACCAAGTTTATCAATAGAGAAACATATAAACACCAAACAATGTGCCATTACATTATTATTTATTTACAATGCTCCCTTATTTCAAACAAACTAAAAATAAAGAGGAAAATCAAAAAGCTCAAAATATCAAATTCACTATTGAAACCAATCAATGAAGCAAACTAAAAAATGAAAAATAAAAATCACTAATTTAATCAAAACATTCAAAAAGTTATATACCAGTTAGGATCTGATCAAATAAAAAATTCAACCAAAAAGGTGTGTATTACAATCCAAAAGAATACAAGAATTAAGTATTCATAAAGATGACCAATTTTTGAATGATAATGATTTTTTTAAATCTCTTGAAACTTCAGCTGAGTGTCGAAGAAGGTAAATAAACTCGAAATTCAAAAATCAAGACACATTCATATTCTATGAGATGAGATATATAAAACAATGCAAAAATTACAAAATCATGACATGCGTAAGAAATGATGACAAATATCATAATATTAAATTTGACCACAATATAAGGATACAAAGGATTAAACTTTTAGTAAAAGGGCCAAACATGAACAAAAGTAGAAACAAAAGATGTGATTGTTATATACATGTCAAAATGATGAAATAGATATGGTGATTTTATAAGAAGCGTTATAAGCTCTCCCTTAACGTGAAGTTTCAAAAATCTTTGAATAGTGAAAAATTAATCAATTGTTAAAATTCTCTTCTTTCTTTAGTATTATGATAAAATTTATTTAATTAATTGATGGGGAGTTTAAATAAATCAAATCCCTTTTAAACCATAACTTACATAAAGAAAATGAAAAGGAAAATTCTAAGCTCTATTGTTTAACTAAAATACTTACAGAATGAGTGACTTGCATTCAGAAGAGTGCAAAATTATGTATGACTAAAACCTCTTACCATTAGTTTGTTGTTAATGTAAACATTCCATAATTATATCTTAATAATTATTTATTGATAGTAAGATAAAATAATCAAAAGAGATAAAATGATAATGAGCACTCCGACAATTCGTCGTGATCGTGAAATCAACACATCATTTATTACTATGCACATTATTAAAAATAAAGCAAATTACTTATAATAAGAAAAACAAACTTAGACTAAATCTAAAATTACTTCTAAACTAAATGTGTTCATATATGTAAAATCAAATGTACAACATGATCTAAGTAAAGTGAAATAACAAGTGAAACCACCAAAACATTTCTAATCGTGTAAGACTCACATGTTTTTCCAATAGTAATTAGAAATGATATGCTAATAGAACATAATTAAGAAGAAATATGTTGTTCTTACCATTCAAAATCTTATTTATATATACTCATAGGATACGTTTACCAATTTTTGTAAATCTTTTGAGATAAGAATTTGCGAGCCACTTTGCAATCCTATCATAAAACTTAGAATACAAAATATGGTATGACAAAAAGAAATCCGTATATGGAAAACATACCTTAGGAGAATCAATTTGAATTATCAAATTTCAAAAAATAGTCACACTAACAATTGAAAGAATTGGTTTCAAATACAGAGTAGGATCATGAAATGGTGTAACTTGTGAATGAATTGGTAGTGGCTTAATAACGAAAAAAGTAATCTCGTTAAGAGAGTCAATAGCTAAAGGTGAATCAATTGAAAAATATGTAAGTTTTTGGTGATCACAAGTTATAAGAAACTCTTCGACAAATATTTTATTATCACTAATAAAATTAGATCTCTCATGTCAGTGATTTTTATGGGAACACACATTTTTAGTTTCAACCAAAATTATTGTGATAATCTCATCAAAATTTGGTTGATTATAACTATCATGCAATGGACCATCTTTCTCTTTTAAAGATTGTATCATATGATGATATAATAATGAAATATGTCTCCATCCTTCAACTTGATGCTTAATAAGTGAATCACCAATGTTAGAATTCTCATTAAAATGTTATTTTGAAGTAACATAGTTAGGTAATTTGGATGGAATCTTATGCATATCAAAATCAGAAAATAAATTAGGATAAATAGAAAAGTAAGAATTGGAAGTGAGAAAATTAAAAGAGTCTCTCAACTTAGAACTATCACTAATATTTAAATTTCCAAAATATTTCTCTTATTATCTCATCATATTCAATATAATTTGATGACGTACCATTTTAAGCATTTCATATGAAATTGATTCGAGAGGAAGATCAATTGAGAATTCTTCATGTGAATCAAAACTTTTATTAACATTCTCTTGAAAAAGATCAATATTTTGTCTTGAACAACATCTAGTCGAGTGATTAAGATTCATATCATCTTCTCCAACCTATTCTATTGAAGTATCAGAACACATAAAATTATTATCATCATATCTGCATTCATTGATAATTGAATCCAAACAAGAATTAGTTCAAAAAACAGAAAATGATGAACATATAATTTTCTTTATAATTAATTTATCTTTATCTATTTTTGTGATAATAGAATTTGAATATTCTTGTTCACCAAGATAATCAACTTCCTTATCTATACAAATAAATTCATGATGGATATGTTTTTTCCCATTTGATTCCTTAATAGGTTCAAGATTTTGGATAAAATAAGTATGTCTTTCTCCTCCAAGAGATAATGATGGATAATAATAATGAGGAGTTGGTGCCTCTTATATTTCAACATTCTTAATTTGGTGTTGAATATAACTTGTAAGAATATTTGAATCAATGATAAGGGAGGAATTTTCTTGGAGGATTGTTAAATTATTTGTTGAAACATAATTTTGACAAATGTTTTGATTTTGTTGAATAAGAGGAACATGAGAGTTCAAAACAATATTTAAAAGATCAAATTCTGAAGGTAAATGAGTAATATGAAATTTGCAAAGGATATGAGAAAGCCTTACCATAAACAACCAATATTAATTGACTCTTAAAAGGATTAGCTTCTCATCTAACGATCCCTTACGCATATATGTGATGACTAAAAGGATAATATAATAAAACTGAAATACTAGAGCTAGATGGTAAATGGTTGTTAAAATAATTGAAAAATAAAACCACTTGTTTTACCTCGGTTGGCTCGATTTTCTGAATGAGGCCAACTATGGAAAAATAGTCCACACAAGACGCTTAATGCAGCTCCCAATATGTTTGGTATGGCTCATTTTCACAAGTTGTGGTCCTCCTACCATCTAAGTTTCACTCTCTTAAAGAGAGTCCTATCAGTTAAACTTAGAAAAATTGTGTCCTAAATTAATTAACAATTTAAAAGCTACACTAAACTCTAATGAAACTACTAATTTAAAACTATCTATTATTTACAAGTTATGTTAATCTATTAAGAATGAAATTTCTATTTAACAACTACTAAATCAAAACTAATTATCTATATCTAATCTATGTTCTACTCTCTTAAAGAGAGTCTGTGTTTATGTTTTTGGAAGGTTTTATCAAAACTGCTTAAAAAGATGAAAGATAATTAACTGTAATAAGAAATCTATTTAACAAATACTAAATCAAAATTTGAAAAATACTCTCTTAAGGAGAATCTATGTTTATGTTTTTAGGAGGTTTTATCAAAACTGCTTAAAAAATGAAAGATAATTAACTCGAATATGAAATCTATTTAACAACTACTAAATTAAAATTTGAAAAATTAAACTAAAAATTGAAATTTAATCTAAACTACTTAACCATATCTTCCCCGAGAGCAAAGTATTAGCTATGTTAAGAGTCTATTGACCATATAAATTACATAAGGTTAAATAATATATAACTATGATAGAAAACTATCAAAGTTAATATTATAAATGACTTTCTGTTTAATAATAATTTTATGATTAAAGAGTAATAAATAAGAAATTATTTATAATTCTAAAACATAAAATGTCAATTAAAATTTTACATTTAAATACCTGAACTTAAGAATGATTAACTACTTGATTAAATATTTCTAAAAATACAACTATATCACTTAGTAAGTTAATATATTGAATATTACAGAATGAACTTTAATGAATGAAAATTAATTAACAATATTAAAGTCAAATATAGAAATGCCTTTGTGACTTCAGTACATAGCTCAAAATTCATACAATTATATCAAAGTATAATAAAAAATAAATAACAAAAAGAAATTAAATATGGAGAATATATATGTTAATTCAAAAAAAACTGAACTAAAAATATGATACTAATTCAAAAAAAACTGAACTAAAAATATGATACTAATATGGAGAATATATATGTTAATTCAAAAAAAACTGAACTAAAAATATGATACTAATTTTGGAAAATCAGGAACAAAATTCCAATAAACTTGTAGACCGTTTATGTTTTTACTCCAATGCACAGTCTTCTCACTTGTACCCAAATTCCATATTGGTAGAAACATCTCCACATATCAGCTTTCAGAATGAAAGAATTACACAGACACATCCTAAGAGCCTAGCCTTTCTTTCAAAGCAGATTTTTCAGAATAGAATAAATTTATCTCTTAGATCTGTGAGACCCCCTCCACCTTTAGCAGTCGAATTCTCTCTGTTTAAATAAACAGAAAAGGTCATAACAAACTCCAGAAAAAGAATCTAACAACTGGACCAAAATTATGGAAAAATCTAGCCCAAACAGGCCCAATCATGTCAGAACTAGTGTTTTTGTTTGGGAAAGGAGCTATGCTGAAAGGTAAATAGGCCCATTTTTGCTATGTGGTTTCAACAGTTTGATGTAATTCTTCAAGTTTGACCACAATCATCCACGAAAAAACAAGTCTCCTACTAGTACACGATTCTCCTTCATAACAGTTACAGTTCCTCTTTCATCTTTTCCGCCAAATCTTCATCTTAATCGATTCTCCATTATACTAGTTCAATACCAATCTGGTCGTATGGTGGACAACCTTCTCCCAAATAGTTACAGCAAAACCTACACATAAAAGTAAAATCGATTAAAAGTTGTGTGAAAACTTATTTATTTAAGAGAAAATAAAGACTAATTAAGAAATACAACAAACAAAATGGAAGATTTATCTGAATAGGAAAATAATATTCCCTTTCACTTGATCAATTCTATAAAAGACAGTTTATTTTTGCAATCTCGCAAGACCTTATTGTGGAATTCTTTCAAAGGCGCATTAAAAATAACAGTTTGGTGTTCTGATGACGTGATAACTAAACGACAAAGCATGGAGCTAATTCATTTTTTTTAATGTCACCTGGCGTCTATGATAATCCCATTTAAATAGTGCAACTTAGAATATTCTAGCTCCAACGTCTTGTGCTACGGTATCTTTCTTTGGCAAGTGAAGGGATCTCCACCATTTTTTTGCACAATCACTGTGATTTGGTGTAAATAGCTGTTACATATTCATCGTGCTTTTACGTAAAGGATCTGATTTCCCGTTGTGCGTTCTTCTCAATCAACGTGGGGCTATTCCCTTTCTTTGCTGCGATCTCAAATACACGACACATTTGTGCGATAACTTAATGATATTATCTACAGCCAAATCGTGGCAAATTAACTGAAACTTTAATACATTGAAAATAGTTCATGGTATATCTTATTTAATATATAAGAATCTATAAATATCAATTAATAATGATCAAAATATTTGAATATGCAAATTAGTGACTTCACCAAATTAATTGAAACATTAAGGGAAGAAAAGCAATCTACTTTTTAAAGTAAAATAACTTTCTTTCTATATATATATATATCAAATAAGTAGTGAAGAAACATAGTAACAAAGATTAACATTATGGTCAATCTAAGGAATTATAGTCATTCCATAATGCTTTTAATATGTGATGATGAACTCATTTGGACATAATTACAATCTGACCCTTAAAGGAGGAGAAAATTATAATAAGTGAGAAGGCCTAACGACATGCATAAGTCAAGATAAACAAGTAAATATGCTAAAAGGATCTAGTAAAGAAAACCAACTAATCCCACTCTACAACTAGCACAAGAAACTCACAAGAACCTTATATACAAAATTCACAAAGCCGCCGCCCCCCCCCCCCCCCCCCCACTTTGATTTTGCAAAACTAAAGTGGAGTTGTAGGGGTGCCAACACATGGTTGAATTTGGATGAACATGCTTGACTTTGGTTAATTATGGTTGACCATGTTTCACTATGGTTGAATATCATTAACCATGGATTTCTATGGTTGAGTATGATTGACCATTATCAATTATGGTTAACTATGGTCAACCATGTTCAACCATGTCTACTTAGGTTGGCCGTGGTTGACCATGTCTAACCATGGTTGGCCTTGGTTGACTATTGTATATTGTGTCTTAGTAATGGTTGAAAATGATTGAATATGGAAAGTCATGGTTGACCATGTGCATTTACAATTGGCCATGGTTGAGTTTCCTTTACCATGTTTAACTATGTTGGACATTGATTTATAATTTTTAAATATGGTTAGCTATGTTGAGTATGGTGCAATAGAGTTAACCATGTTAAGGATAGTTTATTATGGTGGAATATGTTAAATATGGTCTATAATGGTACTAATTTTGATTATGTTTACAGTGTTTGATGTGGTTGACTTTGGTTGATATTTATTCCATTATAGTTCACCATCATTAAGTATGGATTCCTTTAAGTGCAATGTTTGACTATGATTGACTTTGGTCACAAGGGATTTGGTCGAAGAACCTCTCATATAACACATGCGATTATGGGATATTAAATAATATCCTTAATTTCTGTAGATATTGACCCATACTCATTTTTTTGAAACCCCCTCCCAAAACCTAAAACCTCCCTCCCACCCCTTTTTATACTACAATGCTTATATAAATCCCCTACCCTAAAGCGCTTATCCCCACAATACTTACAATATATTTACCTGATTTTTGGCAATTTTAAAACCCACATTATGAACTCATGTTTAGGATATCGGTCAACAAGTGAAGCTCCGATGACTTGTTATCCTATGGTTCAATATGGATGACTATTGTTGAATATCGTTTACCATGCTTAACTGAGGCTAAGTATGTCTTATAGTGTTCATAGTGGTTTCCTATAGTCGACAAAGCTAAGCATGTTTGACTATGCTTTCCTATGGTTTATTGTGTTTTACTATGTTTGTCTTTAATTGACCATGGTTAACCATGGTTGTGTTTAGTTTACCATGGTTGTATTTTGTTGACCATGGTTGGGCATGTTTGATTCTAGATTACTATGATTAACCATAATTTTAATATAGTTGACTTTAATATAACATGGGAAACCATGTTTGTATTTAGTTGGCCATAGTTGATTATTGTTGAATATGGTGGAGTTTGGCTTACCATAGAAGAAAAATTTTAACCTAACAACCATGGATACCATGGGTAACCATTCTTAGTGAGTTTTAATGATGGTTTACCATAGTTGGCCATGGTTAACCATGGTTTACTATGGTTGAGATTGGCCATCCATGGTAAACTGTGGTTTTTTTTCATTGAATATGGTTCATCATGTGTGATTGAGATTAAGTATGGATTATCATGTTCATAATGCTTATCTATAGTTGGCCATGTCAACCATGTTTAAATGTCCTTAATTATTTTTTCCTATGGCTGGTTGTGTTTGACAATGCTTATCTTTAGTTGAGGATGGTTAACCATGGTCGTGTTTAGTTTACCATTATTGTCTTTTATTGACCATGGTTGGACATGTTTCACTATAGATGACTATGGTTAACCATGCGGTATCATGTTTGACTTCAGGTTAACATGGGTGACCATAGTTGAGTTTGGATGCCTATGGGTGATTATGGTTGTTGACGGTGGAATCTGGTTGATCATGGTTGACAATTATCAACCATGGTTATCATGTTTGATCATTCCTAGCCATATTTTATCATGGTTGACCCTAATTGAATATGGATAACCATGGATTCCTATGGTTGATCATGGTTGACCCTAGTTGAGTACGATTATCCATGGTTAACTTTAGTTAACCATGGACAACTATTGTTGACCATAGATTACCATGGTTTACCATACTTAATAATGGTTAAATACACTTATCCATGGTTCAATTTTGTTAACCATGGTCTCCCATGCCTAAGCATCTTTGATTATGGTTTCCCATGGTTGGATATAGTTAGCCATGGTTTATTATGGTGTGCCATAGTTTGCCATTCCTAAATATTGTTGACCATGATTGACATGATTATCTATAGTTAATCATGCGTGATTATGTTTAAGCGTGGTTGTTCATGGTTCAATTTTGTTGGCCATGGTTGCGCATGGTTGAGTGTTAATTAATTTGATTCTCTATGGTTGAATTTAGTTGAACATTGTTGAACATGGTTGAATTCAACTAGGTATGGTTCAATTTGATTGACTGTGGTTGATCAGGTTTCCATATGGTTGAACTTTTATGCCTTTAGTTAACCATGATTGATTATGGTTGACTATGATGAACCATGTTGATACAAATTTATGTGAGAACGAAATGAAAGAGAATATATAAATTCACATAGAGATATATATGACAATAAACACAGTGATACAGTAACTAAGAATCTATTAAATGAATGAAACATAATAAACTATAAAACCAAAATAGATAGAATGGCGGTAGAAAATGTTATACAACTTGACGAGAAATTTATACTCAAAACAAGAAATCTATCCATAAAAACTCCTATTATTGTGAAAGAAACATTGAAAAACACCTCCAAATCAAAAAGTGGTGGTACTGGTAGCATCACTTTTTTGGGGCGCTAAAACTGTGGAAATGGAAGAAAAGAATCTTTAATGTTACTTACAATAACCTTAAAATCAAGCCCCAAATTGAAAATTGATGATACCAATAACACACTATTTCAAAAATGGCATAATTATATCATTTTACATTAATTTAAAATTGTATTTATTAAACCTCTTAGTAACACTATATTGCTTGCACTATATTAAACAAAAATTATTCAAAAAATTATTAGACCACTCAATACATATAAAATAAAGGAATTTCGGATAATACTCATAACAAAATCATTAATAAACCCAAAAAGATGTAAAATCTATTCATATTAAAATTGAAGCACTCCTTTAGAATTGCCATGCAGACAATGCCATCTTAATAAAATGGATAAAATGTTTCATGTACAAATATTGAAATCGGCACATGGAGTCTGGCACGGCATCATAAACTACATTTTCTTGAGATGAATGATCAGATGAAGATGTAGATGACATGTATTCTTCTCTACTGTTAATAAGTGCATCATCTGAGCCTTCATATATTCCCAACATTTCATATGACATATTTATTCTCGATATATGCCTTGGTTTAGAAGACTCCCATGATGCAACTATTTATTGTGCCAACAATATTTTGATAATATATGTAATCTTGGAATGAAGAGTTCCTTTCTTTGTCAACTAGAAGTCATAAACTAGTATTCTATGTTCAAAAATTCAATGCGACTATGATTTAAATTTTGACCCTTTCTTTCTATCTTTTGCAAATCATTTTCTCAACTACCATCTCTAGGTCGTACGCACCATCAAATGGGTGTGTGTCCATTGCATACCAATGTAATTCAATGGATATAACTTCTTCATTTTCTTTATTGACCTTCATATCTTTTGCAATCTAGAATGGATAACCGTGTGCATCTTTTGTAGCCAAAACTACAATCATACAACCTTCCTTAATATCTTGTATTGAGCCTCTGTAAAGTTCATCCATTGCCTCATGTCATTCAGATTATCTTATAGACCCAATATATATTTCACTTTCCTCTACTTGATAAGGATCAACAACTTCTCATTTAACATTTATTTCCTCGTTTTCATTTAACATACTTTGTGGAAAATGAAATGGAGTCTTCAAAAAAATATCTCCATTTGTAGAGTTTGAAATTATGTCATTTTTTCCATGAAAAAATATTCCCACGAAACAATATGGGTAACATCAAAATAGTCATATGTATATTTGATATAATTTTTTATTTCTTCCAAGCATTGAGAAGAAACGACATCTCTATTGTGTCGGCATGCATTTTGAATCTCGACAGCTCATTGCAATAACAATAACTTTGAAGCATAAATTTGACGAATTGAGATGAATTTCAGAACTGTTAAACCTGATGTAGGCCCCTATTCTACACTCGCTGAGTACTTTTTACCCCATAGTAGTTCTTTCCCATCAATATTTTTTATGCAAAATTGATGTTGGAAGCTAATGCCATTAATTTTTTCAATGCGCCTTTCTTCACCATGCAATCCCATAATAAATATCTGCATGTTAACAGTCTCCTCTAGCGTTAGTAGAATATGATATGGACTATATGTATTTATAATCATTTTAGTTAATGATGGGAGACTCCCAAAATTCTTCCTCCCCAATGTCACTGTTAAAGTATTGTAACTTCAAAATATATTCTAGATGTATTGATTATGTTCCTCCTTCACGAGATGAGTTTGGTCTTGTAAGACTCATTGAAAGAATCAATGTAAAATTTTTAATGTAAGTCAGGTCAATAGTACCCATGTGTCAATATAATAAATATTATTATGAGTGTCTTGCTAGACAAGTCGACCTAGTCAGTTAGACAAGTCCGACCTGTTAGGTTAGAGGTCAAGCCAACAGAAGAATATAAATGGGGAGGTGCTACCCACTCAAGCTGTTTTGCAAGAGAGAGAATAACTAGTGCACTAGAAAGAAGTTGCAGTTGTATGGGTTTCACGCTGTTCTAGTTGAGATCTATACTGAGAAATTTTTGTGGGGTTTTCTCCATTGAGGTTTCCCCCAGGAAAATATTTGTGTTCTTGGGTTCTTATGATTCTGTGCTTTTTTTTATTTCAATGGTATTCTAGTGACAATTTGTTTTAAGAAATCATCTAATAAAATTAAAGAAAACTTAACATGGTATCAGAGCCACCCTGAAAGGAAACACTCCACAGTTACGATTTGTTACTTTGAAAAAATCTCTTGAAAGATCAACCAGAAAAGAGGGCTCTCTCAACTTTCCCCTGTAGAACACATCTTTCTCTAAAGATAAAACCAAATTCCAATAAGTTTCATTTTTGCACCAGTTACTGTTGTTCGGAGAGACTAGGGATTTAGTTTTCATGCGACTCCATCATCGATATTAGAAAAATAAAGATACAGTCTACATCTCCCTAAGGAGGAACATCTTCTCTACCTCTCAACCCTACTAGGGTTTCCAACTGAGAAATTAGAGTTTCTACATCAAACCCTAGGTCATCCAGAGGGAGGTCAACCATAAGTTGTTTTCTTCAAGTAAGTATTATTCCTCCTTGTTCCATTTGAGGTTCTCATTCTATTAAAGATGACAATGAATACCAAGCTAGATGAAAATATTGAAGGTGATGAAAACTTCAGAGCATGGAAGTATATGATCATGCTCATCCTACAAGAAAATGATCTAGATAAGGGTGAAAACATGAATTTGGGAAACATTTTTTCTTAACAAACTACAAAATTTTATGTTTTTCAACTTCAACCCCTTCAAACCGATATATCCCTTAGGAATTTCATCTTTAATTAAACATACAATTTTTAGAGAATTCAATTAGCTATGTACTCATTTTTTTTTAATTATAGACATCTAGTGGAGAAAATTTTATGTCCACCAATGACATATACTTTAAAATTTTCAGTATGAATAATGAGTGACCTCTGTGCACCACATTTTTCTTAGAGATAGTTATTCATTTTAGGGAAACATAATTTATACTTGTAATATACACATATTGAACTTGTGCATGGATTATATTTTGAGACTTTTCGGACTTGAGAACTATTTTTTATTATTTATCGAAACAAAATAAGTTCAGAAAATGGTGCATTATCGACACACATTGGTGAGACTCAATTTTCTTTTTAATGTTACTCTTATTGGAAAAAATAAAAGTACCCTTTTGAAGAGGACAAGGCAATTATGATCTCTATGAATATTTCAAATTTTTTTGTGTTGTCTTTGTTATGATATTGAATTTTCATTTTGGATGATTTTTAGAATAATAAACATTTTAAGGGATAAGGTTTAGAAAAAATTATTAATAAATAAAAATTCAAATTTAAATGAAACAATTATTATATCATTGGAAACTAGATTCAGATATGAATCCATTTCTACCAAGTCAGACAAATAATATTTAAAATTTGCAGAGGTTTGGGCTTGCTGAAGTTGTAAGTTCCAGAAATATGGAAGATGTTTTCGCAGGTTTTATTGACCATGAACTCTCGACCGAAAAAATATCTTCCAAACTCTCAGCCAATAGTTTAGTTCAAAATCTCATCAGAGAGTTTTCAAACACTCATCTGAGAATTTTTTTAAATACAGTGCGATGATTGGTTTAAACTATCGGCCTAGAGTTTTATTAAACTCTCGACTGAGAGTTTGAACTTTCACAAACTCTCGGCCTATATTTTTTTAAACTCTCAGCCTAGATTTTGAGGTTGAATTTTTTTCACGTGTTCATCTGTGTGCCCTCTTTTTTTTCACTCCGTTGTCTTAAAATAGTCTTCCAACTTCGCGTTTTCACCCATAAGTTTGTAAAGGAGGAAGTGAAAGAACCAAAAGAAGTTGAGTCCAAGTCCAAGCATAAGAAGTATATGATCATAACCAAAAGGACCATAGTTGAATCCATCAAGGATAACTTGATTCCTCAATTATCCTCAAGGGAAACTCCAAAAGAAATGTTTGATTCTTTGTCCAATCTATTTGAAGGAAGAAACATCAACAAGAAGATGACCTTGAGGAATCACCTCAAAAGTGTAAGAGCTCAAAAATCAGAGGCCATGCAGTCTTACTTTACAAGATTAGCTCAAATCAAGGATTAGCTAGAAGCTATTGGTGATACAGTTGAAGAAGCAGAAGTTGTGATGACCACCTTAAATGGTCTTCTAAGAGATTGGGCAGCTTTTATCCGAGTAATTTGTTCTAAAAGGAAACTAACCAAATTCCAGAAGTTATGGGAAGAATGTGTTGAAGAAGAAGAAAGGATAATAGCTAGAGAACAAAAGATAAATGAAAATGAGGATCAAGCCTTGAGAGTTCATGCCAAAGGAAAGAACAAAAGGAAGAGTCATGACCATCCTCATAAGACTCAAGTGTTCAAGAAGTCCAAGAAAGAATCTGCAAAATACGAATGCTTCACTTGTCACAAGTTGGGACACATTACTATCCATTGTCCCGTGAAAGAAGAAAGAGTCAAAAAGATGAAAATATTTCAATCTCATGGTGTTGAAGATAGTGAGAAAGAAGTTGAAGAGGAAGTAAATAAGGATGAAGACTCCAGTGAAGAATATAAATTTTTCTATGCTTTAACAAGATCAGTCTCACCAGGAAGTGGCACCTGGCTAGTAGATAGTGTTTCCTTGAAGAACATGACAAGTTACTAGGAGTCACTTGCATGTCTTATACAAAATTATTCTCCACACAAAGTAATGATTGGAAACGATTCCCAATACCCCATCAAAGGAATGGGAGAATCATCCTATAAGTTGGACTCTGGAAAGTCCATGAAGATTAAATATGTCCTATATGTCACAGGACTAAGGAAAAATATTCTTTATATTTCTACATTAGACAAGAAAGGATTCAAAGTTTCCTCGTGGATGGAAAATTTCTCATGTGGAAAAAAGGAAAACCATAAATGATGCAGTAGAAATTGGAGTTGAAGAAGGAGGACTCTAAAAATTAAAGGGACATGTATCCTTTCAGAATTATTAATCAGCACCATAAACCCATATGAGCTATGGCACAGAAGGATTTCTCATATTCACTACAAGGATATACCAATTGTAAGCAATGTTGTGACTGGTCTACCAGAAATTCAGATAAATCATGAAGGAGTGTGGAAAGGATGTGCTCAAGGAAAGAATACTAAGAACCCTTATCCAAACAATCACAGTAAAGCAAAGGGAATCTTAGATATTTTCCACTTAGATATATGTGGACCAATGAAAACCACTTCATTAAGTGGGTATGTTTACTATGCTTCTTTTATTGATGACTATTCCCGTAAGACTTGGATATCCTTCTTGAAAAAGAAGGATGAAGTGTTTGAAAGATTTAAGCAATTTAAGGCTCTAGTAGAAAACCTCTTTGAAAATAAAATAAAGGTATTGAGGTCAGATAATGGAGGATATGTTACATCAAATTAATTCAAGGAATGTTGCAAGGAAGATGGGATTAAGAGGGAGATCACAGCTCCCAATAATCCACAACCGTGTGGTAGAAAGAAAGAACAGATCTATCATGGAAGCTGTGAAAGCTATGATACATGATCAAGATCTACCAATGCACCTATGGGAAAAAGCATCTAGAAAATACCTATATGTATAGAATAGAATCTTCCATAGTGCCTTGGGAATAAACTCCAAAAAAATGTTTTCTGAAGAAAATCATGAAGTGAGTCACCTAAATATTTTAGGTTGTCCTATATACATACACATTCCCAAGGAGAAAAAATCAAATCTATAACCTTCAGGTAAGAAGGGATTATTCGTAGGATATACTGAGCAATCAAAATCTTATTGAATCTATATCCTAGGATACCGTCAAATTTAACTTAGTAGAGATGTCACATTTGACGAAGAGACAAGTTTCAGAAATTCAAAGAAAGATAAGGAAGGTGAAGAGGAGCATGAAAATCCCAAAGCTACCAAAATTCCTACACCAATTAGGAACATAGAAGAATGTCCTTGCATGAGGATAATGATATGAAAGAACCTTAGTTACCAAAATAATTACCGGGTGAAATTATTTCTCGAAAGAGAACCTACCTGGGTTCATGAAGTAATCAAAGAAGAAAAAAGACATGGTGCCCCAAAAGGAACCATTAGCGAAAGGAAGAAGCCAAATTCATGCCCCAGTTATATCGCTTTGATGTGTGATCTAGCTGATAAAGAACCAACATGTTTTTAAGAAGAAACAAATCAAAAGGAATGGGTTGATGCAATGATCGAGGAATACCAATCCATCATAAAGAATGATGTATGGGAAATAGTACCAAGACCACAAGACAAGTCAGTGGTATCCTCGTAATGGATATTCAAAACAAATCACTTAGCATATGGTAGTATAGAAAAGTACAAGGTAAGATTCACAGTTCATGGGTTCTCCCAGAAAGAAGGAATTGACTATGAAGAGACCTTTTCTCCAATAGCTAGGTACACTTCAATTAGAACCATCCTTGCCTTGGAATCCAACATGAATTGGAAGTTACATCAGATGGATGCAAAGACATCCTTTCTAAATGTATTGATAGAATAAGAAGTTTATATCTAAAAAATTCAATGTTTAAAGACTGACGATCGGGAATATTATGTATGTAAACTCAAGAAAGCATTGTATGGGATAAAGAAAAAACCTAGAGCATGGTATGGAAGAATCAATGGATTCCTTATGAGTTTAGGATTTACTAAGAGTAAAGCATATTCTAACCTCTACTATAATATTGAGGGTGATGGACTTATGATACTACTACTATATGTGGATGATTTATTCTTGAAAGGGTAAAATAATCCCATCAACGAATGTAAGAAGAAGCTCACTGCAGAATTTGAGATGAAAGACCTTGTCATGATGCACTACTTTCTAGGTATTGAAGTATGGAAATATCCAGAGGATATTTTCCTGAACCAAGGAAAATATACAATAGAAATCTTAAAAATATTAGGGATGATAGATTGCAAGTCTATGACTACTCCGATGATAACAAATTTGAAACTATTGAATGATGATACTTCAGAAGTTGTAGATGCCACCTTGTATAGATAGATTATTGTTTCACTGATGTAATTAACCAATACAATACCAGATATATGATTTGTTGTAAACACGATAAGTCAGTATATGGTGAATCCCAAAAATATTCACTTGATTGGAAGAAAACATGTGATGAGGTATTTAAATGGAACTTTAGATTAAGGGCTCATATATGCATCAAATAGTGAGATCATATTATATGGGTTCACAGACTCAGATTGGATAGGAAGTGCTAAATATAGAAAGAGCACTGCATGATGTTGTTTTAGTTTGGGATTAGGCATGATCTCATGGCTCAGTAGAAAGAATGCCAGTATTGCACTTAGCACGACAGAAGTTGAATACATTGCAGCATGTTCAACCTGTAGAGAAGCAGTATGGATTTGAAATATGTTGGAAAGATTATTTGATGCAGAGATAGATGTTACTAATATCGTTTGTGATAATCAGAGCTATATCAAGATGACATAAAACACGGTATTTCATGATAATTCAAGGCATATCGAAGTTAGATATCCTTTCATTCGAGACATGGTTTATAAAGGAGTTGTAAAGATCAAGTATGTTCCTACAAAGGAACACATGGGAGATGTGTTAACTAAGCCTCTGGATCATGTAAAGTTTGAATGCTTTAGAGACAAGCTTGGTGTAGTCCAAAATGACCTCTCTTGAAAGAGGGAGTGACGATATATGGAAGAAGGATGAAGTGGTGGAATCTTAGTCTAGAGTAGGGTAAGTCTGACTAGCCTTGTTAGCCAAAAAGGGTTAGTAATTCATACAAGGCTTGTTGATCCTAGGGGGATTAGTATGTCTGGATAGATCATTTTTACCAAAGTGGGTGTGTAGGGCCAGTACAAGGTTTTTTGGTTTCCAGGTAGTTCCGTCTATCTAACTAGGATTGTTGGATCGAAAGAGTTAGTAAGTTAGACAAAATGCCCAGATGGATCCACTAGAAAACTCACCATGATGCTGCTCCGATATAGATAGAGGGATATATGGTTGTTACAGTATTGCTATATTGCTGATTGTTGAGATGTTTGTTTTTAGTATTGTTGCTGATATGTTTGATTTAGTATTTTTATACTGATTATTGTTGAGATGTTTGGTTCAATATTATTATACTGATGATTACTGAGATGGTTGGTTCAGTATTGTTATACTTATGATTGTTGAGATTTTTATTTTAGTATTGTTATACTAATTATTGTTGATATGTTTGGTTCAATATTGTTATACTGATGATTGTTGAGATGTTTGGTTCGATACTGTTGTGACAGATGATTGCTGAGATGTTTGTTTCAGTATTATTATACCGATGATTGTTGAAATGATTACTTCAATATTGATGATTGTTGATATAATCTCAGTGTTTTCACACTGATGTTTGTTGATTGATGAGATAGTTTTCAGTATTCCTATACTGATATAGAAAATTCATTATTCTCATATTGATGATTGTTGATGAGCTTGCTTCAATATTTCTATACTGATGATGATGCTTGATGTTGATGGTGATGTTGATGTTCCAACATCTCTATGTTGGTGATGCAGATGATGATCTAGCATTACAGATGATTTTGTTTTTAGCACTAACATACTAATGAGTTTGTTGTTGATGTCTCAGTATCTATATACTGATGTTGCAGATGATGATGTTATAGATGATGGTTCACTATTTACATACTGATGTTGTGGACAATGTTTCAACTGAAGATGATGGTTCAGTATCTACACACCAATGTTGGAAAAAGTTGATTTAGCATTCACATGCTAATATGGTAGTAGATGACTCGGTATTTAGATACTGATGTTATAGAATATGATCTAGAAGATGACTTAGTATTCATATATTGATGCGATAGACAATGATTCAGTATTCACATAATGATGCTATAGTAGATGATCCAGAATATGATTCAATATTCATATACTAACATGACAAATGATGATTCAATATTTGCATACTAATTCTACGGAATAAGATATAGAAGATGATAGAATATGATTGAGTGCATACATAATATGATTCAGTAATTACATACTGAGATTGCAAAGGATGATCCAGTTGAGATCGATGATGAATATGTATGATGATTTAATTTTTTATTTTCTTATCTTTTGTTTTTATTTTTCATTATTAGTTATTTATTTTTTAATTTTTCTTGGACATTTGCTTATAAATGTTAAATATTCTTTTAGTCTTCAAACTTATAAATGTTCCTAGCCCATGCATAAAGGTTTTTTGTGAGCATTTTATAAAGTGAGAAATGAGAAGGTACATTCCAAAAAAAAATCATTTATACCCTCCATATACAGGCTTTGTGGGAATGTTGAAAATCATTAAATATGGTGGTCATAACAGGTTCAATTTAATGCATCACTTTTCATAAAATATTGGTTTGATATTTGGTCAGGAACAATGTTACACTTGTCAACACATGTTCTCTACATTAGTTGCTTTGAAAATAGAGAATATGGGCGAAACCTATATCCACGTTCTCATTATCATAAAGCATTGAAACATCTATGTGAGGAGTTCTTTTTAGACACAATAGACATCTAGTGTTGAGTTTAAAATGAAGAAAAGTGGAAAACTGTGCATATTGGAACTAGTTAGCACCAAATGGGAGGAGGATTTTCCTGAGTGTGCTGAATTATTTAGAAGGTCTAGATGGGTTTCATTCTTTGAGAATATTACAGGTTATAATTTATAGGTTAGTCAATCTTTTGTGCAAAATTGTTCAAATTATTGTGTTGAATTTCAAACCCTAAAGATCGAATTAACTGAATAAAAAATATCAGAAGCAACTAGATTAGCCATTGAAGGGTAGTGTTGGTTTAAAAAAATTCCTTTTGATTTTGGCCCAAGTATATTTTTGCTGCTATTAGACAAATGATATCACGCTTAATTAAACTATCAACCAAGGTTGGTAAACTTTGAGTTGGTACAGTGTTTGTGCTTGGCAAGATGGATTATCCTAAAATCTATTGGAAATTTGCAAGATGAAATATAAAAGAAAATTTGAACACTCCAAATGTATTAACAACCTATATTATGCTTTCTATCATTCCTTCAGTAAATAAAATATGCATGTATATTTAATCAATCATGTAATAAAAATAGTCAACGTTCACTATGTAATGTAAAACAGAAATGATGTTCAAATTAACTATATTTTTTAGCTCTAAATAATAGGTCTGTTTCTAAGCTCAAATAAGAACATCAAAAAGGAAATTTTAATCTCTTTTAAGGAACTACCTATCTAATGTAGCATCAAATATAACTACAAAATCAAAACTCCCTCACGATCACTAATCTCAATAGAATTAGAACTGCAACTTCGCTACATACATACATACATACAAACATATATATATATATGTATGTATGTATGTATGTATGTATGTATCAAAACAGATATCTATAACTGAGCATCAATCTACACATCAAACCTCCATGTTATTATTCAATTTAGAACTAACTATGAAATCATTATAATCAATGAATCTTGATCAAAATATTAACACATACAAGGAAATAAATCTCTTACGGATCTAAACCCTAAACTATGGCCAACATTCAAACATAAAGCATTTACATACTCTACTCAACTTAGAAATCAAGCATTTCAACTTACTTTGTTCTACTTTGTAGATCTAAAACCTTAGCATGAATTTAAACCTTTATGCTAAAAGGAAATGAGCTCAAAACACAATGTAGCTAATCACAAATGAAGAAAAAATTTACAGCACTACTCTGTGTTCTATTCGATACACGTTGGCTCTTGTTTAACTTTTGAAATTTCTATTAAAATATGCAGAACAATAAGAATCAATCAACATGTAAACATAAATCCTTATAGCAAATAATAAGACACATAAACAATAGATCAACACTGTGTGAATGTGACCCCCCACCTCCGAACATTGCTTCATGTTAGTTTTTCATCATATAAGCTAGCATTATGATCTTAGGATCTTTTCAACTGAGAGAATAACAAGCACAACAATAAAACATAAGCACATCACAAGAGATAACAGACACAAAGAGTTTTTCCTTGGGGAAACCATAAAGCAGAAAACCCCGCAACTTCCTTAGAGATAGAATTAGCACCAAAATAGTAAAACAGTAAGATGATCTCCTGACAGCAGCAGTCTCTCTCTCTCACACTAAGAGAGCTTCTCCTCTCTCACTCATGTGCCCCAATCAGTGAGTGTGAGTGTTGAAAGTGAGATAAATAGAGAGGATCACTCTTTATTTATATTCTTTCGTTCACTTGAAGTACGCTCCAACATGTCGGCCTTGCTTAAAAATTACTTACTAGAGCCGACATCTCTAGGAGTGTCTAATAACCCTAGTGCCCCACCACTTGTGGGGACTTTGCCTCCTCTGACCAATAAGAGGGTAACACAATGGTGGGGACTATTGCCCCGACTCACAATGACTCACCTAGGGTCGACTTCACTAGGATAGTCTAATAACCCAAGGGCCCCATAACTGTGGGGAATTTAACCCTTGACCAATAGGAGGGTTACCCGTAATGACTTGACATGACTTTCTCATTATAGAAACTTCCCGGAATAAACATCGGGGTATGACATGACTCAAATACATTACAATACATCCCAGAATAAACATCGGGTTACAATAGATAAGAAATATAAGTGAATACATTCCGAAGCTACAATTACATCAACACTCCCTCTTAAATAGTAAGGTATTCTCTCGACACAATTTATCAGCACAAGTCTTCTTCTCTGTATCATCTGGGTCATCGTTAGGTCTTCGTCATCTTCAGGTCATCTTCATCTTCAAGTCATCTTCATCTGTAAGTCATATTCATTTGTATCTAGATCATTACTCGATCTGGATCATCATCACTGGATCTAGATCATCACTTGATCTGGATCATCATCACTGAATCTAGATCATCACTCGATCTAGATTATCATCACTGGATTTGGATCATCACTCAATCTGGATCATCATCACTGAATCTAGATCATCACTCGATCTGGATTATCATCACTGCATCTAGATCATCACTCGATCTAGATCATCACTCGATCTGGATCATCACTGCTGGATCATCATCACTGGATCTGGATCATCACTGGTCATCATCACTGGATCTGGATCATCACTGATGTTATCTCATGATTCTTCTCGTCATAGGAAGTTCTACAAAGCCAGCCCTTTTTCATGCTGGTTGTAGGCCTAGCCATCATGTAGGTCTTCGCCCAGCACTTACATCTGACCTACTCGTCAGAAAGGCACACCCAACACTCACATCTGATCATGTAGGAACTAATCCTATAATCATATTAGAAAGTCCCAGCACTCACATTCACCAGCATGATGTGACACACCTACTATCATCTGTGAAAAGGATCAGCACTTACAACCACCAGCATGATAGGACACACCTACTATCATCTGTGGAAAGGCACATCACTCACATCCACTAGCATGGTAGGACACACCTACTACCATCTGTGGAAAGGCACAGCACTCACATCCACCAGCATGGTAGGACACACCTACTACCATCTGTGGAAAGGCTTAGCACTTACAATCACCAGCATGGTAGGACACACCTACTACCATCTATGAAAAGGAACTGCACTTACAGTCACCAGCATGATAGTACATACCTACTATCATCTGTGAAAAGGAACAGCACTCACATCCACCAGCATGATAGGACACACCTACTATCATCTGTGAAAAGGCACAGCACTCACATCCACTAGCATGATAGGACACACCTACTATCATCTGTGGAAAGGCTTCAGCACGCACATCCACCAGCATGGTAGGACACACCTACTACCATCTGTGGAAAGGCTTTGCACTTACATCCACCCAGGTGGGAACACATCCTGCTCACAATCGTGGAAGGGCTTGCACTCATATTTGATATTCTAAGAACCAATCCTATAGTCATATCAGAATGGCCCCAATTCCTCGACTGAGCTACCTGGTAACTGACCAGGTGCCTTCATTCTCCTAGAATGGAAATTTCCCTTGCATATGTCCTACTTGACAGAATGGCCAGCACTCATATCTGTCATGGAAGGGAGAAACCCTATCACCATGACAGAATGGCTCATCCCTTACATCTGACCTACTCGTCAGAATGGTTATGGATATCAGCACTCATATCTGACATGGAAGGAACCAATCCTCTCACCATGAAAGAATGGCTCAGCCCTTATATCTGACCATGGAAGGAACCAATCCTCTCACCATGTCAGAATGGCTATGGGACTCATCACTTTCCCTTGGAGGAAATCTGGATCTATAAAACACCAAGCTTCTCCCTGAAGTACTCGAACTTCACCCTAGCCAATGGCTTTGTCAATACATTGGTTATCTGTTCCTCCATTGCAACATACTTGGAGCTTCGTTGCTCCCCTCTGCACCATATCCCTGATATAGCGATACTTGGTCTTGATGTGCTTCGACTTGTCATGGAACACTAGATTCTCTGACAACTTCATGCAACTCTGGTTGTCACAATGTATACAAGTAGCATCCATCTGAAGATCAAATAAATTAGACAATAGCTTCCATAGCCATACTGCCTTACAACTAGCTGAACAAGTTGCGACATACTCTGCTTCAGTTGTACTCAGTGCCACCCAGGATTGCTTCCTGCTAAATCAAGAGATCACACCTGATCCCATACTGAAGCAACACCCTGAAGTGGTCTTCCTATCGATGGAACTTCCTGCCCAATATGAATCAACATAACCCTCCAGGTTAATCTTTTGATTCACATCGTACTTGAGCCCATAATCAACTGTACCCTTCAGGTACCTTAGAATATGCTTTGCAGAAATTAAGTGAACATGTCTTAGATCTGTCAAGAACTAGCTCAAGGTGTTCACAGCAAATAAAATGTCTGGTCTCGTGTTCATCAGGTACATCAATGACCCAATCATCTGACAATACATTGTAGCATCAACCATCTTTGATGAAGCATCACTCAATAGCTTCATGTTTGATGCCATAGGTGTGGTCATGCAGTCTGTCATCCTGAACCTATTCAAGACCTCTACTACATACTTCCCTTGTCCACACCTCCATGCCTAGAACAATAGTGCATCCACACCTAACAAGAGCATCACTGGTCTTCTGTCTTCAACCTTGAAGCAAATGTTGGAATCCACTTTAATCTCAGTAAATCCTAGAGTCATCATTAATCTATCCATCCTGTCGTACCATGTCGAACCTCAAGATATTCTGTAGTCACTCCCTCTAAAGTGGAGCATCATACTTCCTCTGTCTTTCGTACTCTATGCACTGAAACATTATGTGCTGGAGTGACAAGTAGTATCCATCTAGGATCATTGGATACCAAGATCCTCTATTTTTAACTTTTTCAAAAGTTCTTCTCACATCCATCTTTGTCATCCTTTATCAACCTTGTAGCAAAGGTTAAGTTATTCATCAAGCTCATCATGTATGTGTTATCCCATGGGTGTCTTTTGAACTTGTACAAGTCCTTCTTTCATTTGCACACATGATTATGCATGTCTGTGACTTCACTTCCAGTGGCTGCAAATGTCTCTTTGTATTCTATGCCTTGTTTTCATGAGAAGCCTCATGCTACGAATCTTGCTTTGTATCCCATGATGTTTCCATCTAGTACATGATGGAACTACGAACTTCTCTTCAGGTCTCGATACTGCATCCTAGACATCATTCTTCTTGAACTGGTCTTACCTTTCTTCTTGGTGGATGGAAGGTTCCACATCAATGATGTCACTGCACTTGTCATATTATTCTTTGTCTTTGAACTGTCGTCACTTGTTCTTCATAACAAGTCTTCATTCTTCTTTTCTTGTAGGTTATTATGTATGTGATCTTTCCTACAAGTCAATTGCAGTTGTATGGTTAGAACATTTCGTAAGGAATATTTATACTAGCAAGTTCTTATGCATAAATATATGATCATGCAACTACTTTAGCCAATACAACATTCATCCATATCTCACTGAAACTTTCTAGATTCCTTTCATCTCTACCAGGACAACATTGAGATTGTGCACTAATCCAATATGTCAGCAAAGAGGTTTCATTCTAGATAAGTAGCAATGGACAGTTGTATAGCGCCATGAGCTACTTACCCATCACATGCATATTAGTAGTATACTGTCATTAATGCAAACATTCTATCATGCATAATACATTAACTGAATATAAACAAATGCATAACAAAACAATGAAATGACAATTGAATACTTATCTTTATTTGTTTCGTGGGTATACTCCTTCTTGAGTCTTTAGCTTCATCGTCTTCTTCATTCATGATAGCATCGTTTCTTATCCAAATGCTAAGGTGGATAAGAGGTGCTTCAAGAGTTTAGTTCTTCATATTCCTCATCGATTGAGGGGTCTTCTTTGGATGGTGAGAGCTTGATCTTCAGTTGCTCCCATCTTTTCTTCTCTTCTTATGAGTCGAGCTTCTTCTTCTTCTCGGAGTCTACTGAAAGTAATCACTTCCTTCTGGCACACATTCCTTGAATGAATGAATTCTATGATCCTGGGAGACCTTTCAAGGTGGCTATCACCACTTCTACATTCTTCACTTCTTCTTTTACTACTTCAAGTTGTTCTTTCATTTGAGAGACCCTTGTAAAGTATGACTGTATGGTCTCTGCATTCTGAATCTTCACATTCTTCGACTAGTTTCTTAAGGTCATCTTTTGACGTATGTTCTTCCCTTCAAATAGTTTGGTCAAGAAATCAAACCTCATCGATGTCTTTAGGGAAGACACGTGTGGTACAAGTTGATTTGTGACTGAATCAACCATGATCTTCTTGACCTTGACCAAGTTCTTCTTGTGTAAGGCTTCTAGCCTCATCTCCCTCTAGAACTGGAACCTTTCTACTCATGTAGGTGTCCAATTCATTTTCTTCAGAGAGACATATACTTCCATGCTTGGAAGTTGTCAAATTCACCAAGCTCATCATCAAGCTGATGTGATAGATCACTTTGAAATGATAACCTCAAATGGAAATAACAAAATATTAGATCTTACCGATTTGAGGTGTCCGTCCTGGTTTCAGAGCTAGCTGATCTAGGGTTTGTCACAGAAACACTAATTTTCAAAACTTGGAATATTTTAGATCTGATTGGATAGACATATAGATATCTTAAAATGGAGCTATCCAATGTACTCCTTTTCTGAAAACAGTGGAGGGAAGCTCCTGGAACAGGAAGCCCTAGTTTTCCAATTTCTTTTGCAGAAATGCCTGTTACTGTTTTTGTGATATATATAAAATTAATGATCCTCTACATATGAATTTTTTCACTGAGGTAACCTCGCATGTACTGATCCAACACCATATTTTTCATCAGAATTGGTTTCACCAATTGGGATTTATGATCCTTTTCCCAAGGTGACCTGTTACAAGACTGTTCAGAACAACGCAGTTTTACGGAATTCCAAGTGTCACTGGTTCATCTTCTGAGTCTGATATTCGGACCACCAAAATTAATGTTTGCACCCTTTCTGTAACATCTTCAGGAATTCGATTTGGACCTCTGTAGCCCAAGATATTGCAATTCTCCCCAGGTGTCCTGTTTAGGGATGAATTCTGGAAGAGGCTGGAACCCTAACTTGGAGGGATCATAGCTCCCAGAATATAGCGAATCTGAGGCTGATATTTGTAAAAATTCTTAATAAGGATTTTATATTTGGTCCCTACAATTTTCAACATCTGAAACTTTGCCAATATCAGGATATGGCGAATGTACCAAAACTTAGCAGTTTTAGTATTTAGGGTTTTTCTAGCTTAGGGTCCAAGTAGGGTTTGACTTTCCTATAGTTTCACCCAACCAAATTTCTTGATGAAGGTCTCTAAACTTTGGTTTTTATGAGGAGAAAAATCCTATGTTGGGCTCACTCAAAAATTCCTCTTCTGTAGAAAGCCCTAATTTCCGCATCGAAAACTGAAAATGCTCGGAATCGAATTCCACTTCGACAGAAAGATGCGCCCTTCAATGGAGAGTCATCCTAGCATAATTTTGCTGATGGATTGTGGAGAGAGACCCAAAAAGTAAGAATCCCTAGCTCCTATAGATGCACAATGTCTTCTTCTCAGGTTAGCTCTGATACCATGTTAGTTTTTCATCATATAATCTAGCATTATGATCTTAGGATCTTTTCAACTGAGAAAATAACAAGCACAACAATAAAACATAAGCACATCACAAGAGACACGAGACACAAAGAGTTTTTACTCGGGGAAACCATAAAGGATAAAACCCCACAACTTCCTCAGAGATATAATCAGCACCAAAACAGTAAAACGGTAAGATGATCTCCCGACAACAGTAGTCTCTCTCTCTCTCACTAAGAGAGCTTCTCCTCTCTCACTCATGCGCCCCAATGAGTGAGTGTGAGTGTTGCAAGTGAGATAAATAGAGAGGCTCACTCTCTATTTATATTCTTTTGTTCACTTGAAGTACACTCCAACATGCCAGCCTTACTTAACAATTACTTACTAAAGCCGACATCTCTAGGAGTGTCTAATAACCCTAGTGCCCCACCACTTATGGGGACTTTTCCTCCTCTGACCAATAAGAGGGTAACACAATGGTGGGGACTATTGCCCCGACTTACAATGACTCACCTAGGGTCGAATTCACTAGGATAGTCTAATAACCTAAGGGCCCCATAACTGTGGGGACTTTAACCCTTGACCAATAGGAGGGTTACCCACAATGACTTGACATGAATTTCTCATTATAGAAACTTCTTGGAATAAACATCGGGGTATGACATGACTCATATAAATTACAATTCATCCCGGAATAAACATCGGGTTACAATAGATAATAAATACAAGTGAATACATTCCGAAGTTACAATTACATCAACACTTCAGACTGTAAGTGAAAACCTAAAACAATATTTTGATTAAACTGAAAATGAGTTTCTATCTCTCTCTATGTGTGCTAATATTGCTATCATATATATATATATATATATATATATATATATATATATACGTTACATCATATGGGTCGACCACTAAAAGGGTTGACCCTTCAAATGATCATAACTACTAAACTATAACAGGTTCCATCAGAGGCCTTTTCACAAGCTGATATGCTCCAACCTCAGTAGATTCTCCCATATCTCCAGTCACAAAATTGTTATAGAAATCACATCTCCTCAAGGGATTCAACTAACCATGGGTTTCGTTTCCAATCTCCCTAGGCATTATATGACTAAGTCACACATATTCCCTATTTCAATCTTTCCTTTTCCCTAAAATATTTATTGTTTTATTTGGCTACATTGGTGAACAAACCGGACTGGGTGTAGATCTATGTACCATATCAGGTGCAGGAAGGAGTACCAGATTGTGAAAGAAGCCTACAACATAAAAATTTTATTAATAAATACAATCTCTCAAACTTATATCGAATTGAAAAATTAAAATGGGTAAATGACAAGATTATACCTGATTTTGATTCTTCATTGAATATTATTTAACCCCATTCAAATGATGTCTAAGTGACAGTATATAAAAGAAAATGCATATAAAATACTTAAATGTTGGGTTAAACATGTAAATAAAAGATCACAAAATGGAGGGTCATCATCTCCCCCACGCGAAAGGTATTTCATGTCCCATTGTAAGAAAGAAAAAATACAAAACTGATGACACCATCCACTCAAACTCCTGAAGCATTAACCAACACCTACACTTGTGGAGAACAAGGAACAGGTTTTCATTAGATTCCCTTAAATTTTTGTAGCAGCTGCTCTTTCTTTTTCAATTGTTTCCTCAAACTTATGTTAGATTCGGTCATGTCATCAACTAGTTCCTACAAGGAATTAACCTTAGTTTTGAGGATTCCATTTTCCTTCGTAAGATGTCGATTGAGGAGAGCATATTTGCATACTTCTCTATTTAGTTGTATGTTCCTTTTTTAAAAATAGTCATTTGCTGATAATTGAGAAGGAAGAGCAAAGGGGTTTTGCAGTAGGGTTGTAGGAATCATTAGAGGAAATTTCAACTCAAAATGGGCCTCCTAAAATGAACTAATAAAATAATATTTATTAATTTTGGAGGAAGAAAAGAAAAAAACTACTTTTTTGTTTGTATTTTTGACATTTCTCCTCGTGTTTTTACTCAAATTTCGATCGGGAGAGCTCGTTGGATGTGGAATTAAATTCTGCATCCAACGAGTACCCACTCGGCATACTTTTGACGGACCTCGCTACCCCCAAAACAAGAAATACCTGAAAAAATGGAATGATGATGTCATCATTCTATTTTTTCAGTTATTTCTTGTTTTTGGGGTAGCGAGGTCCATCAAAAGAATGTCGAGTGGGTACTCGTTGGATGCAGAATTTAATTCCACATCCAACGAGCTCTCCCAATCGAAATTTGAGTAAAAACACGGGGAGATATGTCAAAAATACAAACAAAAAAAGCAGTTTTTTTATGATACCTATCCCTAAATTTAAATTTAAAAAGTGTTTAAGACCTATACGGTATTTCAAATTTAAAGCAATTTCATTGGCTAACACATGATGACATGAAATTTGAATAAAAGTTAAAAGGCCGATTTTGAGTTGAAATTTCCTCTAATGTGGTGTTCCCAAAACAGCGAAGGCAGATTGTGCGGGAAATGAGGATTCATTAGCAGAGTGTAATGGGGACAAGGGGGGTGCATACATGCGCTACAATGCAATGGATGGAGGAAGACCATTTTGTGATGGAGAGGTAGATGATGAAACCTGGAAAGGGTTTGGATCATCGAAGGTTTTTTTACCAGTGGAGTTAGCATCCATGCTATGAGTAAAGCATTGAGTAGGCCCCTTCGACACTTTTACATATATTTTCTCTATTTCGGCAGAGAAAGGAATACCGCCATTAATATTTTGTTTCCATTTAATATCAAACTTTGCTTCCTAAATTTTAGTTTTCCCCTTAGAGTGATTGTTGTCAGCACATGAGTATGGGGTTTTCTCTGGATTATCATTTGCATGCACATACGCCGTTTGGGTTGGTTGCACAGGGACATGAGGAGTTTCGGCAGGAAAAACAATATGAGGATTGGGAAGGATAAGGAGGATTTATTCCAAGCTTCAATTTCTCTTTTGAAGC
Organism: Pseudotsuga menziesii; assembly: GCA_001517045.1. Lineage (NCBI taxonomy): Eukaryota > Viridiplantae > Streptophyta > Pinopsida > Pinales > Pinaceae > Pseudotsuga > Pseudotsuga menziesii. The sequence continues at coordinate 410,418 of LPNX010116283.1, forward strand.
TCAGCCAAGAGCAACATTTTAATGAGGTCGTGGTGATATAGGCTTCTAGAAGGGTTTTCAGTGTTTTTTCTAACCTGAACAGTCATTTTACTCAAGCTCTTCCAAAAATAGAAGGGAAAATTTATAAGCTTCCTGAACACAAAATGTGATAATAATCTAAAATGTCAGGTATTCAAAATGGAAAACTACCTTCACAAGTGACCAGTTGGCTAATAATCATTAAAGGGATGATGAATTCATCTCGTACCTAGTTCTTAGCAAACCATTTACACCCTTTGACCATTAGGAACTTGGGCTTAAAAACAAAATCATAATTATGTCGGGAGAGTTTATAATTTTTGAACCATCGCTCACCAGTCTAAGGTAACCCAATGGCTTGAGAGATTGAATCTTCTGAAATAGAGAAGGTGAGTGGACCAATCCGTGCTCGTTTCCCATTGAACCCTAGAGAAAACTGCAACAAGAATTCATCATTGTGGCTAGAGAGAGCAGTGAGAAACAGATTCCACTGGGATCGGATAAAATGTTCTCTACATTCTTGAAATTCTGATAAGGTTAGGAGGTCAAAAATGGATGTGGGTTCATGATGGTTCATCATGGAATAAGTATGGGGAAATAACACAGAATGGTTTCTATGGTGCAAAAGAGATGAATACGAACAAATGAATGTAATATTCTCTTTTATATTATCCTCCCAACATCGGCCCATGATTACCAGGAATATCATTCTGAAAGCTCGAGGTTAACGAAATGGGAGAGTGCCAAAAAATGATGGTATGAGCGTTGATTGATAATTTTTACTATTTCCAAAAATCAATGGCCACTTAGAGCCATTTGTTGAGAGGTATAAGACCAAGTGGGAGGAAATTTCCATGATCATGTAATCATTAGTGAATCCATTTATAAGCATTATACCTTATGACTTATGACATAAAATGTAAAGAAAATATTCAAATATAAATAAAATTATCATGTTTCGAATACAAAGGATTCAATTGGCCCTTATATCAAAATTACTTTTTATAATTTGAATATATCAAACTAAGGTCAAGATTGGATAATGTATATTTCCTGATTAGGTATTTCACTTCAAAAATTATCCTTACCAATTCACTAATTAATTACAGATCATTATCCAAATCAAATATTTGGATATTGACAATAAAGGTAAATCTTAACTTACGTGTGTTCTCAGATATAAATACAAATTTGATAAGGAAATTGGTAGGTCCAACTCTAATTTCTTTAAAATAAATATAGGCATGAATAATAACCCTTATGAAATAGACTCTATATTCCATTAAGTTCAACCATTCAATCATCCCAAAATCATTTTATTTAGCTCTGTTATTCATTCCACCAGTTACCTTATCCAGTAGTCCTTCTAGTACCTCTTCTCGTACCTTTTTGTTTAAGACTCCAAGTGTCCCCAAATATTTGTGATAGCATTAGTAATATACTAGATAAGGTACAAACATCTCCTTGTCCTCTTCTGGAAAAAAAATTCACCAATCAGAAAACTAAAAGCAATCTCCAATCTAATTCTTATTAACATAATCTAAATGTAGGCTTATTTTCCCTTGTTATACAGAACCCTAATCAATATATTTTTCCTTATCAAGAGTTCTCCTATTAAAATTCATAAAAATACTAGTCAACATGGTTTAGGTTTACACGAGAATATGCAAGTGATAAAGGTAAGGTTCCCTATAAATTTCATTGAATCATTAGTCGTATGGACACTCTCGAGGAAAAATGCCCCCGTGTGGTAGGGATTCGAAAGCAGAGAATCAAAATATCTTAAGGATATTATCCACTCATTGTTAGATAAATTAATTTTAATTTTATCCTCACACATCTTTTATCCTTTTAGAAGAGTACCTTTTCATACAAGAAAATATGAATGAAGCACGACGATAGCTACTACATTCAGAACCCACTGCCAGCGGGCCTGTTCAGAACTCTGGTGGGGTAACTATAACAACCAAGAAATTTCTTCCCCAGGAAGAACACCCCATTTCCAACATGCCTATTCAGTACCATGATGGGTTTGCTTGGTCATACCACAGGCCAGTACCCGTTGCCAGAAGACCTACTTAGTGTCCTGACAGGTTAACCTCTTACTTCGTTTTTCCTCCAGAGGCTGTTATCCAAAATTCACCTTATAGATAGTATTTATAATTTTATTATGCAGAGGTGAGATGGGGGAGCTGCTCTAAAAACCTTTTCTATAGCAGAATGGTATTGGGTTGGAAGATTCTTTCCAGGACCATGTTGGTAAAGGTTTCATTGCATGAACAATTAAATATCATAATGATGCTAAGTCAATGGAAAGGATATAGTTATAAGTATTATGGAACCAACAGATAATACCCAAAAGATGATTTTAATCTTAAAATTCATCTTCTTATGAGTTTATTATGGTGTCTTTTAGATAAATAATGCAAATCCCTTATCAGCTACTACTTGTAAAAGTACTTGCTTAGTCAAGCGTAAATACAAATCAAAGTATTCTAGTATACTTATGGTCTCATAAGTAAGACATATTGAGGAAAGAGTAACTAATACAAAATACGTATAAACAATGGAGCACACAAAAAACAATAGGCATCAATCATACGACAGAAATTAATAGCTTGATATAATTTGACAAAAAGTTTCAGTCATTTCACAGAATATCTAAAAAAAAAACATGAATTCCCTTTTCTTATTTACTCTGATTTGTCCCCGTAGATGGAAGATACCTTCAAAAAGCTTAAAAAAACAAGATAGAAACACTCATGTACATATTTACAGAGAAAAATTCAATCAACCCAGTTATTCAAGAAAAAGGAGGTGAAGAAATTATTTCTTCACCTACTAAATCTAAATTAGATTTGTGATCCAGACCTTGAATAAATTCCTTCTTGGTTATGGGTTTAGGATATACCTTTAGGCGATTCCCATTCACCACAAAATTCACTTGTCCATCGTCAATTGTCCTTATTTTCACTAAACCATTATTGAAGATAGTTATGATTTCATACGGTCCCATCCATCTGGTTGTGAGCTTAACTTTAAAATTCTTGAACCTTGAATCAAATAGCAAGGCCCAGTCACCCTCCTGAAAATTTTTCTTCCTTAAAAAATTATCATGCAACTTAACTCTCTGATTTTGAACCAAAATAGTCCTTTGGATAGCATCCTGTCTGATCCCATCCAATTCATTTAATTGTTTCAACCTTTGTTTCTGAGCCTCATATAAATTCATTCCTAACTGTGCAGTAATTCAGAAGGTATTTACTTGGATTTCTATAGGAAGTAAAACCCGTTTCCCATAAACCAATTCATATGGGGTATTCCCTGTAGTATTTCTCCATGTAGTTCTATAGGCCCATGGGGCCTTAGGGAGCCTATAATCTAAGTCCTTATGGTACATTTGTATAGTTTTGGTAAGGATGGCTTCCATAACTTTATTTGTTGACTCTACCTTCCCATTAGCTTGGGGATGGTATGGATAGGACTTAGAACATTTAATCCCATATTGTTCTGTTAGTTCCTTCATAGATTTTGAAACAAACCATGCTCCATTATCAGTCACAATTTCACGAGGAACACCAAAATGAGTAAATATGTCCTCATAAATAAATTCTATGACTGAGTTCTCAGTGGCCCTCAACAAGTTCTTTGCCCCAACCCATTCAGTTGCGTAATAAGTACAAACTAGGATATACTTCGTTTTTCATGACATAGGTGAGATTGGTCCAACAAAATCTAACCCCCATTTTTCAAATGGTTCGATCATTACCTGAGCTTATAGAGGCATTTCATCATAGGTTGTAGCTCTCCCCATTTGATGGCAACTATCACATCTCCTTACATACTTTGCATCATCTTTAAAGAGTGTGGGACAATAATAGCCCTAATGTAACACCCTATAGGTTTTGCATTTATATGAGAAATTACCTCCACAAGGCCCATCATGACATACCTGAAGGATATCATACATCTCATCTTCCCCTACACAATTTCGAATAATTAGATCTAAACCTTTTCAGAATAGATCATTACCTGCCCATGAGTAATTGGCACTTTGTTGAATAATTCTTTGCTTCTCATGTTTTGGTAAATGAACTGGTATCTTACCTATGGCAAAATAATTGGTTATATCAGTAAACCAAGAAATTTTAACATAAATAGAAAATAAATGTTCATTAGGAAAGTCATCGTTTACAGGGATATCTTAAATATCATGAGAAAGTCAATAAAGAAAGTCTCCAAATAGGTTTTCTTTCGGGGCTTATCAGTAATTGTAATGTTAAATTCTTGCAGTAATAAAATCCATCATGTCACCTAGCCACTAGTTATATATTTATTCATTAAGAACTTGATAGAAAAATGATCAGTATGAAAAAAACATGATAACCCGTAATGTAATGTTGAAATTTATTAATAGCATGAACTGCTGCTAAGAATTATTTTTCACTTATTGTGTAGTTCAATTCAGCTGGTGTTAAGTTTTTGCTGATAAAATAGATGGCATATTAATCTTGAATCTTCTTTTTTCCAAGGACCCCCCCCAAGGAAATGTCAGACGAATCAGTATATATATGAAAAGGAAAGGACCAATCGGGCCCTCTTAAAACTGGTGTGAAGATAATTCTTCTTTAAGAGTTTCAAAAACAAGATGATAGTACTTATCCCAAGAAAAATTAACATCTTTAACCAGTAATTTAAATAATGGAGATTCCATCTTAGTAAAGTTTGCAATAAATCTATGATAATATCCAACATGCCCTAAAAAACTCATGACTTCCTTCTGTGTTTTGGGAGGAGTTAGGATGATAATGATCTCAATTTTAGCAAGGTTAACCTTAATACCTTTTGAAGAAACATGATTACCTAAAACTATACTACTTGAGTTAATAAAATTTTGTATTTTTCATAACTTAAGGCAATATTTGTTTCCTGACACCTAATTAAAACATTCTCCAAATTTTTAAAGGATTTTTTAAAAGTTGTTTCCATAAACTATGAAGTCATCCATGTAGACTTAAACATAATCATGAATAAGGCCAGCCAAAATTCCCAAGACTTCTCTTTGGAAAGTATCAGGGACATTACATAGTCCAAAGGGTAAAACCTTGTAGGAATAGGTACCCCATGGGCAGGTAAAATAAGTTTTCTCTTGGTATTCCAGAGCAGTCCTTATCTGATTGTATCGACTGTATCCATCCAAAAATGAAAAATATTGTTTGCCTGACAAAGTGTCTACAACCCGATCTGTAAAGGGAAGGGGAAAATAATATCTCATAGTTTCTTTATTAAGCTCACGGAAATCTATGCATATTCTCCATTTTCCTCCCTTTTTGGGGACAACTACTAGAGGGGAAACCCATTAACTATTAGAAATTGGGTAGATGAAACATGCATCGAGTAATTTTTGTAGTTCATCCTTCACAATATCCTTTAAAGCAGGATTCATTCCCCTCTGTGGTTGTCTTACCATTTGAATATTATCGTGAGTGTATGTGTGATGAATACAAGTGTCACGATGTATTTCCCTCATATACTTATATGTCCAATAAAATTCTCTTGACTGTGCCTGCAATACATGGACTAACTAGTCCTGTTGGTCTAGACTTAATCTAGCATTAATTATTAAAGACTTCCCAGGACTAACTTCAATTGGAACTATGAAAGATTCCATTTTCTCATCCACAAAAAGTACTGCTGATGTATATATATTTACTGGATCAAAATGTTCTTGGAAGTCCCTTGTGAGGAAACAATCAAATTCAGAAAAAAGAGTGAGGAAAATCAACACTAATGGTGACAGAAATAAATTGATCTAAAATATTATCCCATGTTTGATCTTCTAATCCCCTAGATTGACTGATAGACATCAATGTTTGTTCGACCTCCTCATCTCCATACGAGGTTTCCAACCATAACATTTCTGCCACAGGTTGGGATGGTGGATACATGGTAAGATTTTGCAGAGAAGGGCCATTCGATATTATTAAAATCCCTTCCCTACACCTTATAAAAACATTAGATGTTGCAAGCTAGGGCCTTCCTAGGATGATCAAATTCTCTTTGGTAGCATCCTTGGTCTGAAGAACGAGAAATTCCACTGGGTATTCCTAGGAGGCCATGGTAACAATGATGTCATCAAGTGCCCCTACAGGTTTTATGGTGCTTTTATCTGCTAGCTCCAAAACTGTTGGAATAGGTCTGAGCATGTTATTTAAATATAATACCTACGAAGTGGACATGGAAATCATGTTAATTTTTAATCCCAATTTAATTAATGCATTTCCTATGGAAACATTATTAATCGATACAGTTAAAATAAAATTTCTAGGATTTGCAAACTTTGGAAGTCTGGGTTGATCTGATATATAATCAAATAGTTGGCCTACCACATGTATAGCTAGTGGATCTTTCTGTTTTCTTCCTGGTTTATCTAAACATAGTTCAATGATCATCTTGGAGTAAATGGGAACATCCCTGATAGCTTGAATAAAATGAATTCGAATGCATACATTCTTTAGTTCATTTTCAAAATCAAATTGAGGTATTACAACAGGTTTTTCGATGGCCAACCTTTCGAGATATAGGGGAATTCCTCATGTCTGTGGTTGAGGTGTAGGTTGTCATTCAGTTGTGTGAGTATTTTCCAATATACTGGGATTTTCTTCCTTTGGATGATTTTCCTCATTTTCTTCCTCAAATTCCTCTTGGATAACGACAACATGGTTTTCCCTATTCACAATCCTCCCTGACCTAAGTTGTATATCATGGATTGGTATTACATTGATAGAAAATGTTGGGGAATGTGGTACTTTTGCATTGTTAAGAGGTTGAGGAACTTTGCTTTTAGGGTTTGGAATAGGTTGGGAAGGAAGTAATCTTGGTCGAAAAGGATATACATTATGGTACTATTGAGGAATATGCAGAGCTGGTAATGATAGTGGGTTAAAACCGTGTAGCAGTTGTTTGGAAATAGGTTTATATGGAGAGTAAGAAGGAACATGTGGTGCTACTTGTGGCCACATGCCACCATAACCATGTCCCCTCTAGCCTTGTTTCCAAGGCCATTTTTGTACAAGTTGATTTTTCCAATTCGGCTAAGCCTGTGGGTTCCAAGTAGGTTGCATCGGGTAGTAATAGGTTCAATTTTGGTATGAAGGATCTAGATATTGATTTTGGGGATGAAGTGTCTATGGACTTCTTGGTGCATAATATTATTCACCTCCTTCAATACTTATATTGTATAAATAATGTATTTCTGGAAGTGCAAGGAAACTTTATGTGTAATGTTTATCAATGAAAAATGCACAAACAACAATAGTGTTAAGGGGATATTCCTTGAGAAGATGTTTTTTCCTGCACTTGGGAAAAAATATATGTAATGTTGCATCTTCCTCTTCTTGTTTCTTCTTAGTCTTCAGGGCATCAAATTGAGAGGTTAGGGTGCCCACGATATTAGTTTTAAAATTTTCCAAAATATTTTGTATTTCCATTCTGGTGACCCCACTGTACTTACTGACCTATAGGCTCAAGGAACTCCATCCCTCAAAGAATTTATAGTTTTAGCCCTACTACGATAGTATTTCCAACACAACTTGTAGATTTATTCAAATGACATGTGATAAATATCACCTGTAGCCATTAGGTTGAGAATTTCAATATATTCTTCCAAAATTCCCTTCAGGAAGAGTGTTCTCAAAGCATCTTCATGGTGGGTATTATAATTGGATTTTTGAAGAATGTATTTGAACCTCTCCAAAAGTCTTCAAGTATTTCTTCTTCATGTTGTTGTATCTTGAAAATATCATTACAGGAACCTTTAGACCTACAATAATCCTGATATTTCTTTAGGAAGGCATTTTTTATTTCATTTGATGTTCGTATACTATATTCTTTTAACCCCATGAACCAGCGAAGTGTTTCATCCTTAAGGGTATCAGGAAACAATTTTAATTTCTAGGAGTCATGGAGATAGTTATAACTCCAACATAATATGTCGAATTAGAAGAAAAAAGTATCAGGATATTCAGTACTCTTGCCATGAAAGACGGGGAATGAAGATAAGGGAATGTTTTTCATGTTGACATTTTGTATGAGATCCGAAATTGGGAATCCAAAGGTTGTCTCAGTTTGTGCCTCATATTCTACTTCCTCTTCATGGTCTCCCATTATTAGTGGATTATTGAACAAGGTAAAGCATATCTTTCCCTCCCTAGAGGATGATGATGAGAGGTCCCATCTTTCTATTCTAGGTCTAGTTTGATGAAATATCTTCTCCCTTATGAGTGTTGGTGGACTTTGAGTGGAATCTATCATAGAAACCACAGGATATGATGTGTTTCCAAACAGTGCATTAATTTTTTCTATATCCACTAAATTTTCGATTCTAAGATCCTCTTTTATAGGTGATATTTTGGTACTTTCAGATGCCTCCAATACTACTAACAAGTAATTCTGAGGTGATTCATTTTTTACTCCTGTTGTTTCTTCCAGATGTTGTCCTACAATTTCCTGTGTGCCACTTTCCTTTATTTTGTATCTTTCTCCATGATTTCTTGATGATGATGGGGCTCTATCCCAAAAAATAGAAGGATTATGAGAACTAATTTTTGTGTATCTACCTCTACTATCCCTAGGTATCATCAAAAAATTATACTTTATAAAAAAAAACAAATAACTATTCTATCTAACAAATCAAATCAAGAATAATTAAAACTACAAATGGATTTGAAAGAACCTGTTATAACATATGCACAGGTTCTTACCTCTCATCTTATTGTACCTTCTCCTCCTTATGAAAAAACTAATCACACTTTCAAAAAACAATTATCAAATTAATAAAACTTCAAGTACTATCTTACCTTCGCACAAATCCCCGACAACGGCACAAAAAATGTCAGGAAAATGATATCACCCTTAATCAAACTATCAATCGAGGTTAGTAAACTTTTATTTGTTACATTGTTTGTGCTAGGAAGGATGGACTATCCTAAAATCTATTGGAAATTTGCAAGCTGAAAGATAAAAACACACTTTCAACACTCCAAATTTATTAACATCCTAGATTACGCTTTCTATCATTCCTTCAGTAAATAAAAGATGCATGTATATCTAATCAATCATGTAAGAAAAACAATCAACCTTCACTATGTAATGTAAAATAGAAATGATGTTCAGATTAACTATCTTTTTTAGCTCTAAATAATAGGTTTGTTTCTAAGCTCAAATAAGAACAACAAAAAGGAAATATTAATCTCTTGTAATGAACTACCTACCTAATTAAGAAACTGAGATAACTACAAAATCAAAACTTCCTCACAATCACTAATCTCAATATAATTATAACTGTAACTTCCTTATATATATATATATATATATCACAAACATATATCTCTAACTAAGCATCAATATACACATCAAACTTAGAACTAACTGTAAAAGAATTAGAATCAATGAAAATTGCTCAAAATATTAATACATCCAAGGAAAGAAATCTGTTATGGATCCAACCCTAAACTCTAGCCAACATTCAAACATAAAGAATTTCCATACTCTACTAAAGCTAGAAAGCAAGCATTTCAAATTACTCTGTTCTACTTTGTGGATCTAAAACCTTAGAATGAATTTAACCCTTTATGCCAAAAGGAAAAACGATGAAAACACAATGCAACTAACCATGAATGAAGACCAAATTTACAGCACTACTCTGTGTTCTATTTCTTTACCTTTTTTATCTTGTTTGACTTTTGAAATTTCTAATAAAATATGCATAATAGTAATAATCAATCAACATGTAAACAAAAATGCTTACAGAAAAAAATAAGACGCATAAACAACAGATCAACACCATGTGAAGGTGCCCCCCCCCTTCATACATTTCTTCATAGTGTAAGTGAAAACTTAAAACAATATTTTGATTAAATTGAAAATGAGTTTCTGTCTCTCTGTGTGTCTGCTAATACTACTACCAANAAGCTAATACACTCCAACCTGAGTAGATTCTCCCATTTCTTCAGTCATGGAATTGGTAGAGAAATCATAGATCCTAAAGGAATTCCACTAGCCATGGATTTGGATGCCAATATTCATGGGAATTATATGACTAAGTCACACATATGCCCTATTTCAATATTTCCTTATCCCTAAAATATTTATTGTTTTATTTGGATTCGCTATTGAAGGTATCGGATTGGGTACAAAATTGAGTGTAGAGATGGGTAGCGAATCATGTGCAGGAAGGAGTACCATATTGTGAAAGAAACTTACAACATTAAAATTTTATTAATAAAAGACAATCTCTCAAACTTATATCAAATTGAACAATTAAAACAGGATAAATGACAAGATTATACCTTATTTTGATTCTTCGTTGAATATTATTCAACCCCATGCAAATGATGTCTAAGTGACAATATATAAGATAAAATTCATATAAAATACTTAAATGTCAAGTTAAACATGTAGGTAAAAGATGAAAAAATGGAGGGTCATCAACTGTCTGGGTTTGAATCTCTGGATTGGAACAAGGGAATTCATATCAGCACCGTAAAACCAGAATGGAGAGAAGTTATTGGGATTGTTTAGCATTGCATAACTTGTGAAAGAAGGTTTTCTAATATGTATAAATATCATTTCAGGTTTCTGTTACATTGGAATGATCAGTTGAAGTTGAATTTACCCTTCTTCTTTTTGAAAATCCTCATTAAAATGTCTAATAGGTTAAAAGGCCATATAGATCATACAAATCAGTCTTTATTTCACCATGGTCTGGTTAAGTTAATAATATTGACAGAGCTTAAAAAGAAGAATTGTGCTTGGGATAATTTCTTGTTTTGGTCTATATTTGCACCTAAGAAAATCTGAATCAAGAAGAAGCCAAAAAATGAGTTGGAAAAAAAAAACTACAGGAAAAGCATCAAGTTCGAAAGAATCCTATCATCACAAAAGGCTGCGGAAGATCCTGATTGAAGAGTTGAAATATGACTTGAAGGAAGAACCAATAGAGCTAAAAAAAGCTATAACATGAGCATGTATCAGAAGAAAAGATTGTAGCATCATTCAATGAATATTTTTCATCAGCACTTGAAACTCCTCAAATCATTAGTTGAAAATTATCAGAAAAGGGTATGATTCCTTTTACCAACATTGAAGTTTTTATTGAGCCTTTATCTAAAACAGAAGTGCCAAAATGGAGGCCCAAAACCATGCCAACAAACAAGTTAGGGTTGAATATGAAAAGGGTTTTAAACCCTAAATTAATGAATGAGAAGATTATGAAATTGAAGATTTTGCAACTGAAGGAGAACTTGAAGATAATCCATAGGAAAGTAATTAAAATGAAATAGAATCACTGGGAAGAAATTGTGAAGAAGAAAGTTTTCCAAACTTTGAATTTTGGTCAAGCTGAAGATTTGTTTATATAGAATCCACAACAAAGGACATAAATGAAGAAGAGCCAAGAGAGTTATTAGAAATACAGGAATATTTTCTCATTCAAAATTGCCTCTAACCTCATAAAAGCAAGAAGTCCTGGTACATCAGGAAGAAATAAAAATTGGTTCAGAGGTTGAAAATATCAGGAAATCTTCACAGCAATATAAAATTCATAATGAGTATTTACATGATGCAAAATGAAAAACTCATGTAGGTTAATAGAATATTAAGAGTATATTTGGAGGAAGTAAATGGTAATTATCAAGAATTGATCATAGTTGTAAAGGAGGATTTAGAGAGGAAGAAAAATGCACAGAGTTAGATTGAAGACTTAACTAGGAAAGATGAATAATTTTCAAACAGGGTCAAATTCCTAGAAGAAGAGAAGGTTCATTTTCTTATAATATCTCAAGTGTTAGATGGACTCACCATAATAACAGAGGCAACTTTCCAAATCTGAAGATAATCTTCTAGATGTCAGTTAGTGTTGAATGAAAGATTTAGATAAAATTCTAGGTCATAGTGTTACGAGTTAATTTTCTATGTTTGCAAACTCCTTCATTTTGTCAAACTGTTTGAACATATTCGATTCCTAAAATTGTGGATCTCATTTAAAAAATGTTGAAATTATTTTTTCTAATATAAATAGAAGCATCTTTTGGTAAAAAAGGAGGGGTTTTCTATGTTGGACTTGGGATTAGATGTTACTATGCTTTGTATCAGAGGAACATATGATAAACTCTCAATAAGTTTATGAAGATTGTTTATTTGGAATGAAAGATATTATATAAGCCATGTTTTGATCTTTTATTTTTTGTTTCAGTTTATGATGAGTTTGATTACCTTTCTTATTACCTCATTTCTTGATGAATTTTTTTTCATGAGATGCTTTTAATTTTGTGGGCAGAAATAAAGTTCTTTTACTGTATGTATATGGTTTATGTCAATGTTTCATACCTTTATTCATATATTCATTGATTTATTTCTGATTTAGTTATTATATGTTGTTTATATTTCTTTACCCTACTTTATACATGATTCCTTCACAATTTGCAAAATAAAAATAAAATAAAAATTTCTAGTTTTTTGTTTTGGATGTCCTAGCTTGTACTCTATAGTCTAGGTACAATTGGTAGTAAAAACAATAGTCATAAGTTTTAAATGAAAATACAAGAGTATATTGTTAAAATGTTGGGGGAGAAGAGTTGAGATGATGTCATATACAACTCTCCAGACTCAATCTCCATAGAGAACTTGATTATTTTTTTTGTTGCATACAAACAGGTCTGTTGATTTATGATATATTCTATTTTTTTATTTGCAAGACAATTCATTTATATTTTTTTTACTTATACATACATACATACATACATACATACATACATACATATATATATCTCATATATGCCAAAGAAGATTTTAGTACCAGAGTCTTTCAAAATTCATATTCAAAGAGCCAAAATAGAACCAGAAATAAGAAAAAACCTTGCAAACATTGAACTTGATGATACCCTTGATAATCATGTTTAGAATGGGTTGGACACTGTGCAATATAAATCGGACTGTTAGTGATTGTGCAAACATTGCAAATCTTGTTCCTAAGAATGAGTATTCCCTAGTAATTGTAGACATCCGTCATGGATGCAATATCAAAAACATTACTAATGATTGTTAGCATTATAATTACCAATTATTTAATAAAGTGGTTTCAAGATTTATGGATGTGACAACATCACCTCTATGGAGATTTCTTGTTTTCCATCCAGATGTACAAGGAGGAGCAGTTCTAACAACCTTCAAGAATAAAGAAAATATTTCAAGGATGCAACTGTATTGGTAAGATAATTGTAGTGTGTTATTAAACATTTGAAATTACAAATAAAATTTCTTTTTCTATAAATTAATTATATTCTTATATAATTGTGTTACCGGCATAAGCATAACATTCGTAGCTCGAGTAGTGATCCATTTATGAGTTATTCTGAAAGCATATATCTTGAATGTTGGAAAAAATATGAGACCTATGAATCTGTTTTAATCAATGAAAGGAGTGAAGGAAAATATAGTCAAATATTGACTTATAATTTCATGGTTAAAATGTTGACATATGAAGAGATAGATTTGAAAGGAGATATTGTAAACATCTACCAGGAGCTACAAGCATTGATTAATTATCTCATAGATACATTTTAAAAATAGTATATTGGGTTTTAGATTTGTTCTTCTAGGATGAGGTAATATTTTTTATATTACGTATGAAAATAGTGTCATTAATCTATATATATACTATATATTTTTAAATTTTATATTTCATTATGGTATTTGACCATTATTATTTTATGCATGTGCTAATTATGTACAAAAATAACATGCTACTTACAAAAAGGAAGAAATTGCATATCCATACATAATGATATACTACATTGCAATTATATCGAGCAAATAATTAATGCTATGAAAATTATTCTGGATGAAATGTAGGAAGTTGCTTTGGAGAAAGGAGAATTTCATGAGTCACTTGTGGAAAATATGTCAAAAGAGCCTCAACCACCATTAAAAGTGATTTTTGGAAATTATCACTTTGGGTATTTCGCAAAAGTAGAAGACCCAATGGCATAAAACAATGACGTCCAGGAAGAGAGGCAAGCTATAGAAAATGTCAATTTCAATGAACATTTTCATTTTCATGATATTCTTGATTAGTTTCATGACATTCAGGAAAATGTCAAACTTATATTTTATTCTGATGATATTCTTGATTAGTTCGATGTCGTTGAGTAAAATGCCAAACTTGACAAGTTTTTGATAAGATATTTGTGTAAAGTTTTCACTTTAAGATTTTATTTTGAGAATGACTATTATGTTTTTTCATGTTATTTACAAATAAATGGTATACTTTTTATTGAGTTTATGTGAATAACAAATTTATGGAAAATAATGCTAAGTAATATCATTTTTACACATAAAATAAGTTAAAATAGGTTAAAAATGGTTTGGAATGTTTTTTTTTTTCAAATTTGCTGAAAAATGAGTTATTTAAGAGAAATTTTTAAAGGAAAAACTTGCAAATGTATAAATTTTTCGTTCTTATTATCTTCTAAATGTTATAAAAAAATAAAAAATGTATATGTTTTTGCATTGTAACTAGATACTAAATGTATATTTTTTTGTAAAATTTGAAAAAATGTGACTGTAACAAAACATTATAGTTTTTTTATGACCAAGAAGTTTGAAAATCTCAAAAAAATGGTTTGAAATGGAAAACGGTGCTACCAGTACACACACTTTTTGAAACATAGGAAAAAACTGTTAGATTTTTATCATTCAAGCTAGCATTATGATCTTAGGATATTTTAACTGAGAGAATAACAAGCACAGAAATAAAACATAAGCACAACACAAGAGACTAGAGACACAAATAATTTTCCTCGGGGAAACCATAAATGAGAAAACCCCGCAACTTCCTCAGAGATAGAATCAGCACCAAAGTTAAACCCGGAAAACAATAAGATGATCTCCTGACAGCATCAGTCTCTCTCTCTCTCTCACGGAGAGAGCTTCTCCTCTCTAAATCATGCGCCCCAATAAGTGAGTGTGTGTGTATGAGTATGATAAATAGAGAGGCTCTCACTCTCTATTTATATTCTTCCGTTCACTTGGAACCCACTCCAACATGTCGGCCTCAGTTAACAATTACTTACTAGAGTCGACATCTCTAGTAGTGTCTAATATCCCTAGTGCCCCACCACTTGTGGGGACTTTGCCTCCTCCGGCCAGTAGGAGGGTAACACAATGGTGGGGACTATTGCCCCAAATTACAAGGACTTACCTAGGGTCGAATTCACTAGGATAGTCTAATAACCCAAGGGCCCCACAACTTTGGGGACTTTAACCCTTGACCAATAGGAGGGTTACCCACAATGACTTGACATGACTTTCTCATTATAGAAACTTCCCAGAGTAAACATTGGGGTATGACATGACTCAAATATATTATAATACATCCTGGAATAAACATGGGGTTACAATACATAAGAAATACAGATGAATACATTCCAAAGTTACAAATACATCAACACTCACTCTTAACTAGGAAGGTATTCTTTCAACACAATTTTCAGCACTAGTCTTCTTCTCTGTATCAACTAGATCATCTTGTCATCTTCATATTCAAATATTATTAGTATTAAATTCATCTTTGTCTTCAATTCATATTCATCTTTGGATCTGGATCATCTCTCGATATGGATCATCATGGGACATCATCACTGGATCTGGATCACCACTGGATCTGGATCATCACTGGGCATCATCACTAGATATGGATCATCACTCGATCTATATCATCACCACTGAATCATCACTCGATATAGATCATCACTGGCCATCATCACTGGATCTGGATCGTCACTCGATCTGGCTCATCATGGGTGTTATATCATGATTCTTCTCGTCACAGGAAGTTCTACAGAACCAGCCCTTTTTCATGCTGGTTGTAGGCCTAGCCTCCATGTAGGTATTCTTCAGTGCTTATATCTGACACTGATCCTGCCTAGCACTTACATCTGACCTACTCATCAGAACAGCATGCCTAGCACTCACATATGATCATGTAGGAACCAATCCTATAATCATATCAAAAAGGCCCAGCACTCACATTCACTAGCATGATAGGAACTCAAAATACTATCATCTATGAAAAGGATTAGCACTTACAACCACGAGTATGATAGGAACCCAAACTACTATCATCTGTGGAAAGGCACATCACTCACATCCACCAGCATGGTAGGAACTCAAACTACTACCAGCTGTGGAAAGGCACATCACTTACAATCACCAGCATGGTAGGAACTCAAACTACTACCATCTGTGAAAAGGCACAACACTTACAATCACCAGCATGATAGGAACTCAAAATACTATCATCTGTGAAAAGGCTCAGCACTTACAACCACCAGCATGATAGGAACCCAAACTACTATCATTTGTGGAAAGGCCACTGCACTTACATCTGGTCATGTGGGAACACATCAATTAGTCACATCAGAATGGATCTTAGTCCTAGATTGAGGATTCCTGGTACCTCACCAGGTAGCTCCATTCAAAGAATGGCGGTAGCCCTTATATCTGACACCAAGTCAGAATGGCCAGCACTCACATCTGACATGGGAGGAACCTAATCCTTTAGCCATGACAGAATGGCTCAACCCTTACCTCTGATCAAGTGGGAACACATCACTCTATCACATCAGAATGGCCATGCACTCATGTTTGATCATGTGAGAGAACATCTCACAATCATATCAGAATGGCCCTCAGTCCTAGACTGAGTTTTCCTGGTACCTCACTAGGCAGCTCCATTCAAAGAATGGAAACAGCCCTTATATCTGATCATGTAGGAACCAATCCTATAGTCATATCAGAATGGCTCAGCATTCATATCTGACATGGAAGGAACCAATGCTAACACCATGAGAGAATGGCTCATCCCTTATGTCTGACCTTCTTGTCAGAATGGCTATGGATCTCAACACTCATATCTGACATGGAAGGAACCAATCCTCTCACCATGATAGAATGGCTCAGCCCTTACATCTGACCTACTTGTCAAAATGGCTATGGAAATCATCACTTTCCCTTGGAGGAAACCTCTATTTGGAGAACACCAAGCTTCTCCCTGAAGTACTTGAACTTCGGCCTAGCCAATGTCTTCATTAATACATCAGCTATATGTTCCTCCATCGCAACATATTGGAGCTTCACTGCTCCCCTCTGCACCATATCCCTCATATAGTGATACTTGATCTCGATATGCTTTGACTTGTCATGGAACACTGGATTCTCTGAAAACTTCACTCAACTATGGTTGTCACAATGTATACAAGTAGCATCCAACTAGAGATCAAATAAACCATACAGTAGCTTCCACAGCCATACTGCCTCACAACTAGCTGAACAAGTTGCGACATACTTTGCTTCAGCTGTACTCAATGCAACACAGGATTGCTTCCTGCTAAACCAAGAGATCATACCTGATCACATACTAAAGCAACATCCTGAAGTGCTCTTCATATCGATGGCACTGCCTACCCAATCTGAATCAACATAACCCTCCAGGTTAATCTTCTGATTCACATCGTACTTGAGCCCATAATCAATTGTACCCTTCAGGTACCTCAGAATATGCTTTGCAGCAATCAAGTGAACATGTCTCAGATCTGTCAGGAACTGGCTCAAGGTGTTCATAGAAAAGCAAATATTTGGTCTCGTGTTCCTTAGGTACATCAAGGACCCAAACATCTGACGATACATCATAGCATTAACCTTCTCTTGATGAAGCATCGCTCAATAGCTTCATGTCTGATGCCATGGGTGTGGTCATGGCCTTGCAGTCCATCATCCTGAACTCTTTAGGATCTCTACTCCATAATTCCTTTGTCCAAGGAATATTTCATCTGCATTCTTCCACACCTCCATGCCTAGAAAAATAGTGCATCAACACATAATAGGAGAATTACTGCTCTTCCGCCTTCAACCTTGAAGCAAATGTTGGAATACACTTTACTCTCAGTAAAGCTTAGATTCATCAATTAACTATCCATCCTGTTGTACCATGTCGAACCTTAGGATATTATGTAGTCACTCCCTCTGAAGCAGAGCGTCATACTCCCTCTGTCTTTCGTACTCTATGCACTGAAACATTCTGTGCCTGAGTGACAAGTAGCTTCCCATTCTACTAATATTCTATGTATCCATCTAGGATCACTGGATACCAAGATCCTCTATCTTGAACCTTTTCAAAAGTTCTACTAGCACCCATCTGTGAGCTTGTCAACCTTGTAGCAGAGGTTAATATATTCATCAAGCTCCTCATCTATGTGTTATCTCATGGGTGTCTTCTGATCTCGTATAAGGCCTTCTTTCATTTTCACACACGATTCTTCATGTCATGTGTATCTCTAGTGGCTACAAATTTCTCTTCGTAGTCTATGCCTCGTGCTACAAATCTTGCCTTGTATCCCATGATGTTACCATCCACTGCATGATGGAACTATGAACTTCTCTTCATGTATTGATACTTCATCCTAGAAATCATTCTTCTTGAACTAGTCTTCCCTTTCTTCTTGGTGGCTGGAAGGTTCTGCATCAATGATGTCACTGCACTCATCATATTATTCTTTGTCTTTGAACTGTCGTCACTTGTTCTTCGGAACAAGTCTTCATTCTTCTTTGCTTATAGGTGATTATGTATGTGATCTTTCCTACAAGTCAAATTAATTTTTATGGTTATAAATATTTCACAAGGAAAATTCATACTGGCAAATTCGTATGCATAAATATATGATCATACAACTACTTTAGCCAATACAACATTCATCCATATCTCACGAAACTTTTCTAGATGCCTTCCATCTCTACCAGGACAACATTGAGATTGTGCGCTAATCCAATATGTCAGCAAAGAGGTTTCATTCTAGATAAGTAGCAATGGAGAGTTTGTATAGCACCATGAGCTACTTACCCATCACATGCATATTAGTAGTATACTATCATTAATGCAAACATTCTATCATGCATAATACATTAACTGAATATAAACAAATGCATAACACAACAAGGAAATGGCAATTGAATAATTTTTTTTATTTCTTTTGTGGGTAGACTCCTTCTTGAGCATTCAGCTTCATCATCTTCTTCATTCATAATAGCATTGTTTCTTATCCAAATGCTAAGGTGGATAACATGTTCTTTAAGAGTTGAATTCGTCATATTCCTCATCGCTTGAGGTATCTTCTTTGGAAGGTGAGAGCTTGATCTTTAGTTGCTTCCATGTTCTCTTCTCTTCTTATGAGTCAGGCTTCCGATCCTTTCTAGAGTCCACTGAAAGTAATCACTTCCTTTCACCACACATTCCTTGAATGAATGAATCCCATGGTCCTGGGAGGCCATTCAAGGTGGCCATCACCACTTTTGCATTCTTCACTTCTTCTTTTACCGCTTCAAGTTGTTCTTTGATTTGAGATACCCTTATGACTTCATGGTCTCTGCATTCTGGATCTTCACATTCTTCAACTAGTTCCTTAAGGTCACCTTCTGATGTACATGTTCTTCCCTTCAAATAGCTTGGTCAAGGAATCAAACATATTTGGTTTATTTAAGGAAGACACTTGTAGTACAAGTTGATTTGTGACTGAATCAGCAATGATCTTCTTGGCCTTGACCAAGTTCTTCTTCTGTAAGACTTCTAGCCTCATCTCCCTTTGGAACTGGAACCTTTCTACTCATGTAGGTGTCCAATTCATTTTCTTTAGAGAGATCATACACTTCCATGCTTGGAAGTTTTCATATTCACCAAGCTTATCATCACGCTAATGTGATAGATCACTTTGAAATGAGAACCTCAAATGAAAATAGCAAAGTATTAGATCTTACCTATTTGAGGTGTCTATCCTGGTTCCGGAGCTGGATGATATAGGGTTTGCCACAGAAACACTAATTTTCAAAACTTGGAATCTTTTAGATATGATTGGATAGACAGATATATATCTTCAAATGGAGCTGTCCAATGTATTTCTTTTCCGAAAATAGTGGAGGGAAGCTCCCGGAACAGGAAGCCCTAGTTTTCCAATTTCTTCTACATAAATGCCTGTCACTATTTCTATCATATCTCTGAAATTACTACTCCTATATGTCTGAAATTTTTCACTGACGTAACATCATATGTCCCTGATCCAAAACCACATGTGTCATCAGAATTGGTTTTACCAATTTGGATTTATGATCATTTTCCCAAGGTGACCTATTACAGGACTGTTCAGAATAGCGAAGTTGTACGGACTTCCACGTGTCACGGGTTCATATTCTGAGTGAGAAATTTAGAAAATAGAAATTACAGTCCGTTTCCTTTCTGGAATATCTTCAGGAATTCCATTTGGACCTTTGTATCCCAATATATTTCAATTCTCCCCAAGTGTCCTCTTTAGAGATGAATTCTGGAAGAGGCTGGAACCCTAACTTGGAGGGATCATATCTCCCATAACATAGAGAATCAGAGGCTTAATTTTGGACACAGAGTTCATCAGGATTTTATATTTGGCCCCTGAAACTTTTAGCTCTTGAGACTTCACCAAGATCAGGATATAGCGAATGTACCAAAACTTAGCATTTTTAGTATTTAGGGTTTTTCTATCTCGGGGTCAAACTAAGGTTTGACTTTCCCAGAGTTTCACCCAACCAAATTTCTTGATCCAGGTCTCTAAACTTCAATTTTGACGAGGATACCAATCCTATGGTGGGCTCACTCAAAAATTCCTTTTCTGTAGAAAGCCCTGATTTCTACATCGAAAACTAAAAATCCTCAGAATCGAATTCCGCTTCGACAGAGAGATGCGCCCTTCAATGGAGAATTAGCCTAGCATAATTTTGCTGATGGATTATGGAGAGAGACCCAAAAATTAATAAGCCCTAGCTTCTTCAGCTACACAATGTCTTCTTCTTAGGTTAGCTCTGATACCATGTTATATTTTTATCATTCAAGCTAGAATTATGATCTTAGGATCTTTTAATTGAGATAATAACAAGCACAACAATAAAACATAAGCACAACACAAGAGACAAGAGACACAAAGAATTTTCCTTGGGGAAACCATAAAGGAGAAAACTCCACAACTTTCTCAGAGATAGAATCAGCACCAAAGGCAAAACCAGAAAACAATAAGATGATCTCCTGACAGCAACAGTGTCTCTCTCTCACACTGAGAGAGCTTCTCCTCTCTCACTCATGCGCCGCAATAAGTGAGTGTGTGTGTATGAGCATGATAAATAGAGAGGCTATCACTCTCTATTTATATTCTTCCATTCACTTGGAACCCACTCCAACATGTCGTCCTCAGTTAACAATTACTTACTAGAGTCGACATCTCTAGGAGTGTCTAATAACCCTAGTGCCCCACCTCTTGTGGGGACTTTTCATCCTCCAACCAATAGGAGGGTAACACAACGGTGGGGACTATTTTCCCGAATTACAATGACTTACCTAGGGTCAAATTCACTAGGATATTCTAATAACCTAAGGGCCCCACAACTGTGGGGACTTTAACCCTTGACCAATAGGAGGGTTACCCACAATGACTTGACATGACTTTCTCATTATAGAAACTTCCTGGAATAAACNGAATACATCCCAAAATAAACATCGGGTTACAATACATAAGAAATACATATGAATACATTCTAAAGTTACAAATACATCAACAGAAACAACTACTTAAATTGCCCCCCCCCGCAAAAAAATGAAAACAATGACGACTTCTCGTCAAGTTGTATAACTTGTTGTAGTTGTATCTCTGAGAAGAGATATGGCGGCGATGCTCACTCATTAAAATATGAATACAAAATGAGTCCAAAGGGCCTTTTATCATAAATTCTTAGAGAGGTAGAAAATCCTAAACCTAAACCTAGGAGATGAATCGTCATAAAGTTTGTGTCCCCAAGGTTGTTAGTTGAACAATCAACTTCTTGGGGTCCTAACTTTTGCATATGATCTCCCTTTGGGGAGCTTGATATACTATTGGAAAGGTCTATCTAAAATTTAAATATCTTGAACAGTACAAAATCCATGTCTTTAACAATTACTTCCCTCCTTGAATTTCCAAAAAACGTCATTTAGGGCCTCAAAACGACCGCTGATGTTTAGGACCCAAAAAACCATAGAAAACTTCCTAGATGAAAAAAGGTTTGAGCTAGTGGAATAAGTGGATGGCCATATAAACCCATATGGATCAGTCCTCCTTCCTTAGGAATAAATGGTCTTCATTGCGTTGATTGGCACCATCAAATGGGGAAACTTCTTCTGAACATGACCCCTGGTGAGACACTTTCCTTGGTGGAGAATATGCCCTTCTTTGACAACTCGATATAGTTGGATATTTTGCTGGAGGGTTCCCTTAACCTATGTGTCCATGATATGATTAATGGTTTCTTTTTCCATGTATTCAATATTAATCTCTATATGTTTCAATTTTTCTTCCACCTCTGAGGTGTCCAACTTTGGTGCAAAATATGGCCGAAGGGGATCAACATTGAATACCAGGTGCTAGCCAAGGAATGGAGGAATTATTAATTCAAATACACTGTCACCAACTACCTTAGTGATGGTTTATGCCCCACATCAAAGTGGATGAAGCTTACGATGGGGTCTTGTGAGACTCTCTTTATGGAAATGCAACCAAACCTTCTCCCTAACTTGGAACTTGTGTGCAACCCGATGTTGGTCATGTCATTGCTTATATTTAGTATTGGATTTTTCCAAAATTCCATGGAACTATTGACATATGTGCTATATTCATTCAACAAATATGGTGTCCTTTTTAGCCTCATCCTGAGCATGGTAATATTCCTCATGTGTGCATGTAAGGTGAAGGGCTACTTAATTGGGGCCATTGATTGGAAACCTAAGAACACCTCAAAAGGACTGTGACCTATAGAGCTATGAATACCTCTATTATAGCTATGTTGGAAATAAGGAAGGATTTCATCCCATGTGGAGGGATGTTTAGAATTGTACATTCTCAGAATACGCACAATCATCCGGTTAACTACTTCTACTTGTCCATTACTATAGGGGTGGAAGGTAGTCGATTTGGTGAGCTTGGTATCCATCAATGACCATATAGACTATATGTGAAATTTCTCAGGAACCTATTTTCTTGGTATAACATGATATTCTGTGGCATCCCAAAATGAACCCAAACATGCTCGAAGAAGAGCTTAGCAGTGGCTTCGATAGAGATGATCTTCTTGCAATCTATCAGAAAGACCATCTTAGAGAAGTGATCCACAAACACAAACACAAATTCATTAAAATTATTATTTGAAGGTAGTATTGACATGTAGTCCATGGATATGGATTCCCATAGCCCATTTAGATTGGGAAGGGGGGTGTACAACCCCTATTGTTTGACAGCTAGTTTCGTGATGGTCCAGGCAATGCAGGATATAATATATCGACTGATGTCTTATAGGATTTTGAGACAATAAAAATACTTCTACAAGACCACCATAGTCTTCTCAATTATAAAGTGCCTTACCCCCTGATAGTAATATTCTTCCCAAATCATATTCTCACCCTCACTTGAAGGAACACATAGATGGCCTAGGTGGTGTTAACACTCCCTTTGCAACAGTCGATTTATGGGCTTGATATAGTTCGAGGAGGGTTCTATCCATTTGAACATTATGCGAACACCCTTCAGGTTATCAAAGGCGCATTTTCCATGTTTTAGGACCGTCGGATGATGAAGAGGGGTCAATCTACGGTGGTAGACTCTTCCGGAGGTGAAGGCTTTCGGCAACCTGGACAATAGAGATAAGTGTCATAGCCCAATGATTCAGGATCACATGGAAGAAGAGCAACGATATATCGTGTTTTTGGCCCAAGACGCGGGAGAATGGTCAAAGTTTGGCTTTTGCAGAATCCATTAAAACAGGAAAACAATGAAAGGCCGAGATCAAGACAATAGTTGTAGCATGCGTATAGGTGAAATCATCCCTGTGGAAGAATCATATTGCATAAAGACAAGCGGATTCTCTGCGAGTTGGCCTGTGGAAGCAAGAAAAGTAACCAGCAAATTCGCTACTCACATGGGGCAAGGCCAGCATGAAGGAGGAGACCATTATGTTTCCTACATCACAAAAGCGAGGAAGCATGAGAGCGTCCACTTCACGAGTTTCGTGGCATGGCTCAACTGTACAAGGTGGCATCCGAAAATACTTCTCGCAACAAATGGTGAGGTGTCGCAGCCGATGAAGTGACGTGACTAGATCCCCAGTAGGATAAGGATTGCTCTGCTTGCACCCTCACACATGGTGATACCAAAAAAACACTCAATGATAGAATGTGCAAGAATGCTGACCAGTCATTGGAAAGGTCAGAATCGAAACCTTATATATATTGCCTTTGAAACATCGGGGATGAGCTAACATATTTCCAGAGCCCAAGTTTCTATTTTGTCACGAGTCCATATAAGTTCGAAGGGTTCAGTGATGGCAATATGGTTTGAAAAGATTTTCCATATGGGTGTGTTGATGATTGGTGGGAAAATTTCCACACTCACCCGTCACCTTGTTGTTCCCTGGCAAGGATGACACCAATCATCGGGGCATTCTACAATGAAAACACACACTTTGAATAGAAAAAGGGAATTATGCTAACTCATCAGGCCAGCTAAATGGTCCAAAACCCAGTAGATGGTGACTCACCTAAGAGAAAGCAAATGGGCATCATACTCAAAATCCATAATAGTATCCAAGCACATCAAGCTGTCACTCAGGTGTTACCACGCACTATAGCTCCATAATGTTTTTTCATATTTGTAAATCATGGCAATAGTTCCACTCTCTAGACTGTTAACACATGATTATGACTGGAAATTGTTTTTTAGGTTTGTTTCAGAGAATAATCTCAGCACTGAAGTAGTATAAATGCACTCCCGATAGGGGGTGAAAGAGTTAGCTGGTGGGTTGGGAAACCTTCAAGGGATGAGGCTCTCCATTGTAAATAAGATATGCTACCCATGTTATGAATAAAATTGCAGAGGAAGAATTGTTTCTCAAGGCAGAGATTCCTATGTCGTTGCTTCTTTCAATATGTATTTTCTTTACGTGGAATGTTCATCGTGTTTTCATTCCAGTTTGTTAATTTCTTTCATGTCTGAACTGAGTGTATAACAGTTTGGAATTCATACATGCTATTCTTTGCCTGTTTTTTCAGACATTCATTAAGTTTTATTCTAAATTTATGTGGAATTCATCTTGTTGGTGCTCCGCGTGATGGGTTGTTCTCTCTCATCTACTAAACACCTGCTAAATATCTCCCAATTGCAAGATCGACGGCTATCTTGCCTATGTTTGTAAACCCATGCCATTATTTTCCTCTTGCAAATGTTCCTTACCTGGGATTTCAATTCCATTGCCAATGGTCCCTTACCCTGATAGTGCCACCTGCATCTAACATTAATGCACTTTGTTCCATTCAGGAGTCTAGCCTCCTGACCTCCCTTGATTGAAGATCCTATGTGAAGTAAACCTAAAAATAAGAGAGAGATCCCTCTCTGACTGCGTAGGGCCAGAGACGTAGTATAAAGTGATTCTTTTGTTTCCTGGGAGAGAGCCCTTTTTCCACCCAACCTATGGGCACAATCCCGGTGCTAACAAACTGGCATCATTGCCGGGGAGGAGGTTGAATATCATCGCTGGGAAGAACAACATGGTTTTAGATCTAGTTATTGATGGTGAACAATGATTAGACATCAAAAAGGTTGAGCACTTTTCACCTGGTGACTCCTCTCTTGAAGGGTTCAGACTTCACCGACTCCACTGGTGGTATGACCCAGAAATCAAATGGTCAAAAAGAATGGGCAGGCTCTGTCTAGAAAAATACACCCCTTGTAAGGCCTGAAAATGCATGGTGAAAGGTTAAGATGCTCGAGTCTACGTTTCTTCCAAGAGGCTTTGTCTTGTCTTGTAAGTTTGTTCTTATCCTTCCCTAGATTGATCAAAACATCCTTCTATGGTTCAACTCATTCGGAATAGAGCTATGAATATATTCACGTTTATCCTTCTTTACAAACCAAAAGCGTTGTGACATCTTGTACATCTAGTTTTGACCCATATTTTTCTCTCGGGATTCACGACGTTAAAGGTCACCCCTGTGAACTTCATGAAACCTCGGTCGATAGCGTATCTATTGCACCTAACCTGGTCTCTCCCAGTTTTCCAAGACGGTACAAACCATTACAATTGCCTCCCATCCTCCATGATTTTCTTGCAAAACATTACAAGTACCTCCCCAAATTTGATAAAGAATGTAAAGACTTCACTACTGAGAAACATTTACAAGCCTTTGAAAATTTCTCTGACCTTTTTGAGATAGAACATGATGATTTTTGCATGAGGGATTTCGCCCAGTCTTTGCAAGGAGATGCTAAAGAATGGTTCAACCACTTGCAACCTAAGTCCATCAATACTTGGGAATATTTTTCTCAAACCTTCTTAAAGTTTTGGGGTAGGAGAAGGCCACTAGATCAAATACTTTAAGAATTTTATTCCCTAAAGAGACATGAGGGTGAGGACATATCTAGTTTAACAGAAGATTTGCAAGATTTTATTATAACATGCCTAAGGAATTCCAACCTCTTGAGAAAGCTGCTAAGATCTATTATGCAGCCACCTTTCCTTTTGAGTTGTCCTTGCTTATTTTGGAAAGAAAATAAACCACTATGTAGCATATGTTTACTGATTGTTTGGAGGTTGAGGAAAACCTTAAGATGTCCAAAAATTTGTCAGATCAAGACAGCGGTGGTGAAATAAAAGATACATTAAAATTGGTTGGGCCCTACAAGCAGAATTGGAAAGTCCCTATTCAGCTAAAGCTTTCTCTTGGTATATAGACAGACGATCAGCTTGATATAGGAGAATATGGTTTTGCAGGCATGTTTTCTGAATATTGCAATCTGCACAGCCCCAGGTCCATAAAGGATGATTTTAAGAAGGATTTTGGTGCGCCTGTATACAATGAATATGAGGAAGAGTACCTACGGGCTATACTTGAAGAGCTGGCTATAGAACCAAGGCTTGCTAATGGAGAAAATCAAGCTACAATGCGAAGTCAAAAGGTTAAAGTAGAAAAAGGTGATAAAGGTGCTGGAGGTGATAGCCTACCCTTGTGTTATTGCTCTTTTGAATTAATACAACACATGATTAAATCCTCTAAGCAAAAACATAAAGAAGGGGAGATGGTGCTGTCTAGAAACTTGTACGAAAGAGAAGATGATAAGAAGAAATAGTCTTGCAATCCCTCTCCAACTACTGATACATCGGGAATTTGTGGTGAGGTGTTAAGTCATGAAGAAGGATGCAATACCCCTCAAATAAATACATTTTTTAATGTTCTACCTTCAGGAATGTCACTCCATACAGGAGAAATATGCCTACCCGGTTTCGTTGGAGAAAAGGAGGACCTCCTTCTTGAGGCACATGAAGAAAGTGAAGCTCTCATTGCAGAAATTTCGAGCGAAAAGAGGGATGTTTCATTGAAGAAATATTCTATTGGCCCTCTTCTACAATATTACAAGTATCGGCCTAACAAATCACCAGAGGAAGGGAGTTATAGATAGCTTTCCCGTAAGCAGAAGGTAGAATATGCTGGAGGTTGTCATGTTTTCTATGACCCCATAGAAGAGTACATGGAAGGGCTAGGTAATGATGATGACTGGTCACATCTCTATTTTAAAGAGAAGACTATTTGTCATTGCCCTCTCCCATTATCTATTTCATTTATGTCCATCAAGCATGAAAAAAGAACAAAACTATTAGGCAAGTTGCTTGATTGGCTTCATTGGAAGTTCAATTTCACTTAATCGGACTTATGCACTAAATTAGTTAGAGTAGGTAGGAACAAATAATATTGACAATCATCAATCATTTCCTTCATTACTATTTTAGTTTGTTTTCATTTTCAGTTGTAAGCACAAGGTTGCATTCAAGAGCATGGTTTGCAAGGGTGACATAAAGTCACTAAAGTAGTAGCTCAGAGTAGAATGGGGACTTCAAAGAAAATATTGGGGACATCCCAATGGATTTGGAACTTGGTCTACAGGGGTTCTTTGCTACCTCCCTGGGAGGATAGCATCCCTCATGGAGCCAGATGTTAACACTCCATTTGCAACACTCGATTTATGGGCCCGACAGAGTTTGAGGAGGGTTCTATCCATTTGAACATTATGTGAACACCCTTCAAGTTATCAAATGCACATTTTCCATGTTTTAGGACCATTGGATGATGAAGAGTGGTCAATATACGGTGGTAGAATCTTCCGGAGGTGAAGGCTCGCGGCATCATGGACGATAGAGATAAGCATCATAGCCCAACAATCCGGGATCACAAGGAAGAAGAGTAATGACAGATCGTGGTTTTGGCCCAAGACGTGGGAGAATGGTCAAAGTTTGGCTTTCACAGAATTCGTCAAAATGGGGAAGCAATGAAAGGCTGAGATCAAGGCAAAGCCCGATCAACGGCCTGAAATAGTTTCGTTGAGCAAACATGCTCGATGGAAGGAGCTTTCCGAAATCATGAAACAGTTAAAGGTCAGAAACATTTGACGGCGAAGATGAGATCAGAAGTAAATCTATGTTCCCAACTGATTTCGCAAACCAGACTTGTGTGGATAAAAGTCATGATTTCAAATCCTGAAAAGTTGTACTGGTTGCAAATATCAATGGTCATGACAAAGAAGGGAATAGATCTATGGTCGAGGTTCTTTTCCTGATCCGAACTATCATGGACAACGTCATGGTCCTAGTTTGCAAATAGGTGGTAGGACCCACTCGGATCGACGGTTGCATGAAGAGGTCGATCCTGATCGACGGGTAAGAACACATCATGATCTAAAGCTTCCTGTTGTATCAAGAAAGGATAATTTGGTGGCAGAAGTAAAGAAACGTGGACGGTGGGTGTGAAAGGTTCCCCTAAATCGAAGGGCCGAGGAGGCCTTAAGGATATAGGTGTCATTTCCAGTGTGGAGATGACAAGAGAGGGGATTTTCATACACGTAATCCACCTCTCAGCAGATTGACCTATTCCCCGACGCCATTTGTGGCATGCGTATAGGTGAAATCATCCCTGTGGCAGAATCATATTGCATAAAGATGGGAGGCTTCTGTGCGAGTTGGCCTGTGGAAGCAAGGAAAGTAACTGGCGAATCCGCTACTCACACAGGTCAAGGCTATCACAAAGGAGCACACCATTCTTTTTCCTACATAAAAAAATCAAGGAATGGTGGGAGCATCCACTTCATGAGTTTTGCGGCATGGATCAACTGTACAAGGTGGCATTCGAAAATACTTCCCACAACAAACGGTGAGGTGCCGTAACCAATGAAGTGACATGACTAGATACCCATCAAGTAAATGATCACTCTGCTCATTCCCTCATACATGCTAATACCAAAAAAAACACTCGATGACAGAATGTGTGGGAATGTTGACCAGTCATTGAAAAGGTCAGTCTCAAAACCTTATATATATTGCCTTTGAAATGTCGGGGATGAGCTAACATATTTCTAGAGCCCATGTTTCTATTTCATCTTGAGTCCATAAAAGTTCAAAGGGTTCGGTGATGGCGATCTGGTTTGAAAAGCTTGTCTATCTGGGTGTACTGATGATTGGTGAGAAAATTTCCACACTCACCTATCACCTTGGTGTTCCCTGCCAAGGATGACACCAATCATCGAGGCCTTCTATGGAGAAAACACACAATTTGGACAAAAAAAGGGCATTATGCTGACTCATCAGGACAACTAAAGGGTCCGAAACCCAGTAGATGGTGACTTACCTAAGAGCAAGCGGAAGGGCGTCATACTTAGAATCCATAACAGTAGTCGAGCACGTCAAGCTGTCACTCGGGCGTTACCACATGCTACAACTCCATAATGTTTATTCATATTTGTAAATCATGGCAATAGTTCCACTCTCTATATTGTTAATGCATGATTATGACTGGAAACAGTTTTTTAGGTTTGTTTCGAAGAATAATCTCAGCACTGAAGTAGTATAAATGCATTCCCGATAGGGGGATAAAGAGTTAGATGGTGGTTTGGGAAACCTTCAAGGGTTGAGGCTCTCCATTGTAAATAAGATATGCTACCTGTGTTATGAATATAATTACAGAGGAAGAATTATTTCTCAAGGCAGAGATTCCTGTGTCGTTGCTTCTTTCAATATGTATTTTCTTTATGTGGAATGTTCATGTTGTTTTCATTCCAGTTTGTTAATTTCTTTCATGTCTAAAATGAGTGTAGAATAGTTTGGAATTCATACATTCTATGCTCCACCTATTGTTTCAGACATTCATTAAGTTTTCTTCTAAAGTTACGTGGAATTCATCTTGTTGGTGCTCCGCATGATGGGCTATTCTCTCTCATCTACTAACCACCCGCTAAATATCTCATGATTGCAAGATCAATGGCTATGTTGCCTCTGTCCATAAACCCAAGCCATTCTTTTCCTCTTGCAAATGTTCCTTGTTGGGTATTTTGACTCCATTTCCAATGGTCCCTTACCTTGATAGTCCCACATGCATCTCACATTAATGCACTTTGTTCCATTCAGGAGTCTGGCCTCTTGAACACTCTTGATCGAAGATCCTATGTGAATTAAACCTGAAAACAAGCAAGAGATCCCTCTCTGACTGCCAATGGCTAGAGGCACAGTCTAAAGCGGTTCTGTTGTTTCCCATGAGAGAGCCTTTTTTCCGCCCAACCTATGGGCACGATCCCGGTGCTAACAGGTGGCATATAAATCCTTCCTGAAGATGAAAGTCTACCATTGGTGTTCCTGCACATAAGTATTGATAGGTGGGAGTGAATCCAGGATCACTTTCATATAGTTGATGCCACTAAGAGGTCTTGTGGCCACAAGAGTTCACAACCATGCTAAATGATAATACTGAAGGTAGACTAAAGAGATCAATAACCTAATTGGTGCTACCCTTATTATATTTAATATTCATGAGGAACTATTGTAAGTAAGTGGACCACTCCTACTGGTAGTCATTATGTAACTTTCCTTTGGTTTTCATGAACTGGAAGGGCTTGCGATCAATGTTGATGACTGTTTCTTTTCCAAGGATGTAATGCTTTTATTGGTAGTAGACTTGGAAAATAGAGTGCATTTCCTTGTCATAGGTGGATTACTTATGGAATGTATATGAAAGTGTCTCACTATGATATACCAATCTATGGCCATTTTGAGTGAATACCACACCAACGACATATTTTGAAGCATCTGTCTCGATCTCAAAGGGTTGCTGCAGATCTAGTAAGGTAAGTACGAAGTCAAACATGAGTGTTACTTTATCTCCTCAAATAAATTTTCTTGTGGCTTGGACTAGATGAACTTGGCCTTAGATCCACCTTCGGTCACCTTCGGGTCCTACGAAGTTACCCTTATCCCTTATTTGTTTGCAAACACAAAACGTAACATTAGTAATGCCATAAACATTAATCATTTACCAGGTAGAGAGAGAGACATCCATAGGAGGAGAGAAAAATAGCTGCTGAACATTTCTTATTACTTCATTTGATCATCTTACTATTCTGAATAATTTTGTGGGGTTTTCTTGTTTATGGTTTTCTCGATGAAAATATTTGTGTCTTGTGCATCTTTTAAATTGGATGCATTTTTTTGTACTTGTTATTATTTCAAATAAAGATCCTATATAATCTAATCAGATCTTAAGAAAATCTAACATGGTGTCAAAGCCTCTTTGAAAGAAGGCACTGTGCAGCTGTGAGAACTAGGGATTCCTATTTGAAGGTGTACTCTCCACATATCATCAAGGAAGGAGGGATAGGCTAACTCACCTCAATAGGGTTCATATGTTGGTGGTATAATTTTTTGAATCAGAGAAGTTTCACTATGCAACCGAAATATAGCTGCAATGGCAGCTAATGGAAATTAAGGTTTCATGCCTAAAAACCCTAGAAAACTGAATTTCATAATCCTATAACTTTCACTATAAAGAGATATTGGAGAATGCACATAAGCCTAAACTTTTATAGGATGAAGAGAATATTGTTTTGTACACTATGTAAAATTTTTAGTATCAGATTTGCTATACTTTAGGAGATACGGTTCCTCCAAATTAGGGTTCCAACCTCCTCCAAAATACAGGCATAAACAGGTGACCTAAAGAGATTTTCTATATCTCGGGATAGGAGGGTCCAAACGAAATTTAGCAAGATGTTCTAGGTAGGGCATGTACTTTAGTTTTTGTGGTACATTTTTTAGATCCATAATGTGAAATAATGACACGTGGCATTCCATACAAGTTTGCTAGTTGTACAGTCCCCAAAATAGTCACCTTGGAAAACTTAGCATGAGTCCCACTTGGAGAATATTTTTCTTCTATAACCTATGGGTTTATAAAGAATACTTATAAGCATATTAAAGTGAGAATTTTCATACTTTAAGGATAAAAAACTTCGGATATACAAGAGAATAAATCTGAAAACTAGGGCTTCCTATTCCAGGAGCTTCCCTCCATTGTTTTCACAAAAGGAGTACATTGGACAACTCACCTTTAAGAGGCCCATATTTCTATACAATCAAAAGTTTGAAATACCAAGTTTTGAAAATTAGGGTTTCTCTAACAAACCCTAGATGAGCTAGCTCCAGATCTAGGACAAACACCTCAAATCAGTAAGATCTAAATTTTTTCTATTTACATTTCAGGTTCTCATTTCAAAATGACTAATCACATAATATTTATGAAAAGCTTGGTGAATCTGACAACTTCCAAGTATGGAAGTATCAAAACTCCATGATCCTTGAATAAATTGACTTAGATCAATATTTCAGTAAGGAAGTTCTAAGAGCCAGAGGGAGATGATGCTAAGTCTAGAGCTAAGAGAATCATTGTAGATTCTATTAAAGATCATCTCATCCCTCACGTGTCATCCTTGAAGACACCAAAAGTAAGTGTTTGATCCTATGATGCAGTAATTGAAGAAGAATAATATATTGTTACAACCACCTTGGATGGCCTCCCAAGATCATGGGATTCATTCATTTGAGGAATGTGTGCTAGAAGAAAGTGATTACCTGCAGTGGACTATGGGAAGAGTGAACACAAGAAGAAGCTCAACTCATAATAAGAGAAGAGAATCAACTGAATATCAAGCTCTCATGATTCAAATAAGATCCCTCAAGCGATGAGGAATATGAAAGACTCAATTCTTGAAAGAACCTCTTATCCATTTTAGAATTTCGATAAGAAATGATGTTGTTATGAAAGAAGAAGATGATGAAGCTGAAGCATCAAGAAGGAGTCTACCCGTGAAACAAATAAACATGAGTATTCAATTGTCATTTCATGATATTGTTTGGTTATGAATTTGCTTATATTCAGTTGATGTGTTATTCATGTTTGAGTATTTACATTTATACTATTGAATTGCACATGATGGGTAAGAAGTCAATGTTGTTGTACTACATTCCATTACCACTTATCTAGATTGAAACCTCTTTGTTGGAATATTAGGATTAGTACACACTCTTAATAGCATTAGGGTATAATGCATCTAGAAGTTATTGTATGTATACATGATATGGATGAATGTTGTAGCATTGACTAAAACAGTTGCATGGATATGTGACATATATTTGTCACTGCTAATATTTTTTGGAAATTATGATATGTTTCTAATCATGCAAATGAACTTAACTTGTAGATCATGCCAAAGAACAAGTAAAAATAGTTCATAAGAGGAACTTGAAGCTTCTCAGGTCAAAGACAGCATGGTGAAAGAAAGAGCTTCAGAAGAATATAAAGAGAACGGTAGATCCACCTCAAGAGACGAAGACCGCCATGGGCATGAGACATAATCCAAGATGAAAAATAGTATGCCAATACTTTCAAAGAAAGAAAGAGGCCTTAGGCACACTCTAGTTATGTGACACTTTTAAGCGACATCATTGATGCAGAACCTTCCAGTTATGAAGAAGTAGCCAAGAAGGAAGGGAAGGAGAGAACAAGTTCAAGAAAAATGATGTCGAGGATGCGGTATCGAGACCTAAAGGGAAGTCCATAGTGTCTTCCAAATGGATATACAAGATATAGCATGCAGTAGATGGAAACATCCTGGGATACAAGGCAAGATTTATAGCAGTAGGCTTCTCACAGAAAGAAGGAATAGAATATGAAGAGATATTTGCAGCCACTAGGAGTTGAGACACATGAGAGGTAGACTCATGTGTGCAAATTAAAGAAGGCCTTGTATGAGATCAGAAGGAACCCATGGGATAACACATACATGAGGATATTGAATATCACCTAGAGTGATGAATATATTAACCTTTTATACAAGTTTGAAGATGAAATCCTGTAGAGGATGGCAAGCTCACCGATGGGTGCGAGAAGAAATTTTCAAAAGGTTCAAGATAGAGGATCTTGGTATCCAGTGACCCTAGATGGAGTCATAAAATATTAGTAGTAAATGAAGCTACTTGTAACTCCAGTACAGAATGTTTGAATACATAGAGTATGAAAGGCGGAGGGAGAATGATGCTCTTCTTCAGAGGGAGTGACTGCAGAAGATATTGAGGTTAGACATGGTATAGCAGGATGGATAGTTTACTGATGGCTCTAGGATTTACTGAGAGTAAAGAAGATTCCAACCTTTTCTTTAAGGTTGAAGGAAGAATACCAGTGATTCTCCTATTATATATCGATGACCTGTTCCTGACAAGAAAATAGAAACTCATTAAAGATGCAAGAAGGAGACTTGCTGTCGATTTCGAGATAAAGGACTTGGGTATGATGCACTACTTTCTAGGCATGGAGGTGTGGTAGAGTGTGCATGGAATATCCCTTAAACAAGGGAAGTATCCTATGGAGATCCTAAAGAGGTTCAGGATGATGGACTACAAGGCCATGGCCACACCTATGGAATCGAACCTGAATCTATCGAGTGATGCCTCAGTAGAGATGGTTGATGCCACAATGTATAGTAAAATGATTTTTTCATTGATGTTCCTGACAAATAAAAGACCAGACACATGATTTTTTGTGAACAACTTAAGCCAGTTCCTGACGGATCTGAGATATGATCACCTGGTTGCAAACCATGCAATGAGGTACCTGAAGGGTATAGTTGATTATGGGCTCAAGTATGATACGAATCATAATGCTACCATGCATGGTTGTGTTTATTTAGATTGGTAGCGCCACTGAGAAGAAGAGCAACTTGGGTTTCTTCTTCAGTATGAGATCTAGTATGGGCTACGGGTTTGGAAAAATGCAATCATGTATGGCATTGAGTATAGCCGAGAGAGGAGCAATGAAGCTCCAGTATGTGATTCAGTTCAAGATCTCTCGAACAAGGGAGTGATGATTTCTAGCATAGCCAATGAGACAGGTTGTCTCAACATAAAATCCTTATGAAGCTCGTAGTTTTTTCTGATGTAATCAGTCCTGTAGGTTATCCTTAGATGTAATCAGTCCTGGAGAAGCTCATAGTTTATCCTTGGATGTAGTCAGTCCTAATGTGATTCTATTCTAGAAATGGACAAAGTGAAGTTTGAATACTTCAGAGAGAAGCTTGGTGTACTTCATATCAAGGTTCCTTCCAAGGGGAACTGATGAGTCTAGAAGATGCAGATACACATATGACTTTTCGATATGGTGGCAGGTTGGGCCTCCCATGGTCCCTGATGTAATTTTTGAGATCCTTTTCGACATGGTGGCAAGATTGGCCTCCCATGCTCATTGATGTAATTGTTGTGTTATGTATATCTAAGTTGTGCTCTGTGTGATGATGAGATGATATGAAGATGATGAGTTAATAGTAGGGTACACAGGTGTTGCAAGGCATGTAATCAGTCTTGGGATTCTCCTTCAAGTTTTGAAATGGCATATAATTAGTCTTGGGGATATCTTGTAGGTTTTGCAAGAGGAATACACTAAGTCCTGAGATGTACCTACTTGATGGCTTGCTTGCAGAGATGATAAATACTTGACAGAGGTCTCGACCTGCATCCATCATGAAAAAGGGATGGATGTGTAGAGAAATACTTTGCAGAGGGCGAGGCATACATCCAACATGAAAAAGGGTTGGATATGTAGAGAAATACCTTGCAGAGGGCGAGTCCTACATATAGTATGAAAAAGGGCTGGATCTATAGAGAAAGACCTTGCATACGGTGAGGCCTACATCCATCATGAAAAAGGGCTAGCTCTGTAGAGAAATACCTTGCATAGGGAAATGCCTATATACATCATGAAAAAGGGTTGGTTTTGTATATGGAGAGCTACATCCAACATGAAAAAGGGTTGGATCTGTAGATGAAGACCTAAATCCAGAATGAAAAAGGGTTGGCTCTGTAGATGGAGACCTACATCCAACATGAAAAAGGGTTGGATATGTAGATGAATACCTACATTCTAGCATGAAAATGTGCTAGAACTATATACCTACATCTAGCATGAAAAAGGGTTGGAAATGTAGACCTACATCTAGCAAGAAAAAGGGTTGGCTCTATAGATGGAATCCTACATCCAGCATGAAAAAGGGTTGGTACTGTATACCTACATCCAGCATGAAAAAGGGTTGGCTCTATAGATAGAGGCCTATATCCAGCATGAAAAAGGGCTAGAACTATAGAATTGCATCCAACATGAAAAAGGGATGTCTCTGTTGATAAAGACATACATGGATGCTAGGCCTACATCTAACATGAAAAAGGGTTGGCATTGTAGAAACTTCTAATGACAGATAGTCTGGGATGATGATCAAATTATAAGAAGATGATGGCAGCAGCTATGATGAAGACTCTATGACTCCATAATGATTATGATGCAATGAATACCTAACCAGATGTGTTGATGACTGTGCAGAGAAAGAATACCTTCCTAGTTAAGAGGGAGTGTTGATGTATTTGTAACTTTGGAAGATATTCTAATATATACTATCATTGTATGTTGTTGTACCCTCATTGGGGATGTGTGTTACCCCTTTACTGAATGTCTAAATTGTTTCTATATATTAAGGTACAACCTCTGTTCTAAGTCTAGGAAATAGTCCCCAGCGTAATATCATGTAATATGTAATTGTGGTCTCTCTAGGAGAAGTGGGGCCCATGTGAGATGACATGTAGGATTGAGTCTTATATTTGATCTATGAATTGAAAGGGTATAAATAGGGAGGCACTCTCCCTCATTTATACACACCTCACACACTCTTTAAGGCATTTGAGAGAGAAAGACAGTCATAGGAGGAGAGAAAGATAGCTTCTGAACATTTCTTATTACTGCTTTTGATCATCTTACTATTCTGAAGAATTTTGTGGGGTTTTCTCTTATATGGTTTCCTCAATGAAAATATTTGTTTCTTGTGCATATTTTACATTTTATGCATTTTGTTGTACTTCTTATTCTTTCAGATAAATATCCTAGATAATCTAATCAAATATTAAGAAAATCTAGCATGCTTATACATTATCATAGAACAGAGCTTCAATTCGCACTGATTTCAGAAGAAAAAAATGACCATTGCAATAACGAGGGTTCCAACAACCAAAGTCCAAATTAAAAACCTTGTAAATCCCTTGCAATACCATCATACAAGTGTAAGGATGATATCATTTCTTGAGCTAGCTCAAGATCCTGGTTGCACTGTCAACTCACAGGTAGGAGAATATTTAACTCAACCATAGTACCACTTTAATACACGACTAGAGAAATCATGGTCCGAAATCATTGCATGAATGTTCTAATATTGAATATTGAACCATGCAATAAAAAATACAACATTTAAACCATATAATATATTGTATGAACTATGGTGTAGACCATATCATACCCAAACCTCTTATTTATGCAAATAACCATTACATTGTAAACCATGGTGAAATAATTTCCATAACAAACCTTTTTATTATGCCAAATAAATTGTTGCTTAAAATTTAAACCTTTTCATTCTATTATAATGAAGGTTTACACTATGGTAGGTTCCATGTGTATTACAAACCCCAAGCCATCGCAATTAAGGGGAGGGTCACAAACATACCATAATATTAGGTTGTGGTAAGGCCTAAGGCCTTTAAAATATTTTAACAACCTTATTACATAAGGGATGGGGTCAAGACCTCGAATAGTCTCCCAATCCTAGGGAAATTAAAGCCCTAGTAAAACCAATCAAATTAAAAGGAAGTAAATCAAGAACATTAGCTCTAATTGTATGGATGAATGTTTTGAAAGGATTTGGGCATTGCCTCAACAAACTGAACCTAACATAATACATATGATTAAGATATTAAAAACCCGTAGAATTAGAACATGACTAATCTTCTAGTAAATTACATTGAATCAAGTCATGCAATGTTTTCATTTTTTTTACCATTTTGAGTTGTGTTATATAAAGGTATCAAAGCATGGTTACAGCACTAGGCCTAAACTAAATCAACACTTAAATTGATAAAGAAACCAGAAAAAACTAATTTACTTTATTTTTGGGTTTGATTGTCTTAGAAAACAGAAAGATAAGGATAACTATATTCTTGGAGGAAAAACATGGCAGATGCAGGGATGTCTACAGAGGAAGAACTCCACCCATAAAATCCATTAAATAATGAAGAGGGTAACTTGAGGGATGGGAAAATATGGGTGACTCTAAACGAAATTCAATATAATAAATCCGAAGTGAAATGAACTTTTAATGAATTAAGATCATAACTAAGAAAATTTAAAGATGATAATGAACAAATCCTAAAATCTCAAGAGCAATAAAATACTATTTTATTAGCTAAAATACATAACGAAGAAAATGAGAAAAATAAGAATCTGAGCATATTGTACAGAAAACTAAACCTTACAAACATAAGGGAAGGAAACTAGAATTTTTGAGTCATAAACCTGAAACTTCCAATGAATAATCAGTGAAACATTACTAAGGAAAACAACAAGATTCAAGCGAAAGTAGTCATGACAATAAAAATAAAAATAAGTACAAAACCTAGGAGGAAATATGTGGGGAGTTTAAGAAAATTAACCACCA
This sequence comes from Pseudotsuga menziesii, assembly GCA_001517045.1. Lineage (NCBI taxonomy): Eukaryota > Viridiplantae > Streptophyta > Pinopsida > Pinales > Pinaceae > Pseudotsuga > Pseudotsuga menziesii. The sequence goes on from LPNX010116283.1 coordinate 449,480, forward strand.
ATGTTTAATGGTGAAATTGAAAAAGGAGAAGGAGCAGAAGCCTAGTTGTCGGGGATGAAGTATTTCCAAATATACTATTATTCTAACGAACTAAAGGATAAAATGGTCATCTATAATATGACCAGAAAATCATATATATGGTGGCAAGATATAAAGAAAATAAAGGGAATAAAGGAAATATATGTAACTTGGAAAACTTTTAAAAATCATTTTAAAAGAAAATACATGTCGCAACACTACTACGAAGAGAAGGCCAAATAATTTTATGACTTAAGACTAGGAGCTATTACTATGAAAGAGATATACAGTAAATTTTTGAGCCTACTTCATTACGTACCTTACATAATTGATGAAAAACTTAAGATACAATGATTTCTGAGTTGTTTTCCTATCATGTTCAAAGAACGGATTGAGTATGACAATCCAAAGACGCTAGAGGAAGCGATATGAAAGGAAAACTTATGTTACGTCCAAAACAAAAATAAAAGAGAAAGTATACCAACTTGGAAGAATAAAAGGAAAAACAACTTTGACACATGAAAGAAATAGAATAAATCCCACAAAAAAATAGGGAATAATTATAAAGGGTATCATGGAAATAACTATAAGATCTTTAAACCACAGAATTATGAAGTAAAAGAAAGGGAACCTCCTACTACTTTTAACAAAAATAATGCACAAAGATAACCTTTATAATGTTGGTAATGTGGGGAGCCACATTAATTTAAATACTTCATAGTAAGAAATAAAAAATTTAATGTTCACTCTATTCAAGAAGCAGTTACAGTTGGAGACATGGAAAGGAGCATGCCCAGAATTCACGTTGCTTTGGAAAACCTGCAAGCATACCATCATAATTCCATGCTCGAGATCGAAAGTATGATAAAAGATTAACCTATTTATATTTTTATTGGTCCAGGTGAAATTTTGAGTTATATATCACCTAGAATAGTTCATTTATGTAAATTAGTACCAGAATTGTTTGATAAGTTATGGTTGGTACAATTAGCCACCAGTACTAAACGTAAATTTACTAGCTTTGTTAAGAAATATAAATTGTTAATGAATGATTTCATTACACCTTTTGATTTGGAGATTATTCCTTTAGGTTCCTATGATTTGTTAATATGAGTTGATTGGATAGAAAAACATAGAGTAATGTTAAACTGTTTTGACAAAATCTTTACATTTATAGACGATACTGGAAACACTATAAAAGTAAAAGGGATTCTTAGGAAAGTTACAATCCGAGATATCTCTGCTCTACAAATGAAAAGATCTGTAAGAAAAGGATGTAAAATGTTTGTTGTTTATGTAATGAATAATAATAATAATGAAAACAAACTTAAACTAAAAGACATACAAGTCATAAAGGACTTCGAGGACATCTTTCTGGAATAATTCCTTGGACTTCCTCCGAAAGGACATTGACTTCAGGATCGACCTAATACCTCGGGCGGTACCAACGTCAAAATATCCTTACCAAATGAACATAATAGTTCTTACGAAGATCACTTATGGAGCTCAAATATCAATTATAAGAATTGATTGATAAAAAGTATATTCGACCTAGCATTTCCCCTTGGGGAGAACCGATCTTAATTGTAAAGAAGAAAGACGGAACTTTTAGGTTGTACATAGAATATCGAAAAATAAACAAAATGACAATTAAAAATCAATACCCAGTACCTTGGATAGACGATCTATTTGATCAATTCCACAAAGAAACTGAATTTTAAAAGATATACTTAAGGTTTGGTTACCATCAAGTGCAAATCAAATATGAGGACATCTTTAAAACTGCATTTAGGACCCTTTATGGTCACTACGAGTTTGTCGTAATGTCTTTTGGGTTGAAAAACACATCTGATGCATTCATGTGCTTAATGCATAACATATTAAGTAACTATTTAGACAATTTTGTAGTTGTATTCATACATGCCATACTAATCTACTCAAAGAATGAACGAGAACATAAAGAACATTTAAAGATAATTATGCAAGTACTAAGAGAACAACATATGTATGCTAAGTTCAGTAAAAGTGATTTATTTAAGGATAGGATTCAATATCTTGGACATGTAGTGTCCAAGGATGGAATCTCTGTCGACCTTGAAAAAATGAAATCCATCACTGAATGTCGGGTTCCTAAAATGTAACTGACATAAGATCATTTATAGGGATTACTGGATACTACCGAAAGTTCATCGAAATATTTTCTAAAATTTCCTACCCCATAACTTTATTGCAAAAGAAAGGTAAAAAGTTTGAGTGGACTGAAAAATGTATGGAAAGTTTTAATAAACTAAAACATCTACTAACTACCACCTCTATCCTCAAGATTGTTGATCCCTTCAAATATTATGTCCTTTGTACCTACGGTTGTAAAGAATGATTGGGAGGGGTATTAATACAAGAAAAATACTCCATAGCTTATGAATATAAAAAACTAAAGGAACATGAAAATAGTTATGCTACGCACGATTTAGAACTTGCTGTCATAATTCATGCTTTAAAAATGTGGTGACATTACCTAATTGGAAGGAAAATTATGCTTATGTCAGATAACATAAGTCTTAAATATTTATTTGATCAGAAAAATTTAAATGCTAGATAGGAAGGATGGTTGTATTTCTTAAGCAAGTATCATTTTTAAATCAAACACATAAAAGGAAAGGAAAAAAAGGTTGCAGATGCTTTGAGCCGTCATGCAAATTTATTGTTTGCAAGCAACAATTGTGAATCTAATATGGAGAACCATATCCTAAGTGCAGAAAATTTTGATAAGGAATATCAAATTTGAAATTAAAAGACTCTTTAAAATGAATGGAATCAAGTAAAAATAGATTTCAGCCTAAATAGTCAAGGAGTGTTGCTCTATAAAAACAGTTTGTACATACCAAATACAACAGAAATCAAAATTATAGCTATGAATGAGCTATGTAAACAAATGTATTCAGGACATCCTGGATACCAAAAGATGATGACCATGATCAAAAAATATTTCTTTTGGCCAAACATTAAGAAAGAAGTGGAAAAATACTTAACTCACTACATAGAATGTCAGCAAGTTAAGGCAGAACATCAACATCCAACAGGACTGTTGCAGCCACTACCCATTCCAGAATGGAAGTGGGAAACAGTTAGTATGGATTTTATAATAGGCCTACCGGAAAATGTTCGACAACATGATTCAATCATGGTCTTAGTTGATAAATTATGCAAGGCTTCTCACTTTATTCCTATTAAATCTACCTATAAAGCTGTTAAAATTGCATATATTTTTACGAAAGAGATATTAAGGTTACATGGTGTACCAAATGTAATAGTCTCAGATAGAGACGCAAAATTTACAGGTTACTTCTAGAAAGCTTTGATTAAAGGCTTATTAACACATTTGAATTTCAATACTTCATATCATTCGCAAACATATGGGCATACTGAAAGAGTAAACCAAGTCCTAGAGGACATGCTAAGGATTTATGTCATGGACAAACTAGGGAAGTGGGAAGACTAAATACACTTAGTGCAATTTTCTTACAATAATAATTTTCAAGTTTTTGCAGGTATGAGTCCTTCTTAAATTTTAATAGGGATGCAAATTTAATACTCCAATTTCATTTAGAATTCAAGTTGATAAATTAGTGTTAGGTTAAAAGATATGGAGCTAACCGTGAAACAGGTTCAACAAAACATAAAGGTTTCCAAAGACAGGAAGAAAAGTTTTGTTGATTTAAAAATAACTCCTAGAGAGTTCCAGGTGGGTGAACATGTGTACATAAAGGTACATCCCAAGAAACCTTCCTTGATATTGGGCAAGTATTCAAATTTTGCACCCAAGTAATAAGGGCCATTTGAAATTTGGCTAAAGTACGGCTAGTTGTGTACCCGTTAGCCCTACCACCAAATATTAAAGTGCATAATGTATTTTGTGCTTCTATTTTAAAAATATATATTCATGATGTTTATCATGTGATTGATTGGAAAGTGATCCAGGTGGAACCTAAAGGAACGGTTCCAAGTGGGACTGGAGCGCGTTCTCGATAGGAGAGAAATTTTACTCCAAAACCATACCATAAGACAAGTCAAGGTGCAATGGAATAAATTTAGTCCAAAGGAAGATACTTGGGAACAGGAAAGTGATATGTGGGAGGTATATCTAGTCTTATTCCAAGATGATGAAATGGAAGAATAAAGAAAAAAGTTAGTAATTCCTGGGATGGTTTTATCCTCTAAGGGGAGGTGTATGTAATGCACCTAAAATTAATAATGTATTACTAATTTCTACTGAAAAATACTTTCATTATTATTTTTATTATCTTTATTATTTTTGATAGAACGTCAAAAATAAAACATTTGTAATGAATTATTATTTATTAATAAAATATACTGAAGGGGGGGGGGGGGGGGGATGGAAATAGTTGTTGAAGAGTGTTTTCTAACACACAAGAGGAAAATACAGGTGTTTTAATCTACTGTGTGAGAATTCAAGATGCAGGAGGCTCATACATGACTAAGTCCTAGGAAAAATGTTGTATAATAATATGTACATAAGCAAGCACAAGTCTATCATTGGACGGGGATTAAATTTGAGAATGTAATAGATGGTGCATTCAAGGATTTTTTTCTCGTGGTTCAGCGAACAAGATCGGGGGTTCTAGAGAAAATAACTTGGTTTCTCTATGAGTCAGTTTGGAAGAATGGATTTTCCACTTTTATTTTTCCAACAGTGGTGCCATGTTCTTATTCTATGTCTAAATTCACAATCGATATGGAATTGAAAATGTAGCACCTAGTATGCATCGATTAGTCTAACTTGTTTATTAGTTTTAATTCAGTAATGTTTTTATTATAAATGTAAATGAAAATTAGGGAAGTTCTTAGATCAGGAATCTATACCTGAGTTAGGAATTTATGTTTTAATGATTTATATGTTGATAATCGAATTATGTACTTAATCAGTAGCTTATCGAATTATATCTAATTCTTTCCTATGTCACAGATGTAATTTGAATGGATTATTGCATTCTTTAACCTTTTTATTTATTCCCAGTCTGTAAAATGAAACTACTAGTAAGTATAATCACCAAATATTCCAATGGATGTTATTCTAAATCTAATTATCTCATGATCTAGACAGAGTGAGGAATAATTTATATTCCATTCTTTAAAATAACCAGTTTATATATAAAATCTAGTTCTATACATCTAGAACGTATTAGTATATTATTATAGAATTTTATTAATACACAGAACCGAACTTTTATAAATAACCTTACAACACAAATAACACAGGGATAATCACTTACATATTGAACATAATGAAGTTATAAACAGATCCTTTACAGATATACATGTATTTAGTCATATTTAGATCGAGGATCCACAAGTAATTAAACCTATCTAGATTACAGACCTACAATAAATAAAGCTCAAATGAAAGTTAAATAATTTAAACCAATTTACACACAACACATCATAAGAAATCGAGTCGTTATCCTTTAGTTATCTCTATGATCAAGATATGTAATCACTTAAACAATAATTTTTGGATATATTTAAATAGTCATAATTAGACTATAGATCGAGGAAGTAAACAAAGTGAGTATATAAGTAAATCAAATCCAAAACAAAATCATAGGAATACACGCTAGCTATTGCAACAACAATCCCATATCAGAAAAACTAAGTCATTAAAGTAAACCGTCTCTTCTCAAGGACCGCCATTAAGCTCGTCGTTGATGGCAGCCGAGGTTTAATAAAAGAATGTAAATTACTCCACCGGAAAACGTAGACCCTATGAGTTGTAATAAGCTAAACAAACGACAAGTAAAATAAATAAATTTCCATAATCCCTTCCAATGGCTTCCATCAGTTATGATAAAATATAAGCACATAAAGTAGTGGCTAATCGGTGTCGCTTAGGATGCTAATGTCTCAAAGAGGGTTTTAATGACTAAACCATCTACTTCATACTCCACGGTATTGCAGATGAAGGCATATTTACAATCATGAATTATCCACTTTGTTCATGTCTGTAATCCCATCGAGATATGACATCCATTGAATTAAATCAAATAGTATACATGCATAATCTACAAACAAAAATCACGCTGACCCTACGCTAGGTCAATTTTTTATATTAATCAATTCACATACACACAAGTGGTTGTAAGAACATCCAGGATGGATTACATCTTCTCTTATTAAACCTCCATTAACGTCATAAGAGTATGGGAGTAATTCCATCTGTGATGGAAACCAAATCACATCGAAAAGGATTAAGAACAAATGCAGTGCATCTAATAACATTGTCGAGGAAAATTGTTGCAAATCCTCTATAGGGTAAACTGAAAGATTTTTATTTTACAACCACTAGTGGAAAATGAGAGATTGGTCACAAAAAAATGACCAAAATCTGCATATCAATGACCACTTTTGGTTTGGCGATCGCTGGTGGCTAATTTACGGTCTTTTATTACGCGACCAAAATTGGTCATTTTTATTTTCATCATTTATATCTTCTTAGTTGGTCATATATTTGAATCAATGACCAAATATATGACCAAATTAATGACCACATGACAAACAAAAATATGACCAAATTTGGTCACATAATAAAAGACCGTAAATTAGCCACCAAAACAGTTTTTTGGTCATTGATATGCGAATTTTGGTCATTTTTTTGGTCATTTATATCTCATTGTTTTGTCATCTTATATGCGAATTTTGGTCATTAATCTCATTTATTGGTCACTAATTTAGTTATTTTTAGTCGTTTTATGTGTGGTTATTATAATTTAGTAGTTTTAATGGTGTCCATTATTAATCAATATAAATTTGTAATATGATATTATGTTTAAATTAAAAAAAGAATCATACATTATTTATCATTATATAATACAGATGTAAATTATGAAATGACACATTAATTAGTTAATTACAACACTTAAAAATAATATAAAGTACAACCATATAAGTTTTAAACCAAACAAATTATATTATATGAAATGTCAAGTATTACAATAAATATGATTTTTCTCAAAAACTATCTCCATATAACTTTACATGAAAACCATCTACTACATCGATGAATTCAAAATATTACAATGGCTAAACCGTGCCACTTGTACTTGGCTGTTAAGCCATACTTAGATCCTACGGTAGCTTCAAAACCATACTTAGCATCTTGAAACCGTCTACAACAGGCGCTTGATACATCTCAATGGCCCACTTTCTGAGCTTTATCTCTATGCTCGTGCTTATGTATCTGCACTGCACGTGCTTCTGATCTTTCTAAGCTTTATATATGCACACGTGCTTATGTATATACACTACAGCAGCCTCCCCCCTCATGTTGTTATAAATCGTGCGAGTAAGGTTATGTACAAACAACACATGTTAAGAAAAAAAAATTGTTTCTCTCTAAAAAGAGAAAACAAATAACTGCAAAATGTACATAATAATTTCGCAAGATTTAACATGGAAAAAAGAAACAATTCCAACAAATAGCAAGTATACTCAAAATGCATAAACATTTAGAACCAGTATACTTACAAATACATGAACATGAAATACCTCTCCATAAGGCCTGAAGATCAATGGTGACATTGCACAAAGAAAGAAATTCTTCCATTCACATGTACTTTTTTTGAATTGTTCTTCCACTCAAGGAATGTATCCTTCTCCGGTATTTCATCTTCTTGCTGCTGAAATATTTAATTAGGAAACCAATCCAAACTATGCATTTTAGTCTCATTGACTCTTTGATTACTCATGACCATTAAAAAAATTATCTTATCTTATTTTAAACATCCCATCTCTAGTGCCTTATAAAATATCTACAACTAGTAAATTACTGCTTAGACATATAAATAATGAGAAATTGTTAGGAAAGAAAAATTAATAAAACTTGTATGGACAAAAGGATTAATAAAAATACAAGCTTCATTGCATAGGACATTTTTTTAGCTTTCAAAGGCTCCTTCGGTGATAAGTCTCAATGCAAATGTAGTTAGTCCTAATGTTGTTAATCCGGCTAGGAAACACTACACATTGATAAACAGAACCATGGTTGTGACTTGAAAGTTAGAAACGTATATTTCAAGCATGATATTCAACATGAAAAATGAAAATAATATATAGATCAAGAGGTTATGGCTTGTTTTAATAAACTCAGAATGCATGTATGATAATTATCCAAGCACTCCTCCATAAACATGAGCATCAAAAAAACCGAAAGTTGCACTTATGGCACATATGCCTATTAATGTTCCCATTCCTACCTTACCATATGTTTCAAGGTCCAACTACTCACAAAATAAATATCATTAAACTAGGTAGATGCAACTCTACAAATTCGTTTGTGGAAAGCATCATACTGCCATGTTCATCTTTGAATACCTACAACGAGAACAAGTATACTTATGTGAAAAAAGTACAAATCCCATTAGAATTAGTTGTTTTGTATTGATAATCGCTTCAAAGTATGACAGTAAAGCAATTGTTATCAATGAAAATGGTTGGGATACTAGATTCAACACTCTTAAAGGATGGTATCGTTACACTCTTGAAGGATGGTATCGTTTCACACAAAAGAAAGGTATCATAAGTTTCCTTAAGGAAATGTAGTCCCTACTGCCCATTAATGTCTCACATCAGTAACAACAAAGAAACAAAACATAATGATAGTGTATTACATTAATTACAAAATATATATAATATTTTTTCTCACAAATATAGCAACAATAGAAATTACAAACCAATAGATTGAGAGAAAACCATTCTAACTAATTGATTCATTTTTTAATACTTTTATTTAGTTACATATAGTGAATGACTCATAATTTTTATTTTAAAGTTTTAATATAACGCTATAAAAAAATTATAGTTGTTTAGAAAATTACACCAAGTTTGTCCTTGAGATACATGAACTTATCTAGATCAAGAGGCTCTCAAGTTGCACAATATTGCAATTTGTTTCTTCATTCTTCACTAACTATCAACTGTAATGGCAATGCAATTCCACATACTATGTCCACTCCTAAAAATAGGATTCTTCATAAATTTCAAAATGCTATGAGTATCTTCATGAAGTGTAGTGGGAACGCCTTTGTATAACTTGCAATTTAACAAGTATCCTCCTCAACCAAACTATCTCACAAAATAACATCATTGCTACCTTATAATCCATTCAACCAAACTATCTCACAAGATACCATCATTGCTACCTTATAATCCATTTTAGTGGAGGAAAAAAATATTGCATGTTGCTTCTTACTTAGTAATGAAACTGCACATGTACCAAGATGGAACCCACCTAATATGAATATATATACCATATAAGTTAAAATCCTTTCCTCTACCATATATTATTCCATGCTCATGAAGCCTTCACATATCTCAAAATTCACCTGGTTTTCACTCAATGATCAGTCTTAGTAGTTGTAACAAATCTAGAAATGTAATTTAATGCAAAGCTCAAATCCGGTCTAATGGTTGTAATATAGATCCAACCCCTACCAATTTTTTGCATGCAAAGGAATTTTTTTGGTTCAGTGGTAAATGTGGCTAATAACTTCAGTCCAACCTCTATAGGTCTATGTGGTTCCTTACAATAAACCATCCTAAACTTTTAAGACAAACAAGTTGTAACAGTGACATTTTTCTCATATATTGAAGGCTACAAGAATGTCTTCACTATTTGAAGAAATCTATGTTCATGGTCAAATACGGAGTATCCAAACCCCTGTTCAAAAAATATTGATCTTGTTCATTGTATCAAATTTATAATGTATATCATTGTTGTTACAAAGCTCGGTTAACAAACAAGGACCTATGGATTGTATGGTGACTAATGGAGAGGAGATACCATTTCATGTGCTTTAGGGTTTCTAGAATGGCATGCAGTTTTTTGATAAGAAACACATTTCCAAACCTATGTATAGCAGTGACAAAATCCAGACTTGGTTTTTTTCTTTTTGAAGCAATGAACCTCATTTTGGGCAATATTTTCAATTCCATGGTGCTATCCCACTATGTGTTGGCACATTATCAAAATAAGAGCTAGAAATGTCACATTGTGTTGAGTATCAGTAACTTATGCATTCAAATAACAACAACGATTATTCAAACTATAGGAAAATAGTGGCAGGAATGAAGCAAATCTAGGAATGCAATAACCTAATCAATTATGGGCAATTATGGCGAAAAAGTCATCATCAATTGATTTTCGATAGTAGTCAAGTAGCTCCTAAAGGTGGGTTTTCAATGAGACATTGAAGAGTTTCACAAGCACCATGGTTGGGATTGGATCAAAAGCGTTCCAGGAAGGTTGGGGAGCATTTTCAACATCTTATTACTTCGAGTGGGGCCAATAAGCATAGGATAACCTATCTTTTATGAAGGTATCGAGGTTGTACTGTCAATGGAAAAATGATATCATTCAATTTATTTGTGAGATGACGAATGGAAACATTGATATTGCATATTATGATGCACATCTATACTATCCCGTTTCACGACACCCTCCTTTTTTGATCATAGGGTAGCAGGGAATGGTTTCCCTATCTATAAAAATAGAAGGGGATCATGAACCCAAAACTCCAGGCCCACCTCTAGAAGTTGAATTTCCTTCCCTCTCAATTAAGGGCAATCATTCGATGAAATAGACATGCTTTGAATACGTGAATTCATAGTCAAATCTATTCCCTGCATATATGATGTACGATCATCCCAGTCAGGAATCCTTTTGGATTGAAATTCTCATAGGGACTTCGGTTCTATCTTAAAAGAAAGGAATAGAGTTTATTTTGGATTGTTGGCCATCAATGAATGGGCTTGGTGAGGTAATTGTTATATAAAGAACCATACCATTACACAGTGATAAGCTTCCCAGTCAATACGTGAGTGTTCTGTAGTACTCCTGTAATGAACTATGTATAATACCTTTCTTTGAACAAATCATGGGCATATTGATGAACAATATTGGTTGTTGCATCTATAGCTCATTGCTCCAATAGAGGAACATGAATTTGAAGAAATCAGGGAGGTGGATGAAAATTGGCTCTTGTGATGCAACCTCAAACTATACAAATTGGAAGAGTAGAAAAATATCTTTTACATCAAAATGCAAGTCAAGAAGTAGATGGTTACAATGAAATAAAAGTGCATAACCTGCAATCACTATTCCACGAGACAGCATTTCATTCGATCATTTCATCAAATAGTTGGTGTGCATATGGAAAAGTGTTGAAAAACAAGCATTAGTTAAGCAATATTGATTCCATTATTCACTTGTCTTGGTCTTGATACAACCTCTATACTGATTTCGAGGCAAGAAGGGAGGAGCTTCCAGCCTAGTTGTGTCATGGAGTATCTCCATGTTGGGACAAAGCGATCTCTCATATCTCTATGTCTCCTTTTTTCCCATTGTTAATTTGCATTCCTCCTCCACCTAGACTTAGAAGTGGACTGGATATAAATGTTAGAGGGATTAATACAATAGCAGCAATAAAAAATACATGATCCAAATCACAACAATCCATGTGGAGGATCTTCATATGCCAGTTACAAAACTTTGAGGGTGTAGTGATTTGTGCAATACGTTGATTTTCTCTCAAGCAATCTCTTCAAGTGATATGAAGAAAAATACCCATTGAACAATTTATTTGGCCTCAAACATACCCATGCACAGAGAGATACCCCATGCAATCACCTTGAAAGGTATAAAGATTTCCTTGTAAAAGAAAAAGAAAAATACAAACCAATAATCAGCCTCTACAACACCCCAACGATGTTCTTAAGGATTGAAGAATCGATCTAAATAAAAAATCCATAAATTGTGTGAAAAAATATACATTTGGCCATGGATCCCAGCACACCACGCACATATAGGAAATAATTTTCCAGAATTTTCCCAAGAATCCATGCTAGAAACGAGAGACACGATCTCCAATTCCATTTGGGGTTTGAAAATGAAATAATCTTAAACAACAACAGTTTAGTGCCAAAACGTTAGATTTGGGCCATCTTGGCATATCTTTTATTTGGTAGATTTTTAGCCGATCAAAAAGTTTTTAAAGTTGCTCTTTGGCATGTTTCTATAATAAATAAATAAAATAAGGAAATATGGTTTTATTTGGTTGTACTGAATGCTTTTAAAGAATTTATATCAGTAAGATTCTATTTTTTTAATTGGAGTTCATAAATTACCAAAAATGGTAACAAAAATAAATAAAATAAGAAAATATTGTCTTATTTGGTTTTTGGGCAAACTTTTAAAGGCTTGATAGTTATAAGAGTCTATTTTTTTTAATTGGACTTAACTAATTACAAAAGGATGTAACAAAATCCTTGGATAGAGTCATCCATAACAAGGTGATTACATCTCGTGAAAACGTAAGTATGGCATCATCAAGAACCAAGACTTGAATCCTTTCCACCGAAAATTTATTAACCTAATCTATTTGTTAGATTATATATCATGATATAGTTAAATTTAGTAAACATGTTAAAAGGTTCAATTAATGAGGTGATTTTTTTTAATATTTGTCTATTTTGTAAATAAAATATATGCCATTTTTTTTATTGAAAATAAGGTTATATTTTATAAAAATTAAAGAAATCAAAATAAAAGATACATTTACATGTATTTTTTATATTATTTCTTTAAAATTTTTTATCTCTACTAAATGTTACTATTTTTGTCTTTTCTTGCATGAAATGAAACCTCAAAATTATATTCTTAACAATATTTCCTTTTAAAAACAATATTTTTAATGCATGTTAAGACTTTCTACTCCTCTATTTTCTAAAATTTAATATCTAGATATTAAACATATCCCATCTCCCAAAAGGATAGTCTTACCGTTAAAGATCATGTTAATCCATTAGAATCTCTTCCTACATGGATAATGCATTAATGCGTTAGAATCTCTTCCTACATTGATAAACATATCCATATCCCAAAAGGATAGTCTTACCTTTAAATATCATGTTAATCCACTAGAATCTCTTCCTACATGGATAATGCATTAATGCATTAGAATCTCTTCCTACATTGATAATTCTTATATATGTATATAAAGAGAGATAAAGAAAGATGGAGAGAGTGTGTTAAGTATTCAACTTTTGGTTGATATTCACAACAATTATGCATATGAAATTATACACATTTAATGATAATGTACTTTGAGACATCATGATTATTAGCTAAGGTCTTAATTATAAGAGCAGACAATACCCCCTCAAAGGGTTGTCCATGAAACTCCTTCAAAATGAAAGTATGTTTATTTGTTTTCAATATGGTTTTGTTAATTATTTTATATTTAATAATGTATAGATATATTATAATGTATAGATATATTATAATATATAGATATGTGTGTTTATATATCATAATATAACAATATAATGTGTTTGGTGTCATTATATATACGATAATAATATTAACAAATGTGTATTTTATATATATTAATTTGGTCAATTCATGTTGAGTTGTGATAGTACAAATGCATTCTCAAATTTGTAATTTTTTACATTGTCAGAGTGACACAACTAAAAATGACCAAATAAATGACCAATTGTTATCTGGTCATTTGTAGTCTACATATACCGTGATCAAATTTGGTCATTTATCTTGGTCGTTTTTAGTTATCTCACTTAGAATTACCAATTTTGGTCATTTGTGTCTTTCAAGAGATTGTGGTGACTAAAATTTTTGGTCTCCTTGTCACTAATCTCTCATTTTCCACTAGTGAATGCTTGTAATCAAAAGAAGGAAATTATTTTAAAAACTAGTGTGGCTTTCACTCTCATCCCCATGCTCGTACCCAACATTACCTGAAAGCAATTTTATTTTACACCCGTAAGTGAATGTAGACTGATTTCATAATAAAAACAATTAATAAACAAACAGTTTAAAGCATTCATTACCTGGGAATTTAAGAAAGTGGGCCTGGAAGAAGGTGATGTTGTCGCCTCCCTCTTTATCACCCTCAACCCACAACATTTCAAGTTACGGTAAGAAAAAAAAAATTTAATGACAAAACGAAAAGAAGAAAATTGGTTAACCCTTAATTTTTTTTCTTACCTTAGGTGTTTTGCAAAGAGGGACAGGGGTCGGCTTCTCCATATTTACCCTTGTCCCTCCTCTTCCCGCAAACAAAAACTGTAACATCAATACTCCCATAAACATTGATATATTACTAAGTAAAATGCAAAAAACAAGTTTCAGAATGATTATTACTTGATTACAGACATACTGTATGGTTGAAGTATTGGCATGCTCCATTGAAGCACAATCATGGGAATGTAGGTCGTCGAGGAAGTCATGGGAGCCGTAAAACCTCATAAGGGTTAAAACACCACACCATTAACACAACGTTAAACTGAAAAACCCTATTTCCTTAGCCATTACCACATAATAGAGCTTCAGCTCTTGCCAACTTTACACCAAAAAAAACCATTGCAATAACGAGGGTTCCGACAACCAAAGGCCAAATTAATATTCTTGTAAAACCATTACAATCCCATCATACATGTGTAATTCTGAGATCATTGCTTGAGCCAGCTCAATATCATGGTTGCACTGTCAACTCGCATCCATGACAACATTTAAGTCAACCATAGTACCACTTTAATACACAACTTTAGCAATCATGGTCCGAAATCATTGCATGAATGTTCTAATATCAAATATTGAAACATGCGATAAAAAAATCCAACATTAAAACCATATAGTATATTGTATGAACCATGGAATAGGCCATATCATAACCAAACCTATTATTTATGCCAAGAACCATTACATCGTAAACCATGGTGAAAGACTTGCCACAACAAACTTTTTATTATGCTAAACAAAACGTTGCTTAAACTTTAAACATATGCATTATATTATAACGAAGGTTTACACTATGGTAGGTACCATGTGTATTACAAAACCTAATCCATTGTGCTTAACGGGAGGGTCAGAAACATACCATAAGCTTAGGCTATGGTAAGGCCTAAGGCCTTTAAAACACTTTAACAACCTTAGTACAAAAGGGATGCGGTCAAGACCTCAAATAGTCTCCCAAGGAAAGTAAGGCCCTAGTAAAAATAATCAAATTAAAATCAAGTAAATCGAGAAAATCACATGTATGGGTATGCCTGAATGTTTCGAGAGGAGCTACCATTTCATCAACCAACAGAAACTGGTGTAATAGACCTGATTAAGATATTAAAAACTTGCATAAGTAGAACATGAGTAATATGCTAGTAAATTAGAGTAAATCAATGCATGTAAAAAATAAATATTTTACAATTTTGAGGTGTGTTACATTCAATTAAGGTTTGGGTCTCGACAGCAGGATGACCCGAATTCAATTCCCCTTAGGGGTGAGCTATTTGAGAGGAGACACCAAAAAAATCCATCCATGTGAACGGGTTGTGTGTCCGATTCTGAGTGAGATCCTTGGGTAAATTTTATGTCTTAGCTGCCCATGAGTTGCAGTTCTTAACTAATGCTTCATTACTACCAACCCCAAGTGGCAGGAAATAGAACAAAAAAAATGTTATAAATAATTTATAACAATATTATATTATAATTTTTATTTTATTATAATCATTAAAAGTTGGGTCAAATAAATTTTAACTAATATAAATGTATAATAGTAGTTAATGAGGAATCATGTCTTGTCACTGAGGGGGGGGGGGGGGGGGGGATGAATCAGTGACAGAAATTAAACACAATTTATTTTATTTTAACAAATGTAAAAACAAATTTGGACACAATGTTTTAACATGGAACCCAATAAGGTAAACCACCAACATGTTTCTATTTTCTGTAAAACTTTGTTTTTACAATATACAATAGTTATTTGCAAGCACCCACTTGCTGGAGAAAACAATCCCCAAGTTTCTCAGCCACTACTAAAGGATGCTCACACACCCTGGTTTCTCTCTGCACCTACAGAAAAGGGTACAACAATGCCCTGATTCTTCATACACTACTGGAAGGAGGCTAAGACCTCCTTGTAGGAATGTATCCTACCCTAGAACTACCCTTCCACCCTTATTTTATTTTTATCAATCTGTTATGAACTTCTTAGACTCTGTCATTCGTAATGAAAGAGACGAATTCTTTCCTTCAATTATTCTATCAATAAATACCTTCTTGCATCCTGTAGATTCATCTATTCATTCTGGAAATGTCCCTATTCACTATTATGCCCTTTCAAATATGATATGAATGATTTCTTATTAAATAATTAATTAAAACTTCTTGATCAAATCTGATCTACGATCTCCCTTCTTCTCTAATCGCGGGATTCATCAAACAATTCATGTGGTATTCTTTTCCTCCTCTGCGGGATCCCTGCGGACATTCCCTAAACTCATGTAAATCAATTTACGATTTAACCTTTTAGTTGTGTTCTTCCATAATCTCTTTTTCTGAAATCATCTTGATCCGTTGATCTAATTTTGAGAATCTTCCTAATCGTAGATCTCAAAACATTTCTTTCCACATTAATAGCTTCCCGTAATTGTTTTTTGCAGTCATATTTCCACACTCATCATAATCCATTTATATTTATCTTGGACTATTTCTTAATCGTAGATATGAGATGGGATATTGTATGTGGGTTTCTGAACCATGAAATTTCTCAATATGTCTTTTAGCAATTAGCTTTTCTCCTCAATTGTTCCTCGTCGTTGATCTCCTACAGGATTCTTCGTGACTGTTGACCTTCGATAAGATGCAGATAGTGGAATGCGGGTTTGTGAATTTTCCATAATGTCATTTCAAGATTTCTACTTCCACACTAATATTTCTTCCCTAATCATTCTGCATCATTGATCTCCTACGGGATCCTTTGTGACCGTTGATCTTCCACAATGTGGGATGCGGAGCGAAGGTTCTAAAAATCTCAAAGGTTGCTTTCGCACTTCTCCACCTTCCATTTTCTGCACTAAATTTTCTACACTGCCAATATTTCATTGAAGTCTCTCTGACTGTCGATCTTCTGGATTGCGATATGTGAAATGAAAAACTGTCACATTTCCCACATTCTTTTTGCGATTCTTCATCTTTATTTTTCCGCACTAACCTTTTTGCACCGTCGATTTTTCACTAAAGTATTTCAGACCATTGATTTTTCATGGAAGTCTTTCTGACCATCAATATCTCCGATCGCGGGATGCGAAATGAAAAACTTTGACATTTCCTATAGTATTTTCATGATTCTGCGCCTTTATCTTTTCGTCTTTCACTTTTATTTGTGTAGAATTCGTTCTCTTTCATCGATCTCCTTACGGATTCAATCCTGACTGTCCAAGTTTCCATTGTAAATGGAATTTCTCTCACATTCACACAGTTAACTCACCTGCTATTTGAATCTACGAAATCCGTGAGGACCATCAGATCTTATATTTGGTCAGATAAATGGTGGACTCCAAATGCATTAAACTGTATTTGATGGATATTTCATGCACATTATCCTTTGTTAACCTCCTATCACTTTACCCAATGAAATTCATTTACCATTGTCGGATCAATATCTCCACCAATCAACAATGGACTTCAAATAATATGAAGTGATTTTCATAGAAATTTCACTCACATCAAAAGTTTTTTAGACCCCACAACTTCTCCCAGCAAAATTTTTTACGGTCGTTGATCTGTTACCACAATCAACCTCATCTGTTGATCTCGATTAGATGTAGAACTACACCTCGTTCTTCTTCCGTTTGTGGATCTTATCCCCAACCGTTTGATCTCTTGCGGGAGGCTTCCTGACCGTTTATTTCTGAACTATCACAGAAATTCACCTCTTCCTTCTTCCCTTCCACTTGCAGGATTCCTTCTATGTTGGTCTGCGGGCTACCTCAATTGCCATCAATGCCAACCTATATTTCCATGTTGCCAACAATATCCTCCTTTGGCTTTGATGGAAATATTATTTTCATTTCTCCCCCTTTGACATCAAGGGAAAAGCATTGAGTGACTCCCCCTGACTTTGATCACTATCTCCCCCTGAACTGATGTCAACTGATACATTCTTTTGAAAGATTAGATTGAAATAGAAACTACTCCTAATCTTTGTATGACTTTGATCACTATCTCCCCCTAAACTGATGTCAACTGATACATTCTTTTGAAAGATTAGATTGAAATAGAAACTACTCCTAATCTTTGTATGATATATTCAAATACATCTCTTCTAATTAAGGGTTTAGTGAAGATGCCTGCAATCTATTATTGAGTTGGGACTTATTCCAATTTCATGTTCTTCTTTTTATCTTGATCCCTCAAATAGCGATATTTTATTCGAATGTGTTTTTCTTTGGATTGTTGGACAAGATTCTTGGAGAGACTTATAGAAATTGTATTACCACAGTAAATAACCATGGGTTCTTCAAACACTACTTTAATTTCTTGTACATATTATTTCATCCATTCCACTTGTGTGCAACATTCTGTTGCTGCAATATACTCAGCTTCAGTAATAGACAAAGAAATTGAGGTTTCTTTCTTGCTTGTACAAGGTATGAATGATTCTTTTAAGAATAATTCTCCTCCACTTGTACTTTTTCTGTCATCTACACAACCTTCCCAATACGCATCTATATAGGATTTTAAAGAGAATCAGTTCTTGCTAGGATACCACAATCCAATATTTATGGTTCCTTTTAAGTACCTAAAAATTCTTTTCACAACGTTAATGTGGATCTATTTTGGTCCATATTGAAATCTGGCTACCCTTCCAATAGCTTGCTTGATAGAAGGTTTGGAAGCTGTTACATAGAGAAAACTCCCAATCATTGATCTGTAGTTTTTTGGATCTACAGTCTTGGACTCATCTGCTTTCTTAGTTTGCATCCTACTGCCATAGGTGTACAAACATGTTTGGAATCTTCAAACTATAATTATTTAAGCATATATTTCACATACTTGGACTGATGAATAAAGATTCCCTTTTTGGAATAAACCATTTGAAATCCTAGAAAGAAATTAAATTCACCAAGCAAAGACATTCCAAATTCTTGTTGCATATTACTAGAAAAATCCTTACTCATTTTTTCATCATCACTTCCAAACATGATATCATCAACATATACTTCCACAATAATCATGCTATCACCAATAATTTTATAATAAAGATTACTGTCTATTGATCCTCTTTTGAAGCCTTGTACTTGTAAGTAAGAATCTATCCTTGTATGCCATTCCCTGGGTGCTTGTTTTATCCCAAAGCAATCTTTCTTTAGTTTACAAACATAATTCCCTTTATCAGCTAATTGATACCCTTCTAGTTTCTCTATGTAGACTTCCTCTTATAAGTTTCCATTGAGAAACGCTAATTTGACATCCATCTGGTATACTTTCAATTTTCTATAGTTGGAAAAGGATAAGAAAATCCTAATTACCTCTAATCTGGCCACCGGTGCAAAAGTTTCTTCAAAATATAGTCCTTCAACCTAAGCATACCCTTTACATATCAATATGGTTTTTTTCCTAATTACTTGTCCATTTTCATTTACTTTGTTTTTGAACACCCATTTAGTTCCAATGACATTCTTGTCTTGTGGTTTTGGAACTAGTTCCCAAGTTTTAATATTTTCTATTTGGTATAATTCTTCATTCATATATTTGACACAACTTTCATCATTGCATGCTTCATTGATTGATCTGGGATCAATACATGACAAAGGTGCTATTTATGTTTGATACTGTTAGTTTTTCAACATTTAAGCTAGCATTATGTTAAGATCTTTTCACTGAGAGAATAACAAGCACAGCAATAACATAAGCACATCACATGAGACAAGAGACACAAAGAGTTTTGATCGGGGAAACCATAAATGGAGAAAACCCCGCAACTTCCTCTAAGATAGTATCACCCCAAGATGTGAAACCCAAAACAGTAAGATGACCTCCCAACACAGCAATAGCCTTATGTCTTCTGTCAAGCCAAAGTATTTTCTTCTCTAATAGTGCGCCACCCTTGAGAGAGCAAGTGATGTATTTCACAAGTGATAAATAGAGAGACTCTCACTCTCTATTTATATCCATTCGTTCACTTGAATTGCATTTTCACATGTAGGCTCAACCTAACAATTACTACTCGAGCCTACACCTTAATTAGTGTATAATAACTCAACTGCCCCAAAACTGTGGGGACTTACCTAATGACTTGATATGACTTATTTACTTTATTAATCCTCCCGATCGGAACATCGAGGCATGACCACATGACTCAAATACATAATAGAGACATCCCGGAACAAAAATCGGGTTACAATATATAAGATACATAGAAGAATACATTCCGAAGTTACATATACATCAACACTCCCTCTTAACTAGGAAGGTATTCTTTCAACACAATTTTCAGCACTGGTCTTCTTCTCTGTATCAACTGGATCATCTCGTCTTCAAGTCATCTTCATCTTCAAGTCATCTGGATCTGGATCATCTCTCGATCTGGATCATCATAGAACGTCATCACTGGATCTGGATCATCACTCGATCTGGATCATCATCATTGGACTGGATCTGGATCATCACTCGATCTGGATCACTACTGCTGGATCTGGATCATCACTCGATCTGGATCTCTCAGAGTCATCATAACTGGATCTGGATCATAGCTCGATCTGGATCTCCACTGGTCATCATCATGTGTGTACTATCTCGTCATAGGAAGTTCTACAAAGCCAGCCCTTTTTCATGCTGGTTGTAGGCCTACTCTCATGTAGGTATTCACCCAGCACTTACATCTGACCTGCTCGTCAGAAAGGCACACCCAGCACTCACATCTGATCATGTAGTAAACTACAATCCTATCAGAAAGGCCCAGCACTCACATTCACCAGCATGATAGGACATCACATCACTAACATCTGTGAAATGGCTCTGCACTTATATCTGACCTACTCGTCAGAATGGCACATTCACCCAGGCCAGAACACATCCTACCAGAATGATGAATGACTTTCACGCAGGCCAGATCCCCTCCTACCACAATGATGAAATATTTTCACATTCACCCAGGCCGGAACACATCCTACCACAATGATGAACGACTCTCACCCAGGCTGGAGCCCCTCCTACCACAATGATGAGAGATTTGTGCACTCACATCTGACCTGGTAGGAACTGAATCCTACACCCTCATCAGAATGGCCCCCAGTCCCTGACTGAGCTACTTGGTAATGGACCATGTGCCTCCACTCTCCCGGAGAGTGGCAGTTGCCCTTACATTTGTCCTACTTGACAGAATGGCCAGCATTCACATCTGTCATGGGAGGAACTTAATCCTTTAGCCATGACTAGAATGGCTTAGCCCTTACATCTAACCTACTCATCAGAATGGCTCTCTCAATCCCTGACTGAGTGTTCCTGGTAACTGACCAGGTGCCTCCATTCCCAGAATGGCAATCAGCACTCATATCTGTCATGGAAGGAACCAAATCCTCTCACCATGATAGAATGGCTCAGACCTTACATCTGACCATGGAAGGAACCAATCCTCTCACCATGTTAGAATGGCTATGGGTCTCATCACTGTCTCTTGGAAGGAAGCTCGATCTGGAGAACACCAAGTCTCTCTCTGAAGTACTCAAACTTCAGCCTAGCTAATGGCTTCGTCAATACATCAGCTATCTGTTCCTCCGTCACAACATACAGGAGCTTCACTGCTCCTCTCTGCACCATATCCCTGATATAGTGATATTTGATCTCGATATGCTTCGACCTGTCATGGAACACAGGATTCTCTGACAACTTCACGCAACTCTAGTTGTCAAAATGTATACAAGTAGCATCCAACTGGAGATCAAATATATCAGACAGTAGATTCCATAGTCATACTGCCTCACAACTAGTTGAACAAGCTGCGACATACTCTGCTTCAGCTGTACTCAGTGCCACACAGGATTGCTTCCTACTAAACCAAGAGATCACACCTGATCCCATACTGAAGCAACATCCCGAAGTACTCTTCCTATCGATGGCACTGCCTTCCCAATCTGAATCAACATAACCCTCTAGGTTAATCTTCTGATTCGCATCATACTTGATCCCATAATCAATTGTACCCTTCAGGTACCTCAGAATATGCTTTGCAGCAGTCAAGTGAACACTTCTCAGATCCGTCAGGTACTGGCTCAAGGTTTTCACAGCAAAGCAAATGTCTGGTCTCATGTTCGTCAGGTACATCAATGACCCAATCATCTGACGATACATCGTAGCATCAACCGACTCTGACGAAGCATCACTCAATAGCTTCAGGTTCGATGTCATGGGTGTAGCCAAGGCCTTGCAGTCCATCATCCTGAATCTCTTCAAGATCTCTACTGCATACTTCCCTTGTCTAAGGAAGATTCCATCTGTACTCTGCAATACCTCCATACCTAGAAAGTAATGCATCATCCCCAAGTCCTTCATCTCGAACTCAGCAGCAAGATTTCTCTTCATATCAGCAATCAACCCATCTGTACCTATCACAAATAGATCATCTACATATAGTAGAAGCATCACTGGGTTTCCATCTTCAACCTTGTAGTAAAGGTTGGAATCTGCTTTACTTTTGGTAAACCCCAAACTGGATAGAAAGCTGTCAATTCTGCCGTACCAGGTCCTGGGTGCCTGTTTCGAACCATACAGGGCTTTCTTCAATCTGCACAAATGAGACTCTCTGTCATGTGTCTCAAAACCGAGTGGCTATTCTACATACACTTCCTCTTCTACTACACCATTCAAGAAAGCTGTCTTGACATCCATCTGGTGTATCTTCCACTTCATCACTACAGCCAAAGCAAGTACTGATCTAATGGAAGTGTATCTGGCTACAAGTGCAAAAGTCTCTTCATAGTCTATTCCCTCTTTCTGAGAGAATCCTCGAGCTACAAATCTTGCCTTATACTTTTCAATGCTACCGTCTGCAGCATGCTTGATCTTGTAGATCCATTTGGAAGTAACAATTGACTTCCCTTTTGGTCTTGGGACAACATCCCAAACATCATTCTTCATGATCGATTGATATTCTTCAATCATCGCATCCTTCCATTCTTTCTGATCTGCTGCTTCTTCATAACTGGAAGGTTCTTTATCAATGAAATCACATAGTAAAGCTACATACCCGGAATTTGATCTGGTCCTCTTTCTTTCTCTGTGATTTTCTTCTGGATCCCCATATCTTTCCGCACCTTGGATAAGTTCACGTACCCAAGCAGGTTTCCTCTTATGAGGATTCTTCTCTAGAGGTGGATCTATAGGTCTTTGTGGTTCTTTGAACTCTCGATCTTCTTCTTGAGCTTTTTCATTCATGATTGTATCACGGATCCTGGGTGCTTTTGCTTCTCCTTCTTCAGGTTCTTCAGCAGGTCTCTTTCTGGATTTGTTGTAAGCTGTGTCTTCATCAAATGTCACATCGCTGCTAATGTCAATCTTCTTGTATCCTGGAAAGTAGATTCTGTACACCTTCAAGCTTTCAGAGTATCCCACAAATATGCCCTTCTTTCCTGAAGGATCTAATTTTGTTCTCTTCTCTTTTGGAATATGTATGTATACTGGACAACCGAATATTCTGAGATGGCTGACTTCTGGTTTCTTGCCAGAGAAGACTTCTTCAAGAGTCTTGTTCTCGAGTACTCTATGTGGAGTATGGTTCTGTACATATACCGCTGTTCTGGAAGATTCAGCCCAAAGATGCATAGGTAGATCTTGATCATGAAGCATAGCCCTTGCAGCTTCCATGATAGTTTTGTTCTTCCGTTCTGCAACCCCGTTTTGTTGAGGATTGTAAGGAGTGGACAACTCCCTCTTAATCCCTGATTCTCTGCATAGCTCCTTGAATTCATTCGAAGTTAATTCTCCACCATTATCTGATCTGATGGTCTTGATATTCTTTTCAGTCTGGTTCTCGATCAAGGCTTTGAATTCCTTGAATTTGCTAAATACTTCATCTTTGTTCTTCATAAAATAAATCCATGTCTTTCTAGAAAAATCATCAATAAAAGAAACATAGTATCCATACCCGCTAAGTGATTTTGATGATATAGGGCCGCATACATCGGAGTGGATGATTTCTAGAATCCTTTTGGCTTTGCTTTCGCTGCTTGGAAATGTCTTCTTCGTGTTCTTTCCTTTCACATATCCTTTGCAGACCCCATCATGTTTTGCTTGAATTTCTGGAAGACCTTCGACAGCTTTACTTGCAATAGGTAGTGCTCTGTAATGCACATGTGCAAGTCTTCTATGCCAAAGCTCATTTGGTTCTACTGTGTCATGGATCAAGGCTTGTTCTGGATGGCCCTTCAATTTGTACAAGCCTCCTTCTTGTTCTCCAATTACTACCGCATCATCGATAGTCTTACCTTTTGGCCACATGATGACTTTACCATCTATGAATGCAACCCGCATTCCTTTTGCATCTAAAGCTGAAATATATAGAAGGTTCTTCTTGAGTCCTGGAACAAACAATACTTCTTTCATTGTTAGAGACTTACCAGATTCTAGCTTGTATGAAGATTCCCCACTACCTTTTATTGGATATTGGTAGTCATCTCCTAGTTTCACCTTATGAGGTGATTCATGTTCTGATAGTCTCACAAAGGATTCCTTGAATCCCGTCATATGTTTGGAAGCACCACTGTCTATGAGCCAATCATCACTTCCATGAGTAATGTTACCTGTGAGAGCTAATATCAGTACATATTCATCCTCGCTTGAAGAATATTCACTTTCATATCTGGATCTCTTTCTGGATGGTTCATCATCTTCTGCAGCATGAGCATGATGTATTCTTTTGCTGCTCTTCTTCATCTTCTTTTGTTTGTTAGGACAATCTTTTGCAATGTGTCCTGCTTCATCACAAGTATAGCATATGATCCTAGACATATCTCTTTTAGGATTATCTTTGTAAGAAGGCTTACCTCTGGAATGATGTTTCTTCTTTCTTGATGACTTGGAGTGAGTCTTGGAGTGTACTGTAAGAGCTTGGTCTTCACTTCCCATCTTCTCTTCTCGAGCTGCTATCCGAGCTTCTTCTTGAGAGCATTCTTCCCATAGTCTGCTGAATTTGACCAACTTCTTTCTAGCACAAACTCCTTGAATGAAATCATCCCATGACCTAGGGAGGCCATTCAAGGTAGTCATCACAATCTCTGCATTTTCCACTTCTTCATCAACAGCTTCTAATTGTTCTTTGATTTTAGAAACCCTTGTGAAGTATGACTGGATAGTTTCTGCATTCTGAATCTTCACATTATTCGACTGGTTCCTCAGGGTCATCTTCCGATTGATGTTCTTCCCTTCAAACAATTTGGTTAGGGCATCAAACATAGCTTTAGGTGTCTTGAGAGAGGACACCTTAGGGATGAGATGATCCTTAATAGAATCAGCAATGATCCTCTTTTCCATAACCATATTTTTCTTATGTAGGGCCTTTTCCTCATCTCCCTCTGGAACTGGAACCTCCTCATGAATGTAGGAGTCTAATTCATTCTCCTCCAGGACCAGGGAGATTCTATACTTCCAAGCTCGAAAGTTATCAGCCCCCTCAATATTTTCATCAAGCTTGGTATGATGAGACA
The DNA here is from genome assembly GCA_001517045.1 of Pseudotsuga menziesii. Classification (NCBI taxonomy): domain Eukaryota; kingdom Viridiplantae; phylum Streptophyta; class Pinopsida; order Pinales; family Pinaceae; genus Pseudotsuga; species Pseudotsuga menziesii. The sequence goes on from LPNX010116283.1 coordinate 475,064, forward strand.
TCTCTAAATAAGAACCTCAAATGGAAATACAAAATATTTTATATCTTACCAGGTTCAAGATGTCAAATCTGAAACTTGAGCTGGAATCCTGCAGAGCTGGTTCAGGAGCAACAAGGGTTTTTCTTTCCTCGAGTTCTATCCACCCAAATGCCTTCATATTTGTTCCTAACTTTGATTTTGGGGAGGAGATCAATCCAGGCCTGGGCTCACTAAAAAATTCCTCTTCTGTAAAAATCCCTAATTTCCAACCCCAGTGACAGGTCCAAAACTGAAAAACCTCAGAATTGAATTCTGTTTCGACATAAGGATGAGCCCTAGGGAGGAGAGTAATTCCACCTTACTTTTGCTGAAAATATGTGGAGAAAGATCCACAAACAAGGAATCCCTAGCCTCCGCAGCTGCACAGTGTCTTCTTCTCAGGTTAGCTCTGATACCATGTTAGTTTTTCAACATTTAAGCTAGCATTATGTTAAGATATTTTCACTGAGATAATAACAAGCACAGCAATAACATAAACACATCACATGAGACAAGAGACACAAAGAGTTTTGATCGGGGAAACCATAAATGGAGAAAACCCCGCAACTTCCTCTAAGATAGTATCACCACAAGATGTGAAACCCAAAACAGTAAGATGACCTCCCAACACAAGAATATCCTTCTGTCTTCTGTCAAGCCAAAGTATTTCCTTCTCCAATAGTGCGCCACACTTGAGAGATCAAGTGATGTATTTCACAAGTGATAAATAGAGAGACTCTCACTCTCTATTTATATTCATCTGTTCACTTGAATTGCATTTTCACACATAGGCTCAACCTAACAATTACTACTCGAGCCTACACCTTAATTAGTGTATAATAACTCAAGTGCCCCGAAACTGTGGGGACTTACCTAATGACTTGATATGACTTATTTACTTTATTAATCCTCCCGATCGAAACATCGGGGCATGACCACATGACTCAAATACATAATAGAGACATCCCGAAATAAACATCGGGTTACAATATATAAGATACATAGAAGAATACATTCCGAAGTTACATATACATCAACAGATACAACAATTGTCTTCTTGTTTTTACTCGTGTACTTTTATCTCCAATAATTAGGTCTTTGGGATGATTCTTTTGGGTTATTCTTTAGGGTTTCTTTGTGTCTCTTCTTGGGTATTCTTCTATTATATCTTCTTCTTGAGTATCTTCCTCTTATTTTCTAGTATCTATTTCATCTTCTTGTGTATCATTCTTTTCTTCTACATCTATTTGTGTATCAACTAACTCATCATCATATTCATTTTCATCGTCAGGTATGGTCTCTTAATGTTTGAATTACTTTGTTTTTAATTCATCCATGTTAAACTATCCACTCTCAACAATCTTATGTAATCTAAGATTGCAACCTGTGTATGCCTTTTTGGTAGAAGCATATCCGAGAAGGATACCTTCATCAGATCTAACATCAAATTTTCCAAGGTTCTCATCAAGCCTTTTGATGTAACACTTACTTCGAAAGACCTTGAAGTATTTTACTGAACGAGTTCTCCCAAACCAAAACTCATAAGGATTCTTATTACTATTAATCCTGGGATTACCTCTATTTATTATGTGTATTAATGTGTTTACAGCTTCCCTCCAATATCCATCAGAAAATTTTGCTTCATTGAACATAGTCCTTGCAGCCTCCTGAACTGTTCTATTTATCATCTCAGCAATCCCATTTTGCTGAGTTTTTCTGGCAGCAAAGAATTGTCTCTTAATTCCATGGTTTTCACAGAAGAGATAAAACTCTTTAGAGGTGAAATCACCACCATTGTCTGATCTAACACATTCTATTTTTTCCTCTGTTTCATTTGCAACAAGGATTTTAAAGGATTTGAGCTTGTTAAAAGCTTTTGATTTTTCCTTGAGAAAAAATATCCAAGCCATTCTAGTAAAATCATGAATGATCAGCATAAAGTGGGATTCTCCTTGCAAAATTTTGGCCCTTGTAGGTCCACAAAGGTCAGTGTGAACCATCTCTAAAGGTTTTGAGGTTGAGTACTCTTTTGTTTTGAACATTATTCTAGTTTGCTTCCCTAATTAACAATGTCTACATATAGGACTTGAAGGCTCTGTGATATTTGGTAAGTTTCTTACTACCTCAAGATTTCTAACTTTCACTATATTATCAAAGTTAATGTGCCCCAACCTTCTATGCAATAGCCAACTTTCATCCACTAAATTCATATGACATTTCTCAAACTGTCTTGTATTTAGTATGTATACATTTTCGGGAGTTCTAGAAGAAATACCAACCCATTTTTCTGAGTTATTCATTCTTATCTCACATTTATGAGAATGAAAAATTAAAATGTGCCCCTGATCACAGGTTTGGCTGACACTTAATAGACTAGGATTCATATTTTCTACAAGAAACACATTTTTGGCTTTGTCTTTTCCCACATTCACTATACCTTTCCAATTAATATTACCTGAAGCATTGTCACCAAATGTAACTCTACCATTTTTTTTTTCTAAGTTTATAAACTTGTGATTATCTCCTATCATATGTTTAGAACACCCACTATCAGCATACCAGAGATCTCTTTTATCTTGTGTTCTCAAGGGAAAAAGACATTCCTCTTTTAATGTTTTTTCTTTCCACGACTTCTTTTTCTTTCTAATTTCCTTTGGTCTTTATGATATTTCCATTAATATGCAATTTCTTTCTTTATGTCCATAGTTATGACAATTGAAGCATTCTAAATCTTCTTCTTATAGAGATGCAAATGAGTTTTAATTTTTTTCTCTTAACTTGACCAACTGTTTGATTGTTCTTGAGGTTGTAGTTTTTAACCTTCAGACTTTTCCTTTTGTATGCTCTGCAATTCATAGCTTTGTGTCTAAAGTTCGAGCATGCAAAACAATAAAAAAGGAAAATATGAGGATACTTTTTTTGATAAATCTTCCTTGGAGTATTCCTGAATTCCTTCTTGATGGGTGGAGATAATCTTTTGGAGTTTTGAGCATTCCTTGTTTTTTCTTCCTCTTTCTTCTTTATTGTATTGAGAAGAGAGGTTGCATAATATTTTGAGCTAACTTGATTTTATTCTTGAGAATAACCAATCCCATTTTTGTTACTTGGATCTCTTTGTGTGGTTATAATCTGATCTAAAATTTTAGAGCTATTTTCATATCTAGTTTGAATAAATTTTGCATCATGCTCTTTTCTTAAGTGAACTAATCCTTCCTCCGTTTTTTAACAGATCAATTGTTTTTCTTTAAGAGAATTCTCCAACCTTTATTCTATCTCATTTGCATCTTAAATTTGGTGTTTCATATTTCTCATGATTGTCTTCATCTCTTTTTATTTTTGTTCATACTCTTCATGTTGTTCAACTACAAAAATTTTAAGCTGTCTATATTTCTTTTTGTATCTTCTTAATCCATCCAAAGCATTGAGTATTTCTACTTCCATATTAAATTATTGTTTATCTTTCGACTCTTCCTAATGCTCAATTTCTTCTCTCTCATTAGACTCTTCAATACCTAGAAAAAGGACTTCATCATCACTGTCACTAACCTCAAATGAACTATTTTCTTCTTCTTTTGAATAGAAATTCTTTTTTCCTTTGTAATTTTTCTTATAGTGTAATTTCCTTTTTCTTGTATTGTTTGTCTTTGTCATCTTCATATTCAGAGTTTTCCTTGGAATAAAGACATTTGGCTTGAAAGTGCCCAATTTTTCCACAATTAAAACATTTGAAGGGAAACTTGCCTTTGTACTTCCCTTATCCTTTTTGAACATTTTTGATAAAATTGGCTTCTTCTTCATGAGATTCTTCATTAAGGTTAGTTTGAGGTTTCTGCTTATGATTTTTTATTTTCTTGATTACTTTGAAAGTTGCTTCTCCTTTTTGGAGATTATCAATGCCTAACCTTAATTCATAGGCTATGAGGATTCCATACAACTCATCCATGGTAATATATTCTATCTTCTCTCAGTATTCAAGAGTGGATACTTTAGTATTATATGCCATAGGAATTGTTCTTAATATATTTTCAACTAACGCATAGTCTGGTACTTCTACTCCCAAACCTTGTATTGCATTAACAAGATTCTCAACTCTTTCAAAGTACTCTCAAATATTTTATTCATCCTTCATTTTTAAACTTTCGTATTGTACTTTGAGAGGTTGAAGTTTTTCCATATTTACTTTGGATTCTCTTGCATATATGATTTTCAATTTGTCCCAGATATCTTTTGCACTTTTATAGATTAGTACTTTTGCAAGAACCTTCTTACTTATTCCATCTTGTAATGTATTTAAGGCCTTTGCATTTTCCCAAAATTTCTTCCTTTCTTCTACTTCTGTGGGAATGTAATTTGGAACATTATATCCATCTTCAACTAATTCCCAAACTTCCATAGCAATGGACATCAAATATTTTTTTATTCTAATATTTTGTAAAACATCATCTTCACCATAAAATATGGGGACTTTTATTGACATCTTCATCTGGTGATCCATAGTGATTGTAATAGGATCCTCCTTCTAGTCGTTAAATTGTGGTGAAGGATCCTGATCTAATACGAATTGATGAATTGAGTCTTGTCATTGAGAGGGGGAGGGGGGTGAATCAGTGACAAAGATTAAACACAATTTATTTTATTTTAGAAAATATAAAAACAAATTTGGACACAATGTTTTAACGTGGAACCCAATAAGGTAAACCACCAACACGTTTCTATTATCTGCAAAACTTTTTTTTACAATATACAATAGTTATTTGCAAGCACCCACTTTCTGGACACCATAATCCCCAAGTTTCTCATCCACTACTGAAGGATGCCCCCACACCCTAGTTTTTTTCTATCCCTACAGACAAGGATACACCAATACCTTGATTATCCAGCCACTACTAGAAGGAGGGTAAGACCTCCTTGCAGGCATGTAGTCTTCCCTAGCACCATTGTTCAACCCTTATTTGATTTTTATCAGTATGTTATGAACTTATTGGACTCTGTCATTCACAATTACAGAGACAAGTTCGTTTTTTCAATTTTTCTGATAATAAATACCTTCATGCATCCTGTAGATGTATCTTTTCTTTCGGGAAATGTTCCCTTTCACTATTATTCCCTTTCAAATATGATATTAACGATTTCTAATTAAATAAATATTAATTAAAACCTTCTTGAGAAAATATGATCTAAGAGCTCCCTTCTTCTTTGATCATGGGATTCATCAAAAGAATCATTTGGGCTTCTTTTCCTCCTCTATAGGATCCTTACAGACATTCCCTAAACTCCTGTTAATCAATTTACAATTTAACATTTCAGTCCTATTCTTCCACGGTCTCTATTTACGAAATCACCCTGACCCATTGATCAGATTTTGGGATTCTTTCTGATCGTAGATCTCAAAAAATGTCTTTTCACACTATTAGCTTTCTGCAATCATTTTCCGCATTCATCTTGAGTCGTTGATCTTTATCCCAGACTGTTTCTTGACCGTATATCTAAGATGGAATGCGGTATGCATATTGCCTAACCATAACATCTCTCAAAATTTCTTTCTACACTTAGATTTCCGCCTCAATCGTTCTTCACCGTTGATCTCATGCGGGATTCTTCGTGACCATTGATCTTCGCTAAGATGGAGATAGAGAAACGCAGGTTTGTGACTTTTCCATAATTTTATTTCAATATTTCCACTTCTGCACTAATCTTTCCATCCCAATCGTTCTGGATTGTCGATCTCCTACTAGATCCTTCATGACAATTGGTCTTCCGAAATTTGGGATGCAGAGTGTGGGTTCTAAAAATATCAAACGTTGCTTTTGAACTTCTCTGCCTTTCGTTTTCTGCACTAACTTTTTCACATCATCGATATTTGATAGAAGTATTTCTAACCATCGATCTTCCAGATCGAGAGATGTGGAATGTGGAACTATAGAATTTTGCACATTCTTTTCACGATTCTTTGTCTTCCATTTTCTGCACTAACATTTTAGCACTGTCTATTTTTCACGAAAGTATTTATGACTGTCGATCTTCCAAATTGCGGCATGCAAAATGTGGAATTGTGACATTTCCTACAGTCTTTTCGTGGTTTTGCACCTTCCACTTTTCTTTGTGTGGAAATCATTCTCAGTCATCAATCTCCTTGAAGATTCAACCCTAACCATCCAAGTTTTCATTGTAAATGAAATTTCGCTCACATCCACGCAGTTAACTCACCTACTAGTTGAACCCATGAAATCCATGAGGACTGTCAGATCTTATATCTGGTCAGATCAATGGTGGAATCCAAATGCATTAAATTGAATTTGATGGATATTTGGCTCCCATTAGCCCTTGTTAATATCCTATCACTTCACCCAATGAAATTCCTTTATCATCGTCGAATCAGGATCTCCACCAATCAACGATGGACTTCAAATAAGATGTAGTGATTTTCATAGAAATTCCACTCACATGAAAACTTTCTTAGACCATGAAACTTCTCCCAAAAAAATTGTTGATGGTCATTGATCTGTTCCCATGATTAACCTCTTCTATTCTTATCGATTAACTATAGAACTACACCTCGTTATTCTTCCTTTTGCGGATCTTATCCCCAAACGTTGGATCTTGTACAGGAGGCTTCCTGACCATTTATTTCCGAACTATTGTGGAACTTCACTTTGTCCTTCTTCCCTTCCATTCGTAGGCTTCCATCTCTGTTGGTCTTTGGGATTCCTTAATTTCCATCAATGCCAACCTATATTTCCATGTTGTCAACAATCTCCCCCTTTGGCTTTGATGGAAATATTATTTTCATTTCTCCCCCTTTGACATCAAGGGAAAAGGATTGAGTGAATCCGCCTAACTTTGATCACTATATCCCCCTGAAATGATGCCAACTGATACATTCTTTTAAAATATTAGATTGGAAGAGAAACTACTCCTAATCTTTGTCTGAGATATTCAAATACATGTCTTCTTAAGGGTTTAGTGAATATTTTTGCAATTTGTTCTTCAGTTGGGACATATTCCAATTTGATGTTCTTCTTTTCATCCTGATCCCTTAGATAGTGATATTTTATTGGAATCTGTTTTTCTTTGGAGTGATAGACATGATTCTTGGAGAAACTTATAGCACTTGTATTATCATAGTAAATAATTGTGGGTTCTTCAAGCACTACTTTAATGCATTATAGATTTTTTTTCATCCATTCCACTTGTGCACAACATTCCGGTGCTGCAATATACTCAGCTTCAGTAGTAGACAAAGAAATTAAGGTTTGTTTCTTGCTTGTCCAAGCTACCAATGATTCTACACACCCTTCCCAATATGCATCTGAATAGGCTTTTAAAGAGAATGATTTCTTGCTAGGATACCACAATCCAAGATCTATGGTTCCTTTTATGTACCTCAAAATTCTTTTCACAGTGTGAACATGGCTCTCTTTTGGTCCAGCTTGAATTCTAGCTACCATTCCAACATCTTGCTTGACATCAGGTCTGGAAGCTATTACATAGAGAAAAATCCCAATCAGTGATCTATAGTGTTTTGGATCTATAGTCTTGGACTGATCTTCTTTTCTTAGTTTGCATCGTACTTTCATAGGTGTACAAATAGGTTTGAAATATTCAAATTGGAATTTTTTAAGAATATCTTTCACATACTTAGACTAATGAATAAATATTCCCTTTTTGGACTGAACTGTTTGAAATCCTAGAAAGAAATTTAGTTCACCAAGAAAAGACATTTCAATTCTTGCTGCATCTTACTAGAAAAATCCTTACTCATTTTTTCATCATCACTCCCAAATATGATATCATAAACATATACTTCCACAATAATCATGCTATCACCAATAATTTTATAATAAAGATTATTGTATACTAATCCTTTTTTGAAGCCTTGTACTTGTAAGTAAGAATCTAGCCTTGCATACCATGCTCTAGGTGCTAGTTTGAGCCCATAGAGAGATTTCTTTAGTTTACAAACATAATTCCCTTTATCAGTTAATTGAAACCCTTCCGATTTCTCTATCTATACTTCCTCTTCTAATTTTCCATTGAGAAACACTGATTTGACATCCATCCGATATACTTTCAATTTTCTATACTTGACAGAGGGTAAGAGCATCCTAATTTCCTCCAATATAGCCAGAGGTGCAAAATTTTCTTCAAAATCTACTCCTTCAACCTGAGCATACCCTTTACATAGCAATCTGGCTTTGTTCCTGATTATTTTTCCATTTTCATTTACTTTGTTTTTTAACACCCATTTAGTTCCAATGACATTCTTGTCCTGTGTTTTTGGAACTAGTTCCCAAGTTTTATTCTTTTCTATTTGGTCTAATTCTTCGTTCATAGCTTTGACCCAAATTTAATCATTGCATGTTTCTTTGATTGATTTGGGCTCAATACATAAAAAAAGTATTATTTCTGTTTGATACAACAATTGTCTTCTTGTTTTTACTCCTGTACTTTTATCTCCAATAATTATGTCATCAAGATGATTCTTTTGGGTTATTCTGAAGGGTTTCTTTGTGTCTCTTCTTGGGGATTCTTCTATTATCTCTTCTTCTTGAGTATCTTCCTATTATTTTCTAGTATCTATTTCATCTTCTTGTGTATCATCCTTTTCTTCTACATATGTTTGTTTATCAACTAACTCATCATCATCTTCATCTCCATCGTTAGGTATGGTCTCTTGATGTTTGAATTTCTTTGTTTTTAAATCATCCACCTTAGCATCACCACTCTTAAAAATCTTAGGTAATCTAATATTGTATAATTTGTATGCCTTTTTGGTAGAATCATATCCAAGAAAGATACCTTCATCAGATCTAGCATCAAATTTACCTAGGTTTTCATCAATCCTTTTGATATAACACTTGCTTCCAAAAACCTTCAAGTATTTTACCGAAGGAGTTCTCCCAAATCACAGCTCATGAGTCTTATTACTATTAATATTTAGCTGACCTATATTTAGTACATTACTGATGTGTTTACAACTTCCCTAAAATATCCATCGAACATTTTTTCTTCATTGAGCATAGTCCTTGCAACCTCCTGAACTGCTCTATTTCTCTTCTCATCAATCAAATTTTGTTGAGGCGTTTTGGTGGCAGTGAATTGTCTCTTAATTACATGGTTTTCACTGAAGAGATCAAAATATTTATAGGTGAACTCACTACCATTGTCTGATCTAAGACATTTGATTTTTGCCTCCATTTCATTTTCAACAAGGAGTTTAAAGGCTTTGAACTTGTTAAAAGCTTCTCATTTTTCCTTGAGAAAAAATACCCAAGCCATTCTAGTAAAATCATCAATGGACAACATAAAATAGGTTTCTCTTTGCAAACTTTTGGTCCTTGTAGGTCCATAGAGGTCAGTGTGAACTAGCTCTAAAGGTTTTGCGGTTGTGTACTCTTTTGTTTTGAACCTTATTCTAGTTTGCTTCCCTAATTAGCAATGTCTACATGTAGGATTTGAATGCTTTGTGATCTTTGGTAAGTTTATTATTGCCTAAAGATTGCTAAATTTCACTATATTATCAAATTTAATGTGCCCCAACCTTCTATGCCATAGCAAACCTTCATCCACTAAATTCATATTGCATTTCTCAAACTGTCTTTTATTTAGTATGTATACATTTTAGAGAGTTCTAGAAGAAATACCAACCAATTTCTTGAGTTCTTCCTTGTTATCTCACATTTCTGAGAATAAAAAATTCAAATGTACGCTTGATCACAGGTTTGGATGACACTTAATAGAATTGGATTCATATTTTCTACAAGAAACACAGTTTTGGATTTGTCTTTTCCCACATTCACGGTACCTTTCAAAATAATATTACCTGAAGCATTATCACCAAATGTAAATCTACCTTTTTGTTTTTTTAAGTTTAAAAACTTGTCATTATCTCATGTCATATGTTTATAGCACCCACTATCAACATACCAGTGATCTCATTTATCTTGTGTTCTCAAGGAAATAAGACATTCCTCTTTTAATGTTTTTTTTTTGCACAACTTATTTTTCTCTCTAATGTCCTTTGGTCTTTCTGATATTTCCATTAATTTGTAATTGCTTGGTTTATTTCCATAGTTATAACAATTGAAGCATTATAAATATCTTTCTTTTAGAGGTACAAATGAGTTTTAATTTTTGCTCTTAACATGAACAACTATTTGATTTTTCTTGAGGTTGTAGTTTTTAACCTTCAGACTTTTCCTTTTGTATGCTCTACAATTCATAGCTTTCTGTCCAAAGTTGGAGTATGCAAAACAATAACCAAGGAAAATGTGAGGATACTTGTTTTTATAAATCTTCCTTGGAGATGTCTTGAATTCCTTATTGATGGGTGGAAATGATGTTATGGAGTTTTGAGCATTCCTTGTTTTTTCTTCCTCTTTCTTCTTGAATTTATTGAGAAGAGAAGCTGAATAAGATTTTGAGCTAACTTGATTTTCTTCTTGAGATTAACCCATCCCAATTTTGTTACTTGGATCTCTTTGCGTGGTTATAATCTCATCTAAAATTTTAGAGCTATTTTCATATCTGGTTTGAATAAATTTTGCATCAATCTCTTTTCTTAAGTGAACTAATCCTTCCTCCATTTTTTCATAGATCGGTTGTTTTTCTTTAATAGATTTCTCGAGCCTTTCTTCTATCTTATTTGCATCTTAAATTTGGTGTTTCAAATTGCTCATGATTTTCTTCATCTCTTTTGCTTTTTGCTCATGCTCTTCCTATTATTCAACTACAAAACTTTTTAGTTGTCCATATTTGTTTGTTTACCTTCTTAATCCAACCAAAGCACTGAGTAGTTATTCTTCCATATTAACCTATGCTTAATCTTTTGTAATGTCCCTAAAAATCATAAATAAAAAAATTTGTAGGCTAGTTAAATGGTACTTTTCATGGGAATTATTTATCTCTTCCAAAATGTATCTACCATTGTTTACTAGATCTAAGTGTCGTAAGTTTCCTTTCCCTTTTTATGTATTTTCCTATGTAATGTTGATATGTTTATGTGCTATGGTTATGTTGCTTGTATTTGCTTATATGATTGCTCTATTGATATTTAGTATTGTTATAGCTGATTTTACCACACCAGGTGAATCACACTTGTATGGCCTTCCCCTGTCCCTCTACAGACTCCTTAGACCCCTTGGACCATTTTTTGTCCTTTGATGTTTCCTAGAGCATCCCTAAAAACATGTGAAAATTGCTATACATGACTTTTAAACCCCTTATCGCGTATATACGTGGGGTCGACCCCTAAAACCACGTACATCGGGATGTGTACAAAGTCCAAATCCTTTTGGAGTTTTCCTTGACATGGATCTGACTCACTTGTCTCATGGCCTTCAATATGCCTTGAGATCGCTCGGATTCGACCTTTCATTACCCCATTGAAAATCTATATAAGGAACCCATTGGATACATTGAAGGCATAAGAGAATTCAGAGCAAAGAAACTATAGTCCATTGTTGCTGGAACTTGTGCTTAAGTCTGCATCCTTTTGTCCCTTGGAGCACTTTGGTGTTCTTCCCAAGCTTTCCTTTTGCTTGTGAGCTTGCTATCAAGAGATGAAGGATTGAGGTGGTGGAGGCCCAAGTGGGGGATTCAGTTTCTCCGATTCGCAGACGTGCTAACAGAGCTTGTATTCATTGTGATCTCTGATTTTATACTAATAGAAATATCTTTTTCTGTCCAATAATGTATGTTTAAATGAATATTTTATCCATGGATGATTTCAAATGCTTATACGTTGTTGATTATATATGCTAGAGTAGATCTAACACCAATATATATAGTATTCTTGTCTTGTTTACTTGTTGTTGAGGAAGTGATTCATCAATTCAAGCTGAAGTTGGAAAGCTCAATGGGGATCTACTTCAACCGTCTAGAATAAGGTGCGAGATTCGATTCTTTAGTGTTAGATATTTGATTTCTCTTGCATATTGGAAAGGATTGATTTCTGGAGTCAAGCTGTCTGTTGTGGTACCCCAAGCCATAGGAATTTATCTCCGTAACAGAATTGGAGACTCTGCTGGGGATGTTCCTTGTTTTTAATTGGGGTTTGTGGGCACAATGGGCTTGATATTCTTGACTTGCTCTTTGTTTCTCCTTGTTTCTGTGTTGCATTTTATAGTATGTTCATCCATTGACACTCACCTTTATTAGTTTTACCCTTGGCCTGCTTTTTACCACTGTCTTCTCTGTATACGCAGGTTTTTGGCCAAAAGTCACATACATACGCAGATTTTTGGCCAAAAGTCACGTATACACGCAGGTTTCTGGCCAAAATCCGCGTATACATGTAGCTTTTTGGCCAAAAGTCGTGTATATATGCAGCTGTTCTTTAAATAGTCGCATACATCCTCCCTTTTGGTGAGTTTGATGTTGTGGGAACTTCTTGGGTGGGTTGTGAGTGTGGTTGGGTCTTCCTTGGGTCTGATGTTATCTGTTGGATGCTTCTTTTGCGACCAGAGACCGCTTTTCATTGAATTTTATTTCAAAGTAGTTTTAGTCATTTATCCTTTTTGTTTTTCCATTAGTGAATTACTCTTTTTTGTCTCTGTGTCTTGTTGGGCTTGTCTTTTATACTTGCTACAGAGACTCAGAGTTTTAGATGAATTTTATTGCATTTTTCATTCTTTTATATTGAAAAATACAAAGTAGTTGCACTCTTAGTTGCATCTTAGATATGGATTTGAGGAGGTACTTGCATTGGGTTGCTTAGATGAGAGTTTTATTTAGGCTTTCATATAGGAAGGATTGCATTGGCATTCAGAAAGGAATATATATTTATGCATCTCATGTAGTGGCATACCCTATTTTTCATTTGACAAAGATTGCACTTAGAATTGTTTGTTATGGTGTGCATAATAAAATGAATTACACTCTTTTCTTTTATAGGGTGCACCAACAAGATTAGGTTTTAGTGTCTTGGAATAGTTCATTGTGAGTAAATTCTCCAAGAACACTAAACAACAAAATGTATGTGTCTGTCCAGGTGAAAGTGTGAAATTCCTTGGTATAATTAGTGTTTCTCAGGATCCTCCTCTTACAAGGGAGTTAAGCATGAGGCAGTGTGAGAGGTTATGATTGGGATGACCCCTAGTTGTAACTGAGTAGCACTGGAGGTATTTCCAGGATTGTATTCATATCTGGGGGCTCTTTCAAGAGTTTCAGGATTTGCTACCCTACCCATACGGTCGATCCCACCTGCGAATGTCCGCATGAGCATTGGTTATATTGAGGTGACCTTAGTTACCTTACCTAGGTATCACAGGGGGTACTTGCAGAGGTTATTCTGTAGGTGTCCCGGCTAGGTAGAGGTCGGACAGCACAATCGCTTTATGTGTTGAAGCTTAGGGCCACTATAATTGGTTACATACCTATGTTTGTAGTGTATGCGAGTTTTGAGCCTCTCCTGGGTGAGACATACCTGCTGCATTTGAGAGCTCACATATCCTCCCCTTGGTTTGCTTGTATTTTGGTTGTATATTTTCTTAGGAGTGTGCTCTTTGTGCGCTAGTTGGCCTTTGGGATTGTGGTTACTTGAGTATATTTATGCTCTCTTGAGTTTGGTCCTTTTATTTTCGGCATGCCTGGTATCTTATCACCCATACTTAGTCTTAGTACGGACCCTGGTGTCAGACTTGGGGGCATCAAATCCCCTTACCGTGCTCATATATTTGGGAGTGGTCACATTCCTCCCTATATTCCATTTATGGAGGATGTTGACTCCCTTCTATCAGTCTTTACACCAGTGGTCACCCTCACGGGGGTGGTAGTGGATGCGTGAACATTGGGTGTATACCTTACTTTCCTTTTTATGTCCCAGCATTCAATGCATTTTTTCCTTTGGGTTTAGTTGTCATGATCATTCCTCCCTATTCCCTATAGTTTGGATTCTTTATTGACTATTTCGGGTTGTTTTGGACTAATATCGTTGTCATGTAGGGTCCAGTTTTTGTACACTCTCTCCGAGGTTTCAACCTGTTCATTCCTATCACAGGTATTATGTCTAAACTGGCATATAGGTTAGGATTTCACATACGCTTGCACTTATGCATTTCCTTATGACCATTCCATATTAAACTTAGGTACGAACCCATTCCATGGTATCACAAAACCTTCATGTTGTTGTTAGAAGTGGTACTATGTGAATGGTAGAGCTTTCCTATACATGGGTGTCCTAGTTATCTCCCCTTTTCATTTGGTACCCATGCTGTCAGTCCTATCTTAGGTCTGATATTTTGTTGTATAGTATTGCCATGACATTTTGCAAGAGCCTCATACTCCTCTTGATCTTTTGCTGGCCTATTTCCCCCAGACTCCCTTATGTCAAGTTGTAATTGCATTATCATGAGCTTTTCCTGCCTCATTGAGCCTTATTCCATCTTTCCTAACTTTGAGTATCATCCATATAGCCTGAGCTTGTCTCATTTCTGGCCATGCAGAGCCATCTTTTATATCCTTTGCAGCTTGATTCCCTATTTTACCGGGAGGGGACTTTCCCCCGAGTGTCACTATCCTACACATGTATCCTTGCATTGAGCATAGGTATGTTCCACTGCTTGGAACTAGTTTGTTTTCCCATATGACACTTGTCTCCTCCTAGTCTATAACTATAAAGCAATTTTATTCTTTTTCAAGATTTTTAAATATTTGAAAAAGTCCAAAAAAAAAATTAAAAACCAAAAAGTCGGATAGGGAAATATGTTATAATTTTCCAGCTATCGAGTCGTGTTGCCTTCGAATAGAGCACTGCATATCACATCTGTTAGTTGGGTTTATAGTTTGAATTTAGGAGCGGTACTCATTTATCTGATTTTATCTCCACCGATTGATTAAGCTTCCAGTCCCCATGGAGCCTCTATCAATGCCCCCTGTGTCACAGAGATGTCCCATTTTTGTATATCGAGTCTATGCTGCCTTTATTCAGTCACCATTCATCGTTATTCTCTTGTTCAAAGGAAGTTGAAACTTGAGTCGGCCATTCCTCAATTATCTTGACTTCGCATGTCGACCATTCCTGGTACAGTTACTAGTTCGTGCACCTTGTGATTGAGCTCTTCCACATTATACAGCTTTGCTGTGTACCTTGTGTTGGATGATGGGGGATGCATGAATTCCCTCCTTCCAGCGGATTTCATCCCATCGACTTCAGATCATTTATTCTAGGATTAGAATCTAGAGTCATTTTTGAGTGCCTTGAGACTTGCAGTCATTAGTGGTAGGCTCTCTTGCCATCGACATTTTTTTGGGAATACATCAATGTCCCCTGATTGATGGATCCTCTCAAGTGTTTGACCTCAACACATTTATTCACACTTGTTAGTTTGCACTCTAGTACCTTGATTCCCATTATCATTATTGGTGGGTGATCTCACGTTTGTTACCGATATACATCAATGACCGGTAATCAGATGATGGACTACTATGTTCGACCTTGACACCTCTATTCACATAGTAGGACTTGTACTCGTAGTGGTTTGTGTAGAAGACCTTCCAGATTGGTGGCATATAATATATGCTACCTCCTTGATCGTGCCAGTGTTCACTGAGATTTCAGCTCTTGTGACTTGATTCCAGTATATGTCAGACATTTCCTGCCATTATGGAGATCTTGATCTGTTATATATCTTCAGCTTTCCTGGAGATCATGATCCTTTGTATATCTCATCATGGAGATTCTGATCTATGTATATTGTACATGGAAATGACCACACATGTTATATTTTGTATCATGCCTATTCATGGCCATTGTACTCTTATGTATCCAGGACTGCTATATGTATTCGTAGTTATATGCAAAGTTATATCATTGTACTATGTGGATTGGGTGATTGGTCTTCCATTGGGTTCTTCATAATTCCACTTCTGGGATGGACTTATAATGTATTTTGGCCATCGTATGACCCCTCTGACCTCACACATTAGGGGCCATCTGTTATAGCTAATTTTACCACACCAGGTGAATCACACTTGTATGGTCATCCCCTGTCCCTCTACAGACTCCTTAGACCCCTTGGACCATTTTTTGTCCTTTGATGTTTCCTATACCATCCCTAAAGACATGTGAAAATTGCTATACGTGAATTTTAAACCCCTTATTGCCTATATACGCGGGTTTGACCCCTAAAACTGCATACATCGGGATGTGTACCGAATCCAAATCCTTTTGGAGTTTTCCTTGACATGGATCCAACTCACTTGTCTCCTGGCCTTCCATATTCCTTGAGATCGCTCATATTCGACCTTTCATTACCCCATTGAAAAGATATATAAGGAACCTTTGGATACATTGAAGGCATAAGAGAATTGAGAGCAAAGAAAATATAGTCCATTGTTGTTGGAACTTATGCTTGAGTCTGCATCCCTTTGTCCCTTGGAGCACTTTGGTGTTCTTCCCAAGCTTTCCTTTTTCTTGTGAGCTTGCTATCGAGATATGGAGGATTGAGGTGGTGGAGGCCCAAGTGGGGAATTTAGTTTCTCCGATTCACAGACATGTCGACAGAGGTTGTATTCATTGTAATCTCTGATTTTATATTAATAGAAATATCTTTTCCTGTCCAATAATGTATGTTTGAATGAATATTTAATCCATGGATGATTTCAAATGCTTATACATTGTTGATTATATATGCCAGAGTAGATCTAACACCAATATATATAGTATTCTTGTCTTGTTTACTTGTTGTTGAGGAAGTGATTCATCAATTCAAGCTGAAGTTGGAAAGCTCAACAGGGATCTACTTCAACCGTTCGGAATAAGGTACGAGGTCTGATCCTTTCATGTTAGATATTTGATTTCTCTTGCATATTGGAAAGGATTGATTTCTAGAGTCAAGCTGTCTATTGTGGTACCCCAAGCCATAGGAATTTCTCTCCATAACAAGTATTAACCTACATTGCATATGCTGGTTCAGTTATGTCTTACTTCCTATTTATACTTCTTGTACTTTGTGTATAGTTATATTTATTAAAAGATCCAACTTGTCTTTAACTGTCAAAGGGTGGAGTGGCGATGTTTTTATCCCTTGAGGGACCACTCAGAGAGGTGAAGAGGTTCCTTCTGCTTTTACGAGGTTTACATAGTTCAATGTGAACTAAAACAAATTTCCACTTTTGTGCAGATGACTTTGTTGGCGAATTCTATCTATGACCATGAAAAATAATAACATCCTACAGCGTGATAACTATGCTACACTATCATATTCATAGCTAAAGATAAGAGGACTAATGTCCTAACCTAGTTGTTCCTACCTTCCATGTTTATGCAGAGTTGAGAGTGTATGGTTTAAATCATTACGCTTTTCATTATTGTTAAGCTTAAGGTTATGCAATCTTATACACTTTGATATTCAATTTATAACATGTAACTTTTTAAGGTAATAAAGCCTAGTTTTTAAGGCTTGAGTTATATGTCATGGAAAAATTTGGAAGAATTTCTTGGAAAAACTATGGGATATGTATAAACTATTTATGGCATATTTCATATGCCATAAAACTATGGCCTAACGTTGGAATAAAGGGTTTAGCTAGGGTTTTTATGCTAGGGTGGTGGACTATACGAAATTATAATGAACTTGACTATGGAAATGTGGGTATGGATTTCGTGGGTAGTGAAGGACAGGGTGGTGCTTTTCATGCTGCTGGGAAAGCGTGGGAATCAAGCCTCATACGTTGTTCTAGTCATTTGTGTAATTAATTTGTCTCTTCCTCTGGTTGTCTGTGTGGTTTTGGGCTCTTAGGTGTTTATGCTGCATGGAGCAACAGTCTTACCTTTCACTCCTTTCACTGGAAGGTATACTCTTAACTTGGGTTTGCAACACTATATTGTTTGTTTTCTTCTGTTGAGGTTTCGTAGACTCCTCATAGCTCTGCGTGTTTGGTTTTGCAGGTGACAAAGGTGATTCAAAACGTGGCTTGACAATGACTCTTTGGATGGTATGTGCAATCCTTTAAGTGGGTAAGCCCTGTGAAACGCATAGGCCCTTACCTCTGTGCGTATGTGTGACAGAGTATTGCACTCTAGTTTGGGAGGGTTTATCTCTATGTAAATTTGGTTAATGGATTGATAGTTGGTGTGGGTCCTTTTTATGGTTTGAGCATCCGAGGGATGTGACTGTATTTAACTTTTTAAAGTGTAAGGATTTTGGGGTGAGTCGTGTCTATCTAGATGAAGACTCGGCTCTGTAAATAAAATTTGGTTTGCATTTCAATGTATAGTTTAATGTTTTAATGGAAGATATATTCCTTTGGATTTTATTGATGTGAATACTTTGGCATTATAGTTCCATTGTTTTCAATGGCACTATTTAAATCCTTCCCATGTTAATTTACTTTTTATGCATTATATTTATTAAATGTATGGATTATTATCATGGTTGGGGTTTCTTATTGCACCCATGAGATTGGCTTCGGCCCTTATCTGAACATGTTGTCTGCACATATGGTTTCTATGTTTATTACCGTCATGACTGTGTATTCATTGATAGTAGGGTTTAATTATTTGTTTTAAGGTTGGGGTTTCTTCTTACAGCCGTGAGCTTGGAATTTTTAGGCTCGGTCTTTAGATGGACATGAAGCCTTATATTTTATTAGTTTAATTTATATGAAGTTATAAAGAATGGGTAGAGCATGGCTCTATTTTGTGAATTTGGATGTTTTAAATTGAAACTTAGTGGGAATCCTGAAAGGAGAAAACCCTTCAATGTGTCTGTCTCAGCATTTATACGTTTCTGTTTTATTATTGATACCTACAGGATTCGATCCTGGGCATGTAATTGATTTGGTTTTGTTTTTAATTGTATAAATCTACAGGATTTGATCCTGGGTAAGTTAAATGGATTATGTTGGTATATTTTAGTTGGCTTTCCATAGGATTCAATCGTGGGGGAAACTCTATTGGTTAATAAATTAGTTTGTA
>LPNX010116283.1:494397-517359 GCA_001517045.1 Pseudotsuga menziesii
GAGGGTTTTATAATGGAATTTGTATGGTTTTTTATTAAGACTTATAATCATTTATGTTTTAGTATAGGAATGGTTTTTAATTATGTTCAAGTCTGTGAACAATATTTAGGATATATTTGATTTTAACATGGATTTAGTATTTAGTTTGAAGGTTCTAAAGTATTTTTGATAATTTTGTTTTAAGAATGAATTTTAAGTAAATAGAATAATCTTATATGCTGGAAAAATGAAATCTGCCAGCGCTTGATAATTTAAGTTCTAGAGTTTGGAATTGTTAGGAATGTGAGATATCTGACCTATGTTTTAGTTGTATAATTTTGTTTATCTTTAAGTAAATCCTATTTTATTTTTGCATCTAAGTTTGAACAATAACCAAGAATCTAGCTATCTTAAATCATCTAAACTCTGTTAGAAAATTAAACAATTACAGAGAAGACTAAATATAAGATATGAATGATAGCAAGAGTTATACTGAAAAAATAGTGACCATATTTTTCGTATGGTTTTGAAATCTAATAAAAGCATCTAGGACAGTCTAAAACAATACTAGGAAATATAACCTAAATTTTTATAACTAGGTAATCATGGTTAAGTAAACCAGACACCCTGTAGCATAATTTCTACTTGATAAAATCAGGTTTTAAGCTTTGTAAATGACATAAACCTAGCTACTCTTTAAGGATCTGTAAAATAAAACTAACTAAAACAAGAATATAATATACAGATTTTCATTCCAGCTTATAAACCCTTCATTTAATAAGAAAATTATATGAACTATACAGAAGAAAAAGAAACCTCATACCTACAATTTGAAGCTATTTTAATGTCTAGAAACCATGCACACTCAAGCGCACAACATTAACAAGTACATAGACAGTTCTAACCTATGTTCATTTAACTGAAAAACGTGGCAACTACCACGTTCCACCCAACCATGACCCAGAACTGTTCTTGGTTTCAATCTGGATCCCCCCAAGCTAGTTCCAACATGTAAGTAGCATAGAGATCCAAAGGTAGGGCTTCCCTATCTGGGATAACGGGTTCTGTACCAGTTGGATTTTCCTCTTGGAAAAAATGCTCTCAAAAAACTCTCTTGAAAATAATAATCAAGTAGTATAAATGGAAAATCAAAAGATTCTCTAGCCCCTCTTTGTCTTGGGTGTTTATAGACAGTCTTTAGGAAAAGGGGCAGTTAAATCAAAAATCATTTGTTTTCTTGATATGACCCCTTTTATTTAATTATGTGAATTTAATATTTATTTATTTTAACCTATGAGCTCTTTGACTAGTTCCTATTTTGACTCTTTTAAGTATTTAAATATTTAATTAGTATTAGTAATAAATAGTAATACATAGATCCTTTCATTGTTATTTATAGTTACTATTATTAATACATATACTTACTCTTTTATTCACATTATATATAAACTATATATACATATACCATTGTTAACAATTTTTACTTTGGGTATCATATAGCATGATCCTGAATCACATTATACTTTTCCTTTTAGATTATAGTCACTTATTTATTAAAGAATTCAGGTAGGGGTTAGGTCAACTGCGTTAGGCAACTCTAAACCTCCTTGCATTTTGGATTACCTCGTATAACATGGTAGTTATTCAGTGCTTGATGAGACACAAAAATTTGAAATTTCATTTAATCACTTAAAAATAAGTAAGATGAGATCAATGTTTTATCAGATTCATTTTCACTCAACATATTAATTTTTCAGTAACTCCTAGCATTTATTCAGAGCCCATACTCAACACTAAGAAACAAGGAGTTACAACTTATTGCAATTCCAAAGCTCCTCGCTCGACACTGATGCTAGGATGTATTTGTAGGATACGCCTAGGGATACAATGGCCAAGGATCCGATGTTCTAGAGCTTATGCTCAACATCGGATTGGAATTCTCTAGGTTTTATACCAAACGCTTCCAATTCTTATCTTTTCATGTGCTTTAGATCTTCATTCTCAACACAAAGGTTTCATAACTCATGTGCTCTAGAGCTTCTTGATCAACACAAACATCAATTACACATGTGCTCCAATGCCTCTCGCTCAAAAAAAATATCAAATACTCATGTTCTCCATATCTTCTTGCTCAACATAAACATCAAATAGTTGTGTGCTCCATAGCTTCTTACTCAAACACAAGCATCAAATGCTTATGTGCCTCAGAGCACACACTCAACACAAATAACTCATCAATTGTGTGCTTCAAGGTCCATGCCCAACACATGAAATCATATACATAAAACATATGCATTTGGCTTATGCCCAATATATCAAACAAATCATCATTCTCATGTACAGTGGTGTCTTATACCCAATATACAAAATAAAACATCAAAACAACATCACATGCAATGGGACTTATACCTGTATGTGTCAGGTCAAAAATTCAGGATATTACATCTTCTAACTCTTCCTTATGCTCAATTTATTCTATCTCATTAGACTCTTGAATACCTATAAAAAGGAATTTATCATCACTTTCACTAACCTCAGATGAACTTATGTCTTCTTATTTTGAATAGAAATAATTTTTTCCTTTGTAATTCTTCTTATAGTGGAATTGTCCCTTTTTCTTGTATTGTTTTTTTTGTCATCTTGATCTTCAGAGTCTTCCTTGGAATAAGGAAATTTATCTTGAAAGTGCCCAATTTTTCTAGAGTTAAAACATTTGAAGGGGAGCTTGCCTTTGTACTTCCCTGATCCTTTCTGAATTTTTTTGATAAAAATCACTTCTTCTTCATCAAATTCTTCATTATGGTTAGTGTGATGTTTTTTTTTATGATTTTTTGTTTTCTTGATTACTTTGAAATTTTCTTCTCCTTTTGGCAGATTATCAATACCTAGTCTTAATTCATAGGCTGTGAGGATTCCATACAATTCATCCATGGTAAGATATTCTAGCTTCTCTCAGTCTTCAAGAGTGGATACTTTATGATTATATTCCATAGGAAGTGTTCTTAGTATCTTTTAAACTAACTCATATTCTGGTACGTCTACTCCCAAACCTTGGATTGCATTAACAAGATTCTCAACTCTTTCAAAGTAATCTGAAATATTTTCTTCATACTTCATTTTTAGAATTTCATATTGTACTTTGAGAGATTGAATTTTTTCCATCTTTACTTTGGAGTCTCCTACATATATGGTTTCCAATTTGTCCCATAACTTGTTTGCACTTTTATAGGTCAGTACTTTTGCAAGAACCTTCTTACTTAGTCCAACTTGTAATGTATTTAAGGACTTTGCATGTTCCCAAAATTTCTTCCTTTCTTCTGCTTCTGTGGGAATGTCTTTTGGAACATTATATCCTTCTTCAACTAATGGCCAAAATTCCATACCAATGGTTTTCATATATTTTTTCATTCTAATCTTCCATAAAACATGGTCTTCACCATCAAATATGGGGACTCTCATTGACATATTTATCTGTTGATCCATATTGATTGTAATAGGATGTTCCTCCCAGTGGTTAAATTGTGGTGAAGGATCCTGCTCTGATACCAATTGATGAATCAGGTCTTGTCAATGAGATGGGGGGGGTGAATCAGTGACAGAAGTTAAACACAATTTCTTTTATTTTAGAAAAATGTAAAAACAAATTTGGACACAATGTTTTACGTGGAAACGAATAAGGTAAACCACCAACACGTTTCTATTATCTACAAAACTTTGTTTTACAATATGCAATAGTTATTTGCAAGCACCCACTTGTTGGAGACCATAATCCCCAATTTTCTTAGCCACTAATGAAGGATGCACCCACACCCATCTTTTTGTCTACACCTACAAACAAGGATACAACAATACCCGGATTCTCTAGCCACTACTAGAAGGAGGCTAAGACCACCTTGCAAGCATGTAACCTTCCCTAGCACCACCCTTCAACCCTTATTTGATTTTTATCAGTCTGTTATGAACTTCTTGGACTCTGTCATTCTCAATTATAGAGACAAGTTCTTTCCTTCAATTATTATGTCAATAAATACCTTCACACAACCTGTAGACACATCTCTTCATTCTAGAAATGTGCCCTTTCACTGTTCTTCCCTTTCAAATCTGATATCAATGATTTCTAATTAAACAATTAATTAAAACCTTATTAATCAAATATGATCTACGAGCTACCTTATTCTCTGATCGCAGGATTCATCAAACAATTCATGTGGGATTATTTTCCTCCTCTGCGGACTCCATGCGAACATTCCCTACACTCATGTTAATCAATTTACAGTTTAACCTTTCAGTAGTGTTCTTTCGCAGTCTCTATTTCTGAAATCACCTTGAGCCATTGATATGATTTCAGGCTTCTTCCTGACCATAGATCTCAAAAATGTCTTTCCATGCTATTAGATTTCTGCAATCATTTTCTGTAGTCTTCTTTACGCACTCATACTGAGCCTTTGATCTCTATCTCGAACTGTTTCTTGATCGTAGATATGAGATGGGATGCAATATGTAGATTGAAAAACCATGACATTTCTCAAAATTTCTTTTCGCACTTACCTTTTCGCATTAATCGTTCTACATCGTTCATCTCTTCCAGGCTTCTTCATGACCATTGATCTCCGATAAGATGTAGATAGTGGGATGTGGGTTTGTGACTTTTTCCATAATGTCATTTTGATATTTCTGCTTCCGCACTAATATTTCCACCCCAATCATTTTGCACCGTTGATATCCTGTGGGATCCTTCATGAATGTTTATCTTCTAGAACACGAGATGTGGATTGTGGGTTCTCAAAAGCTCAAATGTTGATTTCACACTTCTCTGCCTTCCATTTTCCACACTAAATTTTTTGCACCATTGATCTTTCATGAAAGTGTTTCTGACCGTCGATCTTCCAGATCACGAGATGTGAAATGTGGAACTGTGGAATTTCCCACATTCTTTTTGCAATTATTTTTCTTCCTTTTTTTGCACTAACCTTTTTGCACCATCAATTTTTCATGGAATTCTTTATGACCGTCGATCTTCCAGATCGCGGGATGTGGGATGCAGAACTATGACATTTCCTACAATATTTTCGTGATTATGCGCCTAGTTCTTTTATTTGTGTGAAAATCATTCACTGTCATCGATCTCCTTGTGAATTCAATCATGACCATCCAAGTTTCCATTGTAAATGGAATTTTTCTCACATCCACGCAGTTAACTCACATGCTAGTTGAATCTGTGAAATCCATGAGGACCGTCAGATCTTAGATCTGGTCGAATAAATGGTGGACTCCAAATGCATTAAACTATATTTGATGGATATTTCATGCCCATTAGCCCTTATTAACCTCTTGTCACTTTACCAAGTGAAATTCCTTTATTGCCATTGAATCAGGATCTCCACTAATTAACAGTTGACTTCAAATAATATGAAGCGAGTTTCATAGAAATTTTGTGCACATCAAAACTTTCTTAGACCATGCAACTTGTCCCAATGACACTGCTGACGGTCGTTCATATGTTCCCATGATCAACCTCATCTATTGATCTCGATTAGCTGCAAAAATACACATCATTCTTCCCCCTTTTGCAAATCTTATCCCAAATCATTAGATCTCATGCAGGAGGCTTCCTAACCATTTATTTCTGAACTATTGTAGAACTTCACTTCATCCTTCTTCCCTTCCACTTGCGGGTTTCCTTCTCTGTTTGTCTACGGGATTCCTCAATTTCCATGAATGTCAACCCATATTGCCATGTTTACAAAAGTTAATATTATAAGTAATATTTAATATTAATTAATATTAAAACTAATATCTGATAATGAAAAGTTGTGTCCAATAATGTTTAAGATGGAACAGAGTATTTAATTTTCTTTCCTTATTTTCGGTGAAAACACTACATGGAAATTTGTCATCATAAATTGATTTTAATTAAAATTATATATCTAAGGTGGCTTGATAAAACTGTAATAACCCTAGGAGACTTCGACAAAAGTGAAATGGTATAAAAAAATTCCTACATGGTTTTTTTTACCATTTTCCTTAGGAGGCCCCTTTTTCATCCAAATGTACTACCAAATAGTCATAATTAACGAAAAACTAAATGACCAAATATCTACGATTAATGACCAAGTAAACGATCAAATAGTGACAATTAATGACCAAATAAATGACTAAATATATGACCAACTCATGAAGCAATTCAAGCAATTTATGACCAAGTGATAAA
Organism: Pseudotsuga menziesii; assembly: GCA_001517045.1. Classification (NCBI taxonomy): domain Eukaryota; kingdom Viridiplantae; phylum Streptophyta; class Pinopsida; order Pinales; family Pinaceae; genus Pseudotsuga; species Pseudotsuga menziesii. The sequence continues at coordinate 500,588 of LPNX010116283.1, forward strand.
TGTTAAATTTAGTAAGGTGAATTTAGTGACTACTAATTTTTTACCATTGGTAATGTGACCAAATGTATTCTTTTATGACCCAATTTTAGTCATTTTCTTAGTCACTTATAACCCATTTTGTACAAGTGGAGGTAAATCATTTTGGAGGGAAAGGGAAAAACTACTTTTGTATATCATATTTTCAACTTATCTCTTTGTAGGTTTGCTCAAATTTAAAGTGTGAGCATTCATTTAATGTGGACTTAAATGTTGCATCTAGGGAACACCCACATTACATGCTTTTTACAAATCGTATGTAGGAAAAAAACCACCCAAGTCGCATACTTTTTACAACTCATATGTAGGAAAACAACTTCAAATACATTTTAAAATGTTGTGAAGGAAATAGGTTTTTTAATGTATTTGAGTTTCCTTGCCGAAATTTTGTTGAAATTATTTATAGAGAGGAATCACTGATTTTAAAATTCAATCGCACACCCAACTAGTTCTCACACTGAAAATTTGAGTAAAACTTTAAGGAGATAAATTAAAAAATATTGTTGAAAAAACTAGTTTCTTGTCCTTTCCTTTAAATTTGTTTAAACCTTATTTTATTATTTTCCATAGGAGGCCCATTTTAGACCTCAAAATCCCTCTAATGCCACAACAAGCCTGAGGTCATAAAATACTAAGCATGCAAAGTCCAGGATATCATCACTAAACCCTATATTCCTAGTCTCTTAGTTATTTTCCTTGTGGAGAAAATGCTATTTTTACAAGTGTGTTACAACTGGTAGATTATTATATATTTTTGAATGTTCTATAACCTCCACATACACGTGCACATGTGTGAAAAATTCTATGTAAAGATAAAGGCTATATTATTGCTAAGTTGGCCATTATGTTTGTTTGTCATTCATAGTTGTTATTAGTCTTGCACTTGGTGAATATGGATTTTGTTGTGATAAGATGTAATATTTTTTCTACTTATGCAATGAAAAATTGTTCAACTCATTTGTATCTTGTTTTTATGTATATTAATGATAGCTAAATTGATTCTTTCTTGTGAACGCTTTATGTTTATTTATTAGTTTAAAACTGTAATGTCCCAAAAAATTGAAAATAAAATTAAAAAATTATTAGGCTAGTCAAAACTACCTACGTTGGACATTATTTAACTTGCAGAATGTATCATACTCTATTTGTGTTGTTTTTTTGTCGTAAGTTGTTCTTACGTCCTATTCATTTCTTTCAATTATGTTTATTACTATTTTTACTTATGATGTCGTAATGCTGATTACTAAGATATTCTTATGTTTATACATTGTTGTGTATGTGTAGTTACTTAATTATGTACTTCATTAGTTTTAGCATGTGTTTACTTTTTATTTACACGGTTCTAACTTAACTTTGTTCTTGGAACCAAAGTGGGTGGAGTGGAGGGACTAGTTCTCCCATGTAACTTCGTGAGAGGTAAAGTTTCTACTTGTCTAGTGGGATTGCTTAGTTCTGTTGAACTAAAGCACTTCTCCCAAATTATGTGTAGATTATACTTAACGATGGAAACTTGTTATGGAGCACTTGGACGTTTGAGTATTAGTAGTCATACTTGCACCTAGCGACAAGTACTAGTTGATATTAACGTTCTTATTGTCTTTGCATGAGAGGCAAGGTCACTATCATATTAGAGGAAATTTGGGGTCTAAAATGGGCCTTATAAGAAAATGTGTCAAAATATGTTTTTGTGAGTTGGAATTCAAGAACCAATAGAATTTCAATAAAATAAGTCAACCATAATGGTTGAATTGACATATTTGTCATTAAAAAAAACTACTTTTTTTTTGTATTTTTGACATATCTCATTGTGTTTTTACTCAAATTTCGATCGGGAGAGCTCGTTGGATGCGGAATTTGATTCTTCATCCAACGAGTACCCACACTGCATACTTTTGACGGACCCCGCTACCCCAAAACAAGAAATACCTGAAAAAATGTGATGATGATGTCATCATCACATTTTTTCAGGTATTTCTTGTTTTTGGGGTAGCGGGGTCCATCAAAAGTATACAGTGTGGATAATCGTTGGATGCAGAATCAAATTCCGCATCCAACGAGCTCTCCCGATCGAAATTTGAGAAAAAACACAGGGAGATATGTCGAAAATACGAACACAAAAAGTAGTTTTTTTCTTTCTTCCTCCAAAATTAATCAATATTATTTTATTATTTTAACTATTATTTTATTATTTTCCTTAGGATGCCCATTTTAGACCCCAAAATTCCTCTAATCAGGCCTACCTATTAAATGTATGACATGGATTTGTTTATGAGTGACACTTATTATTCATTATGTAATACTTATCAATTGTTCATATCTTAAACTATTTGTATTACATGTTTATTTTATTTAAAGTACTAACATATATGTTTACTCTTAACAGGTTTATAATATTGGGCTAAATACCAATTCTTGGTTTTATAATTAACAATTTTACCATGGCATATTTCATATGCCATGGTCCTAGGCTTGGAGCCTAAGGAGCTCACTGAGCATTGGTTCTAAGGCTTAGAGCCTAAGGTTATGTGATACATATAGCACTTATGCCATGTATTAATCTTTGGGTGGAGAATATATAACATAGTTCAAAGGGGTTTTAAACCCTTGCATGGAATAAGAGGAATTCGATATTGTAATGTATGAGACTATAGAGAAGTGGGTTTTAGAGTTCGATAATGGCCAACAGGCTAGCGCCATTAATTCCCATTGAAGTGTGTGACACCACAAACTTAGGGCTTGGCTCACGATGGCTTGGTCATTTCGGTTTGTTCGTTGTTGGCTTTCGGATCTGGTGCTAGTGAAGGAGGACGACCTCGCTGATATTAACAAGTAAGTAAGATGTGGATATATTTTGCATAGTTACATGGTTGCGGTAACTTGTATCACCATAGCTTCCTTCTCATAATGCTATGGTATTGTTGCAGGGTTACAGAGGAGCGAGCAATAGATGAGGTCGTGAGTCATGGGCATAGCCTTACTCTAATGGTAATCCCACTATGCAAGTCGTTATGTGTTTTCTCTTAGGGTTTCGTGGATGTGACTACTGTCACTCTTTTATGGGTTAGTTTGCTTTTGTTTTGTTTCAATGGATGCATTTGGAACTTGGGAGGGTTTTTCTGTAACTTGATAGAGCTCTACGTTAATAATGATACGAAATTGGGTTTCAATGTTTGGGTTTTGTTTTCCTTCGGGTCGAAACTTACTAGATGTGCAGGGTTTATTTAAAGGCACTCTGTGTATCAAGGCCTTTGTAATGCCTTACAAGTTGTGTGTATTTTGTTGTTTACTGTTTTAAAGGGATATACTGGCCATGGAAGCACCATTTCTTGCAATGGTGCAAGGCTGTAAGCAGTTGACTGTGTAAGCTATGTTAATGTAATAAGACAATGAGTTGTGAATATATATAATGCATTTTTTATTGCAATGGTTATTATAATCTGCACTGTGTATAAAATTGGTGCTGCGTTGATGTTTATTATACTGTTGCATTTCCTTCCATGGTTATTATTTATGTGTTTTATGTGGCATTAACACTCTCGGGTTGTAATTGTTTAAAGGATGAATATACTATCAGCGAGAGGGATTGGGGCCATGCCTTTCATGGCATTGGTACTCACCCACGTAGCTATGATATCGTAGGAGGTTCATACTTTTAGTTTATTATTTAATGTGTAAAAAAAATTTTAAAGAAGGCCATGGGTGCAAAACCTGTGTGGCAATCGTTGCTATGAGTGATTCGTTGACAGGGCATGAAATAGTTTATTTAATTTACTGTGAAGTTATTTATGGGCCGTGCCCATGGATTTACGATGTAAGTATTTGTAAAGTTCTTATGACCATAGTGTAATGATTTTAAGTTTCGTTTACAGCCTGTGTGTAGATGATACAGTGTGGCTTTATAAAATATTTAGGACCCTACAAGAGTTGAACCTAGGTCATTTACGGTATTGAGGATTGATTATTTGCAATGGTTGCGATTTGGGCATTCTGAATGTCCATAGGATTCGATCCGATGACCTCATTGCACTTACATAAATCTTAAATTAATATGGTAATAATGCGTTGGTTATTTGTTATATCGATGTTGTAGTAATATTATATGGGACCCTTTTTTTTAAATTATTTCATACAATTTTGAATATGTGAAATTGTTGTATGAGATGGTTATGACTTTATTTCGAAAAAAAAACCAAACCGTAGACCAATGAATGGATGCTGGATCTGTCATTTGATTATGTTAATATTTGTTTTAGTGGAAGAGATTTGGTTATTGGCAAGAGTCTAATTATACAAACCTTGAAAGGTCTTTGCTGGTTCTTATTTAGATTTAGTATGTGATATTTATAATTTGTACTTAGTCGTAATTAATGTGTTCATAGATTGAATTTATATTTATATTTTATGATTGTTAATATATATATATATATATATATATATATGAATATTATATTGGTTAGTTTAATGTTTATATAATTAGATAATGCTAATCTAGGTTTTAAATGGAGCGTTAGATCTGAACTAGTTTTAATTAAACGTGGCTCTACTAACAAATGAAATCTGTCAGTAGAGTATGTAGGCCAAATAACAACTATGTAAAAGATTTGAAATAAAACCTAGTTTGTAGGAAGCACATATTTAAAGAGCAAATATAATACAGAAGTAAGAATTTAAGGGGAAAAACCCTTGATGGATGTTTATAGATGAATAAAATTTACAAAAGTGAACTAGATGAACAAACTGTGGATAAATATAGCATAGGAAATAAATTACAACCTAGGGTTATAATTTAAAATGTAAACCCTAAAAGTTTTAAACAGAAAACAAACACATAAGTTATTTATGGGCCATGGCCATGTATTTACAACGTAAGTATTTGTAAAGTTCTTATGACCATAGTGTAATGATTTTAAGTTTCGTTTACATCCTGTGTGTAGATGATACAGCATGGCTTTATAAAATATTTAGGACCCTACAGGAGTTTAACTTGGGTCATTTACGGTATTGAGGATTGATTATTTGCAATGGTTGCGATTTGGGCATTCTAAATGTCCATAGGATTTGATCCGGTGACCTCGTTGCACTTACATAAATCTTAACTTAATATGGTAATAATGCGTTGGTTATTTGTTATATCGTTGTTTTAGTAATATTATATGGGACCCTTTTTTTTAAATTATTTCATACAATTTTGGTTATGTGAAATTGTTGTATTAGATGGTTATGACTTTATTTCGAAAAAGAAACCAAATCGTGGACCAATGAATGGTCTCGATGCTGGATCTATCATTTGATTATGTTAATATTTGTTTTAGTGGAAGAGATTTGGTTATTGGGAAGAGTCTAATTATACAAACCTTGAAAGGTCTTTGCTGGTTCTTATTTAGATTTAGTATGTGATATTTATAATTTGTACTTAGTCGTAATTAATGTGTTCGTAGATTGGATCTATATTTTTATTTTATGATTGTTAATATATATATATATATATATATATATATATATATATATATATATNTAATCTAGGTTTTAAATGGAGCTTTAGATCTGAACTAGTTTTAATTAAACGTGGCTCTACTGACAAATGAAATCTATCAGTAGAGTATGTAGGCCAAATAACAACTATGTAAAAGATCTGAAATAAAACCTAGTTTGTAGGAAGGACATATTTAAAGAGAAAATATAATGCAGAAGTAACAATTTAAGGGGCAAAACCCTTGATGGATGTTTATACATGAATAAATTTTACAAAAGTGAACTAGATGAACAAACTACGGATAAATATAGCATAGGAAATAAATTACAACCTAGGGTTATAATTTAAAATGTAAACCCTAAAATTTTTAAACATAAAACAAACACATAGGGTTAGAATCTATAATGTAAACATTTGCCTAATTTATCTAGCATTTATTCTAGAAAATGAAATAGGTAGTCTATGATCTCATACCTATAAATTTAATCTCCTTTAATGACTGAAACTTGCACACTCAAATAACTAACATTAACAATTCATAGGAAGATTTGACCTCTGTATTAGATGACCGAATCACTTGGGAACTACCATGTTCCACCCAACCATGACTCAGAACCGTCCCTAGTTTCAATTTGAATCCCCCTGAGCTAGTTCCAACATGCAAGTAGCTTAGAGCTCCTTAGATAAGGTGTCCCTAGCTAGTATATCAGGTCTGGATTAGTACTCCTTTTTTCCTTTCAGGAAAGATGTTCTCCAAGAAATTACTTGAGAATAAAGCAGACATAATATTGATTCCATAATATAGATCAAGACCCCAAGCCTTTCCTTGACTTGAGACTTTATAGACATACTTTTTCAGTCAAAGGGGCAGTTAAATCAAGAAACCTTGATTTCTTGATTTAACCATTTTTATTCAATTTGGGTATTTTTAATATTTTAACTTAGGAACTTTTATCTAGTTCCTAATTAGACTTTTGTAGATATTGTATTATTTATTATCTTTTAGTAATAAATAATAATGGATGGAGATTTTCCTTCTTTCTTATATTAATAATATTATTACTATTTTTATTCTTTATACATGCCATGTATAAAATACATAATAATATAACATTTGTTAACACTTGTGTTTGGGCATCATATACTATGATCCCTAGACTTATGACACTTCTTTATTAAGGTCAATAGGTAGATGGTTAGGTTTACTAGGCTAGGAAACCCTAAACATCCTTACATGTTGGATACCCTCGTATAACATGGTAGTCATTCAGTACTTTGATGAGGATACAAAAATTCAAAATTTCATTTAATCACTTATAAATAAGTTTGATGAGATCAATATTTTTCTCGATTCATTTTCACTCAAGAAACATTAATTTTTTTTAGCAACTCCTAGCTCTTACAAGAACCCATACTCAACACTAAAAATAGGGAGTTACAAACTTAGTGTTATCCCAGAGCTCTTTGATAAACACTAATGCTAGGATGTACTTGTACAATACACCTAGGGATACAATGGCCAAGGATCCAATGTTCCAGAGCTTATGCTCAACATCAACATGGAAGGATCCAAGGCTTATTCCCAACACTTCCAGCTTATATTTTCATGTTTTCCAGAGCTTCACGCTCAACACAAGTATAATACTCATGTGCTCCAAAGTTTCTCGATCAACCCAACATTAACTACTCATGTGCTCCAGAGCTCCTCCCTCAACAAAAAACATCTCATCAATCATGTGCTTCAGGGTCCATTTCCAACACAAAAAAGCATATATATATCGTCAACAATTGGCTTAAGCCCAATCTATAAAACAAATCATCATTTTCATACAAGGTGGGGTCTTCCACCCAATATATCAAAATAAAACATCAAGATAACATCATAATCAATAGGCTCATGCCCATAAGTGTTAGGTCCAAAATTCAGGATATTACGTCTCTCCCTACTTAGAACAACACCGTCCCTAGTGTTCTAGCGACTCAAAATGGCATCATGAAACAAAGCAGGGTAAGCATTTCTCATGGTGGCTTCATTCTCCCAAGTAGTCTCATCGCCTTCAAAGTGATTCCATTGCAATTTCAATTGGACTTTGGTGCACTTCCTGAGTTTTACCTCTCTTTTGTCCAATATATGAATAGGTTTAGGGGAAAAATCCCCTTCAGGTTCCACCTGTAATAAGCACCAATATTTATTTAATAATGATGCATGGAAAAAATTGTGGACTCTTATGTGTGTGGGTAATGCTAGTTCATATGCCACTGGCCCTCTCTTGGCCAATATTTCAAAAGGTCCACAAAACTTACCGCACCTTCCCAAGCCCAACGAGCTTCGTTTTGCTTTTACTTTCAAGTAGACATGGTCGCCTATTTGATAATATTTATCTTTCCTTTTCTAATCCGTGTAACTTTTTTGACAGTCTTGTGTTTCTTTAAGGTTCACCTCAACTTTGGTAACCAAATGTTCCAAGTCCATTAATAATTCAGGCCCTAACATGATCCGATCCACCGGGCTATCCCAAGTAACTAGTAACTAGTGTTCTACACTTTCGTCCATAGAGTACCTCAAAGGGACTCATCTTGGATGAAGTATGATAACCATTGTCATACACAAACTCTACAAGATCTAGGTAGTCTTTCCACTTAGTGGGGTTGTTCATGACATACATCCTAAGCATGTCCTCAACAATCTGGTTTACCCTTTCTATCTTCCTGTATGTCTGCAGGTGATAAGCAGTACTAACGTTCAACTACGTCTCCAATCCAGAGAATAAAGATCTCCAAAATTTTCTGATAAACTTAGCATCTCGATTTGAGATGATTGCCTTGGGTATCCCATGCAATCTAAATATCTCCTTCAAGAAGATATCAGCAATGTTCACTGCCTTGCAAGTCGACTTCATAGGAATGAAGTGTGTTGCTTTTGACAATTTGTCAATAACTACAAAGTTAGAATCATTTTTCTTCTTACTTTTTGGTATACTGGTGATAAAATCCATACTAATGACCTCCCACTTCCATTTCGGAATGGGTAATGGTTGCAGCAATCCCAAAGGATACTGATGCTCATATTTGAATAACTGACATTCTTGACACTTTGTGATAAACATCCCAATGTTATCCTTTAACTTAGGCCAGAAAAAGTGTCTCTTGACAACGGATATCATCTTTTGATATCCTGGACTGAGTGTCCCCTCCATCTGGAACATACAATCTCTCCTTGCACCATAGTAGTCCCGATTCGTCTACCTTGTACTCTTTTTGTTTTTAAAACAACCTGTCCTCTTGGAATTTCTTGAGGATTTCTAAATAGAAAGGGTAAACTCTTTTTTCCATTCTAATCCTCTCATGCAAATCTGCATCGGTTTGACATAAAGTCACCTCATATATCATATGAGTTCATTGGATCAAAGCATCAGTAACCTTGTTCTCTTTGCCCTTAATATGCTTTAGCTCGAAATTTTACTCGCTAAGGAAATCCAACCATTTGGCTTGCCTTGCATTCAGATCCAGTTGATCGAATAAGTATTTTAGACTCATATTGTCTGTATTCAAAAGGAAATTCCTTCCCATGAGGTAGTGCCTCCACATTTTCAAAGCAGGGATGATGGTTTCTAACTCAAGATCATACGTGGAGTAGTTCTGCTCATGCTCTTTTAACTTTCGTGATTCATAATAGATCACGTGATTGTTCTGCAAGAGGAATCCTCTGAGTCCTTCCTTGCTTGCATCCGTGAAAACAACGAAATCCCTATAGGAATCTACAATTTGTAATATCGATGCGGTCATCAAAATCTTCTTAATATTTTGAAAAATTTCCTTGCACTTGGTCGTCCATAAGAACTTATTTTCTTTCTTTTGCAAAGTGGTCATGGGGCAAGCGATTCTCGAGAAGTTATCAATGACATTTCAATATTATCTAGCTAATCCCATAAAGGACCTAATTTCAGTGACACTAGTAGGGGTAGGACAATCCTCTATGGCTCTAATATTTTTTGGGTCCACAGCTATCCCTATCTCGGAGATAATGTGACCTAAGTACTATATCTGTGGTTTGTAAAACTCACATTTACTATACTTAGCGTAAATCTGGTGTTCTCGTAACACTCATATTACTATGTGAAGGTGTTCTTTGTGTTCCTCTTTATTCTTAGAATAAACTAGGATTTCGTCTACAAAGACCAAAACAAACTTATCCAAATATTTATTGAATATGTTGTTCATCATAAATATAAAGTTTACGGGTGCATTGGTCAACCTGAACGCCATCACTACAAACTCATACTGCCCGTACCTTATAAGAAAGGTGCTTTTGCGAATATCCTTGTCACGAATCCATACCTAATGGTAGCTAGAAGGAAGGTCAATCTTTGAAAATAATTTGGCTGCTTCTACTTGATCAAACAAGTCATCGATCCTAGGGAGTGGGTGACGGTTCTTGATACTTGATAGTCATATTGTTCAACTGACAGTAATCGATGCACATTCACATAATACCATTCTTCTTCTTTAAGAATAGTATCAGTGCTCCCCAAGGGGAGACATTGGGTCGGATATACCCTTTCTCTCTCAACTCTTGCAACTGCAGCTTGAGTTCCACCAATTCTGGTGCACTACTACAGTAAGGGGATTTTGAAGCCAGAACTGATCCTGGTGTCAGTTCTATGGAAAAGTCTAGGTCTCATTTTAGAGGTAATCCTCGGATTTACTTGAGAAACACATCCTTGGATTCTTCAAGAACGAGAAAGTACTCTATGTGTTGTTCTCTCTCAGACTCTATATCTCAGATGTTTACTATGAACAACTTGCAGCCTTTCCTAACGCATTTCTTTGCTTCTAAGGCAGATATTTTCCTTATGAAAACTTTCTTAGGAATGCCCTAAACCTTCGCTTGGTTCCCTTGGCTATCTGTACTAGCAATATTGACTTCTGTAAGCAATCGAGCATGACATGGTGTTGTTCCAACCAGTCCATGTCGATAAGTATATCATACAATCCTAAGGGTAGGATATTCAGGTTTAACTTTGTAGGAAAACCATTCAAGTTTACTTCACAATCTTTAACTATTCCTAAACTTGCTACTTTGTACTGATGGCTAACTAAACCATCCAAGGTTTGCATTCATCAACAATTTTAGGTGAAACATAGCTCCGACAAGCACCGGGGTCAATAAGTGTTGAAATGGAAGTGTTCAAGATCTTACCTTCTATTTAAACTATGGTAGCTTGATGGTCTTCCTATCGGCCATCCAAAGCTGCATAAATCTACGGGGTTCCAACTATGTCCTCTATGGTCAGTTCTTCTTGTAAGTTGTGCAAGACCCCATTGGTCTTGTTCTTGCAATCTTGGGCATATTGAGTCATGCTGCACTTCCAACATTTGATCTATATCAGGGTAGCATTGGATCCCCCAGTTTCTACTGGCTTGTTAGCATTTGGAGCTGGTATGTATGGTTTCATACCTGATTTGTTGAAGTTCTTGTTCGTTGGAAAACTATTGTTTTGTTTCCTATATGGGGGTGGGTTAAACCTTGGTTTGCGATTATCAAAGAATTTCTTAGACCTATCTATGTTTATGTTCATGTCCTCTTGCCTTATTTTTCCATGCTCATAGTAGAGCCTAGCTTTGTGCAATGTAATGTCCAAGGTCTTAGGCATGTCAAACTCAATCCTTTCCCGAATGTTGGGAGGAAGACATCCTAAAAACTGCTAGATTTTTACCTTTTCGTCCTTGATGTATGATAAATAATGTAACATATCTAGAAATATGTTGATAAAAAAATCCATAGTCATGGATCCCATATGTAGTTCGTGAAACTCTTTTACTTTTCTGCCAAAGAATATTTCTGGCATATATTTTTCTTGAAATATTTTGCGGAAGTTACTCCAGTGTATCTCCCTTAGCTCATCTTTCTTGGTGTGTTTCAAATATCTCCACCATCTCACTGCTTTTCCATTTAAGTTATAGATGGCATGCCAAGCCTTCATCTTGATTGAGTAGTTATGAACTTGAAAATACTTTCTCATACCCAACAACCATTCTTTAGCTTTCTCCCTCGTGTTTAATTCACCTTCATAGGTTGGGGCTCTTATTTTTATGAACTCCCCCTATAGGTTATCATCATTTCTTTGTCTCTTACTACATGGAGAAAGAGAGACATCACTGGAATGGCTATGTTGATCTCCTTCTGGAGATTTAGGGGTATGTTCCTCTTTTCCTTCTTATCTTGGGCTGCTGGCCCATTTATGGTAAGGTTCCCTTTTGCACTTGTTTTTTGAATGAGTGGGTTTCCCCTGCAGGATTCCTCCTATCATATTTCTCAATAATGCTTCATTTATGGCTTGTTGTTCCTTTCTCTAATTCATACTATCTTCTCTAAAACTGTGTAATTATGCTTGAAGACTGTGTATGGTCTTCAAAATATCAGAATTCAGATCCACCACCAGTTCTTCTCCTTGGGTGGGGGCGTTTATCTTCCCTTGCCAGTTGTTGTCTTCTTCAATGTTCATGATCTAAACTGTTCTGTAAAAATTTCCTGTAAATTGCAAATTTTAAATCACAGGAATAATTTATGTTAGTTAACCATATTTACAATACTTTATTTTCTTTGCATCGAATATTTGGTACGCCCATTGGTCTCTTAGTGTTGAAACTAGGCTATGAGACCACTTGTAATGTCCCCGAAAATTGAAAACAAAAAAAAATAATTAGTCTAGTCAAAACTACCTATGTTGGACATTATTTAACTTGCGGAATGTATCGTACTCTATTTGTACTGTTGTTTTGTCGTAAGCTATTCTTATGTCCTGTTCATTTCTTTCAATTATGTTTATTATTGTTTTTACTTATGATGTCGTAATTCTGATTACTAACATATTCTTATGTTTAAACATTGTTTTTTATGTGTAGTTACTTAATTCTGTACTTCATTAGTTTCAGCAAGTGTTTACTTGTTATTTACAAAGTTCTAACTTAACTTTGTTCTTGGAACCAAAGTGGGTGGAGTGGTGGGACTAGTTCTCCCATGTAACTTCCTGAGAGGTAAAGTTTCTACTTGTCTAGCGGGATTACATAGTTCTGTTGAAATAAATCACTTCTCCCAATTTATGTGCATATTATACTTAACGATGAAAACTTGTTAAAGAGCACTTGGATGTTTGAGTATTAGTAGTCGTACTTGCAGCTACTGACAAGTACTGGTTGATATTATCGTTCTTATAGTCTTTGCGTCAAAGGAAAGGTCACTATCCTACCTATTAAATGTATTACATGGATTTGTTTCTAAGTGACACTTATTATTCATTACGTAATACTTATCAATTGTTCATATCTTAACTTATTTTTGTTACATGTTTATTTTATTTAAAGTACTAACATATGTTTTTACTCTTAACAGGATTATAATCTTGGGCTAAAGGTCCCAATTCTTGGTTTTATAAATAACAATTTTACCATGGCATATTTCATATGCCATGGTCCTAGGCTTGGAGCCTAAGGAGCTCGATGAGCATTGGTTCTAAGGCTTAGATCCTAAGGTTATGAGAAACATATAACACTTATTCCTTGTATTAATCTTTGGGGGGCGAATATAGAACATAGTTCAAAGGGGTTTTAAACCCTTGCATGGAATGAGAGGCATTCAATATTGTAATGTATGAGAATATAGAGAGGTGAGTTTTAGAGTTTGATAATGGTTAATGGGATGGTGCCATTAGTGCGCGTCGAAGTGTCTAACATCCAAAACTTAGGGCTTGGCTCACGATGGCTTGGTCATTTCTCTTTGTTTGTTGTTGGCTCTCGGCTCTGGTTCTGGTGAAGGAGGACAACCTTGCTGATATTAACAGGAAGGTAAGATGTGGATACATTTTGAATAGTTACATGATTGCGGTAGCTTGTATCACCATACCTTAATTCTCATAATGTTATGGTACTGTTGCAGGGTTACAAAGGAGTGAGTAACAGATGAGGTCATGAGTCGTGGGCATAGCCTTACTCTAATGGTAAGCCCATTGCGCAAGTTGTTATGTGTTTTCTCTCAGGGTGTCATGGTTGTGACTGGTGTCACTCTTTTATGGGTTATTTTTCTTATGTATTGTTTCAACGGATGCAAGGTTTTATTTAAAGGCACTCGGAACTTACTAGATGTGCAGAGTTAATTTAAAGGCACTCTTTGTATCGAAGCCTAGGTAACACCTTACAGGCTCTGTGTATTTTGTTATTTACTATTTTAAAGGGATATACTGGCCATGGTAGCACCATTTCTTGCAATGGTGTAAGGTCATAAGTAATTGATTGTGTAAGCTATGTTAATGTAATAAGACAATGAGTTGTAAATATATATACTGTGTTTTTTATTGCAATGGTTATTATAATCTGGACTATGTATAAAATTGTTGCTGCATTGATGTTTATTACACTGTTGTGTTTCCTTCCATGGTTATTATTTATGTGTTTTATGTGGCATTAGCACTCTCGGTTTGTAATGGTTAAAAGGATGAATATACTATCTACAAGAGGGCTTGGGGCCATGCCTTTCATGGCATCGGTACTCACCCTCATAGTTGCAATATCGTGGGAGGTTCAGACTTTTAGTTTATTATTTAATGTGTAAATAGAATGTTAAAGAATGCCATGGGTGTAAACCCTCTGTGGCAATCGTTGTTGTGATTGATTCGTTGACAGGGCATAAAATAGTTTATTTAATTTATTGTGAAGTTATTTATGGGCCATGACCATGGATTTATAGGGTAAGGTTTTGTAAAGGTCTTACGACCACGTTGTAATGATTTTAAGTTTGGTTTACATCCTGTGTGTAGATGATACACCGTGGATTTATAAAAGATTTAGGACCCTGCAGGATTTGACCCTTGGTCATTTATGGTATTGAGGGTTTATTATTTGCAATGGTTGTGATTTGGGCATTCTGAGTGTCCATCGGACTCGATCCTATGACCTCGTTGCACTTACATAATTATTAATTTAATATGGTAATGATGCATTGGTTATTTGTTATATGGTTGTTATAGTAATATTATATGGGACCTTTTTTTAAAATTATGGCATATGATTTTGATTATGTGAAATTGTTGTATTAGATGGTTATGAATTTATTTAGGAAGAGAAAGCAAATTGTGGACCAATGAATGGTCTCGATACTGGATCTTTCATTTGATTATGTTAGTATTCTTTTAATGGAAGAGATTTGGTTATTAGAAGGAGTTTAATTATACAGACCTTGAAAGGTCTTTGTTGGTTCTTATTTAGATTTAGTATGTGATATTTATAATTTGTACTTAGCCGTAATTAATGTGTTGGTAGATTGGATTTATATTACTATTTTATGACTGTTAAAATATATATTTATCAATAGTATACTGGTTAATTTAATGTTTATATAATTAGATAATGCTAATCTAGGTTTTAAATGGAGCTTTAGATCTGAACTAGCTTTAATTAAACGTGGCTCTGCTGACAAATGAAATCTGTCAGTAGAGTATGTAGGCCAAAGAACAACCATGTAAAAGATTTGAAATAAAACCTATTTTGTAGGAAGCACATATTTAAATAACAAATATAATATAGAAGTAACAATTTAGGGGACAAAACCCTTGATGGATATGTATACATGAATTAAATTTACAGAAGTGAACTGGATGAACAAACCTTGGATAAATCTAGCATAGGAAATAAACTGCATCCTAGGGTTATAATTTAAAATGTAAACCCTAGAAGTTTTAAACAGAAAACAAACACATAGGCTTAGAATCTATAATGTAAACATTTGCCTAATTTATCTAGCATTTATTCTAGAACATGAAATAGGAAGTCTAGGATCTCATATCTAAAAATTTAAGCTCCTTTAATGGTTGAAACCTGCACACTCAAATAACCAACTTTAACAATTCATAGGGATATTTGACCTCTATATTAGATGACCGAATCACTTGGGAACTACCACGTTCCACCCAATATTGACGCAAAACCGTTCTTGGTTTCAATCCGGATCCCCTCGAGGTGTTTCCAACATGTAAGTAGCCTAGAGATCCGAAGGTAAGGTTTCCCTAGTTGATATATCAGATCTGGATCATTTCTCCTTTTTCCTTTCATAAAATATGTTCTCCAAGAATTTACTTGAGAATAAAACAGGTAGAATAATGACTCCAAAAAATAGATTAGGACCCCGAGCCTTTCCTTAGCTTGAGACTTTATAGATAGAATTTTCAGTCAAAGGGGTAGTTAAATCAAGAAACCTTGATTTCTTGATTTAACTCTTTTTATTTAATTTGGGTATTTTTAATATTTTAACTTAGGAACGTTTATCTAGTTCTTAATTAGACTTTTGTAGGTATTATACTATTTATTATCTTTTAGTAATAAATAATAATGGATGGAGCTTTTCCTTCTTTCTTATATTAATAATATTATTACTATATGTATTCTTTATGCATACCATGTATAAAATACATAATAAGATAACATTTGTTAACACTTGTCTTTGGGCACCATATATTATGATCCCTAGACTTATGGCACTTATTTATTAAGGTCAATAGGTAGATGGTTAGGTTTACTAGGATAGAAAACTCTAAACATCCTTGCATGTTGGATTCCCTCGTATAACATGGTATTTCTTCAGTACTTTGATGAGAACACATGTAACACCCTGGTTTTGACCCCGTTTGCATGATCCATATAATGCAATTAATCATGGTGAGGAGCTAAAGGCCAAAGCCCAACCATCAATTTGGTTGTGTATGTTTCGGCAATGGGGATGGTTGCCAATGGTATATCGTGCTATTCGGCACATTATAGTTTGGCATCATGTAAACATGCACATCTGTAGAAATTCAAGCCTACAGTAGATTAATTTCACTCACAGCAATTAACAATTGATCATGCAAATTATCAACAATGGAGACTGAATATGGAGCTGTAACACAAAATTATATTAACTGAGTGTACAATAGCCAACCCTGTAATAAAATAGGCTGCTGAATATATATAATACATGAGCAAATCGAATGCATAAGGAAGCATCCAAATCTAGCATAAAGCAGGCTTACCCAAAATAGGCAAATCCCCCATAGGTGTAAAAAGCTGATCCCAAATCTATCAAGGACTCCACGAATTAGCAAGGGCACATGGGCAAGCTAAAGAGTGGTCAAACGGAATCTCATACATGCTTTTGCATGGAGGAAAGAGTGGAGGAGGAAGAGGCAACAAAGCTGATTCACCTCACCTAGTCTTGCTTTCCTATGTGCCTTAA
>LPNX010116283.1:521086-535855 GCA_001517045.1 Pseudotsuga menziesii
ATTAAAAATAAAAAAATAAACCACAACCAGCTACAGTAGTGCAACATTGAAATGAAAAGGGCATGATTCCAAAGGATAAGGGGTGGGGGATGTCAAACCTTGGTCTATGGGGGGGAAACCCATGTGTTGCCACCTTGTTTTGATTTTCCATCTTCCCTTGTCTCATCCAACCTCTTCAATGCTTGTTGAGTTAGTTGGGATAGTTATTACTGAGTGGTGGTGGGTGTGGCAGGATTGTCCATCCTTGCCCACGTTCCCAGTCCACTGGCAGACCTCCTCTTCACCTCGCAATGGGAAAAAGAATGGGGGATTCTTCATTCTATTTTCCTCATGCGGCTGGTCTTCACCTCTACCACCATTCTCTCCATGGTCTGTTTGTTCCTCACGTTGGTTGGTTGATTCGCGCGCACAGGCTGGTATCCTCACACAGAGAGGCATTAAGTTCCTCCTCGCGCACCAGTCACGGTTCTTCTTTTGTCGTGCATGTAGCGAGCAGGTAGAATGGCCTCACGGGCATGATTTCTGCTAGTATGTGTTATAGCCATGGTTTTAATCCACATTTTCTGCTTTCTATTGATTTCACCCACGGTTTGGGTTACTGTTGTTCTTCCACGACTGTTGGATGCTGTTGAGAGTCCGATTTCTTCTTCCATTTCAGACTGTGCATGTGTGTTTCTTCCAAATTTTTCCTGGGCTGCGTCTTCTTCCTTTACACACAGGCTATGAGTTGTCCTCTTTCCTTCTCCATTCCTATCTATGTAGTTTTCTTCAGCGACTGTGTTGAGTAATTGCGTGCTGTGGGCTCTTGGATGTTGGGTTGGCTATTGATTGCCACATCCATTGGTGGAGTTTTCCATGTCTATGCTGGGAGTATTGTTTATTATCCATTGTGGGGTTGTGGTTGCTGATGCACCCTATTTTTGGGGTTGCTGTTGAGTTGTTTTGGCCACGCTAGGGCCAAGAAAAACTCTGAGTTGTCTTGTGGCTTGAGCTGTGTTCACTGTTTGGTTGGGATTGGCAATCGGTCGTCTTTGCCTTCTTCTTCACAGGGCTATGAAGGGATTGTGTTGCTGTGGTACGTAGTGGTTGGTCTTTGGACTATTGTGAGTAGGATTAGAGGCTGGGTATGCTTGAGAAGGCTGGTGTTGTGGCCACCAACTTAGCATTAGCATTTCCTAGCTCTTGGATGACCTGGTAAATCCCAATTGTGTTGGTTGCTGCTTTGTGAACATTGGCTATGTGTAAGCTTGCATTGACCCTTATTCCTTGAGGAATCATGCCTAGCTTGGGGGTGGCAGCATTGCTGAGAGATTGATGAGCATGCTGGCCTATGGTTGGGTGGAACGTTGCAGCGACATAGCTGGTTGCGGGGTGAATTCTTCATCAAAAGATAAGTGCTACTGACTATTCCATCTCTGCAATTATATCTATTTTTCTATGAATTAGGATGAACATGTGAATGCTGGAATGTATATGTTGCTTCCACTGAATGTTGAGAAATTATATATGGTGATGAATTATGCATCTTCGCATGTATTATGTTAAGCTTTTAGTTCAGCATTTATCCTTGTCCATGTTCATGGGGGCTATTTGTCCGTTTGTATGTATTGGTGTTCGTCGTGTCCTCTTCGCCGGTCGGAGGGTCGGGGATGTGACAGAGTGGTATCAGAGCTCATGTTGCAGCATGGGCCTGAATGGACCACCAAGATGCAGTGACAGTGGCAAGATTTATTTCTTCCCAACAGAGATCAGAAATGAATGACTGAAAGTTCAAAAAAATATTGTCTAAGTGTTGAATAGTCGGAACACTTAGCGGAATTAACTCCGATGTAGCGGAAGGGTTAGTGGAAAATACTTCCGCTGTAGTGGAAGGGTTAGGTGAAAGCCCGCCCGATGAGAACAGTTGGAGGGAAATTTTGAAAAATATTCTAAGTGTTTGGCACCCATCGGAAGAAGAAAGTTGATCGAGCGTTCGTCGTTGCGGATGGCAAAACGACTACGTGTCCGACGGGTAAGTTCTCCGACCACCGATGCCATGAAGAAAAGTTGAAAATTTTTCCAAGTATAGAAATCGTCAGCCATTGGAAGAAGATAGAGGTTTGATGTCCCGCCGTTGTGGAAGCCAAAGGCACTAGACTTCCGATGAGAAAAGACTTCCGATGTTGGTCAAAGAATTAGTTCATCGATCGGAAGAAGATAGAGGTTTGATGTTCCGCTGTTGCGGAATTCTATATCACTAAGAATTCCGATGTGAAGAGACCATCGATGCCGATCGGGTCATGCCATAACAGATTGATTGATGAAACTTAGTCCTTTGGGGAGCCACAATGGCAGTAGGCGAAGAAAGGTTAGGAGTCGCTATGTCGGTGGCTGGAGGAAGAAAACAAAGATGCTACAGTAGCGGAATGAGAAAGAAGATTCGGCCGCAACCGTTGGCGTTCGAAAACCAAACAATCTTCTAGTGCAGCGGTGGCACGAAGAGGAAGACCTGGCCGCCATGGTGGGTCAATGTTGAAAGGATTTCCGAAATAGTGGAAGGAAACCCCAAGATGGGAGCCAAAATCAAAGTTTTAATAGAGAAAAATTCACAAAAAATTTCTAAGTATTGGAGGTCATCAGAAGACGTTAGCGGTTTGAGCAGCCGATACGTCGGCTCAATTAGTGGTTTGGACTTTCGATGTCGTCGACGAAAGGAAAGAAGAAAGACGAACTTTCAAAAATTCGTCTAAGTATGGGAACCATCGGAAAAAGTTAGCCGTTTGGGTATCCAATGCGGCAGCAAGAATCGGAAGAAAATAGAAGATGAAGCTACCGATGCAGCAGAAGAAAAGAAGAGAAGTTTCAGAGGAAACTAGTGAAGCCGAAGCCGCCGTTTCGGCAGAGATCTTCCAAAGATCGCCGAAACATTGGAAGAGAATAGTTGTTTGAGCATCCGATGTGGTGACCAGAAGAAGGAGAAAAATTGAAATTTTTCTAAGTATAGAAAACGTCGGAGAAAATTAGAGGATCAGCCCGCCGATACGTCGAAAGCCAAAGGAAGATCGGCCCGACACGTCAAAAAAATTTAGTTGATTGGACAGACGAATGAGTTACGTCAGATGTAGTGAATGGATTGAACGTCTGTCATTGCGGCTGCCTAGATGACTACGGATCCGACACACCAGAGAAAAGTAGACGAACAGATCGCCAATGCGTAGTGCTTAGCAGATCCGATTTTCGATGAACAACGGAGAAGCTAGTGGTTTGGGTATCTGAAACGGCGGAAGAAGTTAGCTGTTTGGGGATCCAAAACGGCGGAAGGAGTAGCTGTTTTGACAGGCAATATGTCCGAAGATTAGTTGGAATGAGAGCTGATTCTGCAGAGGAAAAATTTGAGTTTTTCAAATGGGATTTTCCAGCAGATTTCGACTGTTTTCGAGTGGGATTTTCAGCTGTTTTCAGTGGGTTTACAGGGCTGAAGTTGGCACTCAGAACAAAGTATAGTTGTGTGTAATAAAAATGCAAATATTTGGTGAAAGTCTTCATTTTTAGAAGTGGTGTGGTTTTCACACCCGAGGTCGGAATGAAGCATGTGGATAGGCATTGGAAAGCTTATCTAGTGGGGAACAAGGGTAAGTCACTAGAATCTGAGCATGAAGCAGTAAAGTGCTAATGATGGCCGCTGCTATAAAATGGACAAATCTAGATAGTTGCATGCCCAAAGGTAGCAAGGACTATGAAGGCTAACTAGTTGTTGTGTGTAAGAGGAGTTCCATGCAAGGATGAAAGACTTGAAAAGGGAAGTTTCCTTAAAACCCTATCTTGATGATTATAACTACATTCATAATTTTTATACTCGAAATGTATGAGGATATGTATTGCATGCATAGGATATTGCATGTTGGTAAGAATATTGAAAAGTATATATTCATAATGAACCACTAATGATAATCATTGCATTGATGTTGGCATTAGTGGAAAAACCAACGACGAAATGGACCTAGCTGAATATGTTGCTGATGCTAATGAATGTGACTAGCAACCCTCTGGAGAAAGGGATGAGGCAACAAGTCCATAAACAAAAGTTGGTGAGCAAATGCTGCAATCTCTTGGAAAGGACCAACCAAATTGGTCATGTCAAGGGTGTAAGTACGACCCATGCAGGTAAGAGTTTGCTTATGACAAATTCCATGGAATGGTAAAGGTAAGAGACCTCATACCATGTGGATATTTGAATATAGAAAGGTGTCATTCCTGTATATATTGATTGAGCTTAGTATCCCAAGGAAAGTAGGTACAGGTGCAAATGTTGTGATGCATTGCATGAATGCATTGAGATGAGTGCATGTGATATTATGAATAACTAATGACTGAAATGATGAATTGATGACAATTTAGGAACCATTTCAAAGGTTGTTATGAATGTAGGATAGTCATGATCAGTTGGCTTCCAGAAATGCTCTATGGAAGAGAAAGGTGGTATGAATGATATGCTTGTGAAGTAAGGAGTATCTAAACATTTCATTTAATTGCATGAATGATATGACTATACCTTGCAAATGTTAGTATGATAATGATTGCGTGAAGCAAATGAGTTTGGTATATATTGATGTGACTAACAGCTGGAAGTATTTGAATCTTATAAATTCTGAAAATGCTTCAGTGATGGTTGTAGCAATGAAAAGGTTATATGCATCCAGGCTTACCAATTGTTTGGTTGATTGAAGCTCATGTTTCAGGTAGATTATTTCGAGCATGGAAGTGAGAGGTAAGACCCTGACAAATTCCAGAATCTACCGTGTGAAAGAGCCAAAC
Source organism: Pseudotsuga menziesii (assembly GCA_001517045.1). Lineage (NCBI taxonomy): Eukaryota > Viridiplantae > Streptophyta > Pinopsida > Pinales > Pinaceae > Pseudotsuga > Pseudotsuga menziesii. The sequence continues at coordinate 525,881 of LPNX010116283.1, forward strand.
CTTATGAGAAGAGTCTCATGGTTGTAAAAAATAGTTGGTATGCATAATAGGTTGTTAAATTTGAATTGTGAATTTTGGATTTAAGAAATTGCTGACAACTACTAGTCACTATTGGCTTGCATAAGATTGTGTTGGGTGATTGAAGCTCAGGTTTCAGGTAGATTATTTCGAGCATGGCAGTGAGAGGTAAGACCCTGACCAATGCCAGAATCTACCCTATGAAAGAGACAAACCTTATGAGAAGAGTCTCATGGTTGTGAAAATAGTTGATGTGCATAATGGGTTGTTAAATTTGAATTGTGAATTTCGTATTTAAGAAATTGCTGACGACTACTAATCACTATTGGTTTGCATAAGGTTGTGTCAGGAGGACGCATGGTAAGTGGGTATTCATGTTATGCTAGAAGCATAAAATTATAATGGGCATAGTAGTGCTACTTACAAGAGACCCACAATTGAGCCAATCAATTTCTGTAGTAGACAGAATTGCAAATTCCTATTGAATTTGATTACTAATGTCATTGCTTGGTTATGGAACAATCAATTTGGATTGTACTATTAGATAGTGATTGACTGTTTGGCTATTTGATGAATGTGCCAAGGGTATACACTGCTGGAAGATCATGTGTGATGGCCTACATAAGCCAAACTTCATGGGAAGGTTTTCCCTTATCTTGGAAATGGGTTTCGGGTGAAACACCATTGGACATTTTGGAAATGTCTCATCTGCACTGCATGTTTGGTAGTAACATGAGTGGGATGGTATAAATTATGTCAGTAAGACATGTGTGGATATGAAATGTAAAAAGGATTCGGGATGGCAAACTGAGGGACTGTTAGCCCAGGGAAGGAGCCACCATTTCTCCTTAATGAAGGCATACTGCGTCGGCAAATGGATAAGTGTTATGTGACCCTTGCTAATAATATGGATGTTTAATTATTAAATTCCATATGCAGAACATGTTTTGATTTAATATCCATTATGACCGATTGCTTGAGTATGAATAGGGCCTACATGGCACACACTGGGAAAGGGTGCACACTTTTCCGATGTTGAGTCATAAAAGGGTTTTCAATATTGATTACACCCTAGGGAGTGGGTGCACTCCTGGTGTCTCAATACTTGATAGTGAATGATGAGAAATGTGATTACATTTTTAGAGCAATAACGCTGATGAGTTTGCTTGTATTGCTTGTATTGCTTGTGTTGACAGGCTAAATAGATGCAGTTGGGTGTTGCACCCTAAAGGTAAAAGGTAAAAGCTAAAAGCTAAAAGGTAAATGGTTGTTGTGAGGGGTTGCAGAGTAAGGGTTATTGTTGATATAAGTGTATGTTGGGTTGTGATATGCCTGAGGATCCATAGTAGATCCTAGACCTGGAATTGGTCACGGTAAAGTTCCAAGCCCAGTTGACATGAGGGTGTACTGGCTGGACATTAATTATTTGATGTTGTGGGGTAGCCTACGTGCTTACCTAACATCTCAGTCCATAGGCAATCCCAAGGCTTGCAAAGCGAAGCAAGATCCTGTGGACGAACGAGGAAATGTACAATACAGATAAGTATTGGATTATTTTGCTTATGAATATACATGTGTATATGATTTGGTTATGATGTTTTAAGCTCTTGATCTAGATATAAAACCAATGAGAATAAACTAAACATGTGAATCTATTCAATGTTTGGATATAGGTATCGTTGGAAGCGAGGACTATGAGAGCATCCTAGGGGTGCATGTGGACATGTGACCATCCTGGAAAGCTCGAAATGAGCGGCAATGAAAAAGGTGCCAGTGAGACCGTGAGGTTCCTAGCAGTTGAGACTAACCATGTGGAGAGACTCCATGGTTTAGAGGTCTAGAACAGACCAAAGACACTAAGTGTCATGACCAAGAGAGATTGGTCCAGCATTCACAGTGAAGTGAAAGAGGCTGAGAGCATGAAAAGCCACCGCAGTGGTGTGGATTCCAGGATGGAACAAAACTAAGAGGGGAAAAACTCTTGCAGCTCTCTCTTGCCTTTTGATTATATATATACATATATATTTATGCATTGTGAAAGTAAAAGATTGTTGAATGCATGTATGACTGAAAATGGAATGTGTGTTTTTGCTGAAGGTAAATTGTGAATGCTGGAGTGGTTAATTCCCTGCCCAAGAGTGGACATGAATGAGCTCGTGTGCCTGTTGGGAAGGCATGAAAAATATGAAAGTCTCCTTGATGAGGCTTGGACTGTCATGCCAATTGGGTAATTAACTGACTGATTTTAATGTCTATATTATGCTTGGTCTGATAAAATTTCAATGGTGCATTTCACAGGTAAGAAAAGTGAAACCAGGTGGTGCACATTGATCATGGTAGCAGATCAAAAGTTGTTGGACTTGGCTAGAAGTCTCCTTCAAATGATTGCCAAGACCCAAGAAAATCTTGGGGAGATGCTCAAGATACAAAAAAGGCAGAATGAAATGAACCACCAGATTTTGCAAGCCTCTATTGGTTTGCAAAGGGAGGTGAAAATCCTTCTGGGAGCAATCAACAAAGGAAAGGAAGGTGGATCAGTGATGGGACATTCGTCCCAGCGACCCGATAAGAAATGGTCTAGGCATGAAGGCTCAAATGAAATTGAGCAGGTAAAGATGAAGCATCCAGTGAAATGCTGGGGATGCGGAGGACATCATTTACGTCGGGACTGCCCAATGAGGGAACATGATGAGGGCAATAGCCACAAAGTTCCTAGACTTTGGGATAAGCTGGAAGCTGAGAAAAAGCAGGACAAGTCCGTGGAAGCTGAGGGGCTTGGTCTTGAACGTTCAAAGTAAATGATTGAACATGGGCAGATCTACAAAATTTTGAAATTTTAATGTGCAATTGTTAATGTATTGTATATGTATTCCTATGTATTGGAACACCGAGGATGGTGTTATTCCAAGGGGGTGGGGAATGTAACACCCCGGTTTTGACCCCGTTTGCATGATGCATATAATGTAATTAATCATGGTGAGGAGCTAAAGGCCAAAGCCCCACCATCGATTTGGTTGTGTATGTTTCGGCAATGGGGATGGTTGCCGATGGTATATCGTGCTATTCGGCACATTATAGTTTGGCATCATGTAAACACGCACATCAATAAAAAATAAAAAAATAAACCACAACCAGCGACGGCAGTGCAACGTTGAAATGAAAATGGCATGATTCCAAAGGATAAGGGGTGGGGGATGTCAAACCTTGGTCTATGGGGGTGAAACCCATGTGTTGCCACTTTTTTTTGATTTACCATCTTCTCTTGTCTCATCCAACCTCTTCAATGCTTGTTGAGTTAGTTGGGGCAGTTATTACTAAGTGGTGGTGGGTGTGGCAGGACTGTCCATCCTTTCCCACGTGCCCAGTCCACCAGCAGACCTCCTCTTCACCTCGCGATGGGAAAAAGAATGGGGGATTCTTCATTCTATTTTCCTCACGTGCCTGGTCTTCACCTCCACCGCCATTCTCTCCATGGTCTGTTCGTTCCTCACGTTGGTCGGTTTATTCGTGCGCATAGGCTGGTATCCTCACGTAGAGAGGCATTCAGTTCCTCCTCACGCACCAGTCGCAGTTCTTCTTTGGTCGTGCATGCAACGAGTAGGTAGAACGGCCTCACGGGCACGATTTCTGCTAGTATGTGTTATAGTCGTGGTTTTAATCCACATTTTCTTCTTGCTGTTTATTTCACCCACGGTTTGGGTTGTTGTTGTTCTTCCACGACTGTTGTATGCTGTTGAGAGTCCGATTTCTTCTTCCATTTTGGACTGTGCATGTGTATTTCTTCCACGTTTTTCCTGGGCTGCGTCTTCTTCCTTTGTACACAGGCTGTGAGTTGTCCTCTTTCCTTCTCCATTCTTGTCTATGTAGTTTTCTTCAGCGACTGTGTTGAGTAATTGTGTGTTGTGGGCTCTTGGATGTTGGGTTGGCTATTGATTGCCACATCCATTGGGGGAGTTTCCCATGGCTATGCTGGGAGTACTATTTATTATCCATTGTGGGGTTGTGGTTGCTGATGCACCCTGGTTTTGGGGTTTCTATTGAGTTGTTTTAGCCACGCTAGGGCCAAGAACAACTCTGAGTTGTCTTGTGGCTTGAGCTGTGTTCACTGTTTGGTTGGGATTGGCAACCGTTCGTCTTTTCCTTCTTCTTCACAGGGCTGTGAAGGGATTGTGTTGCTGTGGTATGCAGTGGTTTGTCTTTGGACTGTTGTGAGTAGGATTAGAAGCTGGGTATGCTTGAAAAGGCTGGTGTTGTGGCCACCAACTTAGCATTAGCATTTCCTAGCTCTTGGATGACCTGGTAAATCCCAATTGTGTTGGTTGCTGCTTTGTGAACCTTGGCTATGTGTAAGCCTGCATTGACCCTTATTCCTTGAGGAATCATGCCCAACTCGGGGGGTGGTAGCGTTCTTGAGAGATTGATGAGCACGTTGGCCTATGGTTGGGTGGAATGTTGCAGCAACGTAACTGGTTGCAGGGTGAATTCTTCATCAAAAGATAAGTGCTGCTAACTATTCCATCTTTGCAATTATATCTATTGTTTTATGAATTAGAATGAACATGTGAATGCTGGAATGAATATGTTGCTTCCATTGAATGTTGAGAAATTATATATGGTGATGAACTATGCATCTTCGCATGTATTATGTTAAGCTTTTAATTCAGCATTTATCCTTGTCCATGTTCACGGGGGTTGTTTTCCCATTTGTATGTATTGGTGTTCGTCGCGTTCTCTTCACCGGTCGGAGGGTCGGGGACGTGACAATACAACAATTTGAAATTTTATTTAATCACTTATAAATAATACTGGTGAGATCAATAATTTTGTAGATTTTTTTTCACTCAGGAATCATTAATTCTTTTCAGCAATTCCTATCGCTTACCAGATCCCATACTCAACACTAAAAATAGGGAGTTACAAACTTAGTGCTATTCCAGAGCTCTTCGCTCAACACTAATGCTAGGCTATACTTGTACGATACACGTAGGGATACAATGACCAAGGATCCCATGTTCCAGAGCTTATGCTCAACATCAACATGGAAGGCTCCAAGGCTTATGCCCAACACTTCCAACCTATATTTTCATGTGTTCCAGAGCTTCATGCTCAACACAAATATAATACTCATGTGCTCCAGAGCTTCTAGCTCAACCCAACATTAACTACTCATGTGCTCCAGAGCTCCTCGCTCAACACAAAACATCTCATGAATCATGTGCTTTAGGGTCCACGGCCAACACAAACAAGCATATATATATCGTCAACAATTGGCTTATGCCCAATCTATAAAATAAATCATCATGTTCATATGCAGTGGGGTCTTCGATCCAATATATCAAAATAAAACATCAAGATAACATCATAATCAATAGGCTCATGACTTTAAGTATTAGGTCTAAAATTCAGGATATTACAAAAACAATGAGATTCAATTTTAATTAATGGATCCAATGGCTTCATTAAATATTCAATAATGTTCACACAAATTAATGAAGAATTATCAAACAAGTCTGGGGTGATACATTCTTCCTTCGGAAGATATAAAATGTAAACATATTAGACTACTACAAAACATTGTTGGACACTATTCTATAGACATTGGATCTTTAATAGAGACAACAATACACATACAAAAATATATATGATCGTCTACAAAAAAGGGAGGAAGAAAGATATCCCTATTTTAACTCATTTATATCTCCATCTATTATGATTTTTTTCAACTTCCATGTTCAGTTACTCCACAAAAATTTTGAAGAAAAAATAAACGTAGACATGACGGGGGGGTCACTCAGTGAACTTATTACATAGCATGATCATTCTCATGATCTTAAAGAATATCCCTAATTTCACTAAATATTGGAAAATTCCTCCTAAAATTGTATTATTGAACCCCCCTCCCAATATACCTTTTTAATAAAGAAAACCCCTAGTTTCAGCAGATATTGCAGGTATCCATTTTTATCAACCCATTTTTAATACCCCTTTATATCATATTATCAAGTTGTAACAAATAGGATCCCTAACTCGTCTTAATATAAGCAAACATGCCATGCTAAATAAAATAATAGTATAATGATAATAATGATCCCACTGGGATTGCAGGGGTGACTGATGAGTTTGTAGCGTTTGATAGTGGAAGACCCAACGAAATAGTAACAGGGAAGGAAAAATGTGCAAAAGGAAACCCATTCAAGAGATTAATGTAACAAAGAATGTATAAGACTAATATTCCAATAGTCTGTGCAATGCTTAGTAATGATTAGAATTGCTTATGTTTCACACCACAACCTGCCAATCTACCAATTTTATACCATGTAAATACAAGTACAACCATAGAGAGTTCATGTTTTCTATAAGGTTAATAAATCGAACTCCATAAAAATGAAAAATTGAAACCCTTTCATGGATGGACTTCCCTACCTTCCTATAAAAACAAACATCATTGATGTTTGAACCCAAATGAAAATAGAAAAATTCCTCTTACTTTCTAATAACACCATATGATCATTTGGGTAGCTTGGATTTGGGTCATTCACAAGGTGCAATGATTTGCCTCCACTTCCTCTACATTTATTCTTTCAATCAAGGGAATTAACAACATTTACTTACCTTTTCTTAGGTTATATCTAGTTTAAATGTTGGATTGGATTTTCTCACTACACATAGGAGGACACGAGACTCAAGCAAGAAGAGCTAAGAGATGGCATTGTACAACATTTTCCAACTGTATGATTTGTTCTAGAATATTTGTTATTTGAAGAAGGAAAGGAATCCAAACCAATTGAAATTTAATTCATTTGCACAATCGATTTTAAATTAAAGATATTTTTCTTTTCTTCTTTTTAAACTATTTGTATGCAATTTTTAATGCATGCACAATAAAATATGGTAAAATAATACTCTTATTGTTTAGATAAATTATGTGTATATATTTGCTTATGATTAAAGTATTCCAAGTTCAGTGAACATAGATTCTTCCATAACAAATGAATCTCATTTCTCTATCTATACAAGATCAAAATTAGTTCTAAATTAGATTTGACTCTCTTCATTTTCTATCTAAATTCTTAAAATAAATTAAAGAGCAGTTCCATATAAATTTAACACCGGTTATCTAAGAGGTTAATGAGATTTCTTGGGAAGATAAGTATTCTGTTTTGGAATATTTGTAAGTTGATTTAATTAGGAAGACATTTCTATATGAAACTTAGACAAAATTCTCATTTTTTGTAAGTATATGATCCGAACATATAATCAAATTCTTTGGTATTTTTATTTTAATATATAATATATATATATATAACAAATTTTTTTTATCAAGATAATTATAATATTATAAAAATTTTATTTTAAAATAAATATTTTAATAGACAACAATTTTATCTGGGGCTAAAATGCCATTTTTCTTATAGTGCAAGGATGTGTTTGCATTCAACCATGGCGGTTATTAAGATGATATTAATAGTAGTTTTTTTTAATTGATAAATATGGTAATAAATTATATAATAATTGCAATGGACAGAAAGGAGACTTGAGGTACCTTTTTTTGAAAGGACTTTTCTACCTCTGCTCGGCTAAGTGCTCTAGTTGACAAGGAAACTTGCAAAACAACCATGAAAATCATGAAATGAGACCATTGGCTAACAAGTGATAAACTATGCAACAATTTGATAAATTAAAAATAGGTGGTGGTTAATTGTAATAGAAGACTTGAGAGAAGACAACCGAGAAATGTGCTAGCTAGCAGGATGAATCCAAACTTGCATGAAATAACACTACAATCATCAAAAAGTTGAAAGCGTTAAAAATAAGATACAAATAATGAAAAGCAATTGAATATATTATAATTAAGACTAGTGTCTATTAAAAAAAAGAAAAAAGAAAAAGACATCGTCTTGGTTTGTTCTCTTTAAATTCCAAGGTTTCATTCACAAGTTCTACAGTCCATTCAGATTAATAAAAATGCACAACAGCATCATTAGTAATAATGACCATGAATTTCAAAGAACATACATTCTGTGAATATGTAGTGAAGATGGTTTGTAATGCAAGGTGTCCATTACGAGAACAGATAAAAATATTAACAAATCAAGTAATGAGACCTTACTCTGAACCCATGTTTGAGGTGCACAATAGAATTTTGAACTATGAGTTGCGCTCTCGCAACTATTTGACCTAGATACATTGAAATAAGTAGATGAAATCTATTCAAATGTGTAACGGTGATTTGGGATTGTGATAATAGGGATAGAAGATAGCCCATTTGAAATTGTTTCAATAGACAATGTAATTCTCCATGAGGGAAAAACTTGATTTGGGATTGTGATGGTAGGGATAGAAGATAGCCCATTTGAAATTTTTTCAATAGACAATGTAATTCTCCATGAGCGAAAAACGTAATGCATGATTCAAAACTTGGAGTGATATATAGGTGGATGAGTATCCATTGAATGATTCAAAATAAATAAATAAAGTTGCATTGTAATATAGACAACGGATTTGAAGAAAATAGAATGAATTCAGAAGAGTAACACATAAGAACGTCGCTTAAACACCTACCTAAATAATACAACAAAGACTTCAACTATTAGAAAAAGTAAAATTTAATTGCATGTGCCCCCAAAGCAATACTTGATAGCGAGACATTTCCGATAAGGTTGCACTGATAACTCGAATGGTGGGTAACCAACAACGAAACAACAACTTTTGAAAACTAAATATTGGCATATCGAAAACGCACCAATATGTGTTAGAGTGCAATGGGAGAGGGATAGCTTCAAAATGAAATGTCTATTACACCACGACTGTGTCAATTTTATGTCGTGTGTACTTGAAGGTTTTAGCAAGTCTTTGAAATTGAAGGTGAAGTTAATTATGGAGCATTATTCTTTATGTTTTTGCCAAGTTTTTTAAATAATTATGGTAGAACTTTTTAGGGATTATTGAAGGCTGATTGCACAAAGTTGAGGGACCTTTTAGATTCAATGGTAGAATGAAGTCAATCACTCTTGATCCATAAAATAGAAATCATCCCAAGCAATTGCAACCCTACCAAGCCTAGTCCCAAGGCTACCAACATGCATGCCAATTAGGATAGTACACAAAAACGCACTCCTGTTTTACCTTGCAAAAACGCACTCTCATTTTTCTTCAATAAAATGCACTCATGTTTTGCTTCAATAAAACACGCTCTCATTTTGCTTCAATAAAACGTGCTCTTGTTTTTTTTCAATAAAACGTGTTCCCGTTTTGCTTCATAAAAATGCGCTCCCGTTTTGCTTCAATAAAACATGCAAAATGGGAGGATCCTTAGCAGTAAGGGGAGACATAGGGATGTGTGTGTGTGTGTGTGTGTATGTGTGTGTGTGAGAGAGAGAGAGAGAGAGAGAGAGAAAGATAGAGTGGAGGAGAGGGGGGGGTCCTTAATAAGATGGGGTGACCTGTGGATGTGTGTGTGAGAGAGAGAGAGTAAAAGTTGTTTTAGGATTTTAGGAGTGGGGGGGGTTTATATTAGGGTGATTCCACGGACCTGGGTAACACTTTTTGGCAAGAGCATTTCGGCAAAAACAGAAAAATGCACCTCGGTCGAGGTCTTGTTAAGCCCTCGACCGAGGTCTTAATATCTCGACCGAGGGCTTGTTAAGCCCTCGACCGAGGTATTTAAATACCTCGGTCGAGGTATTTAAATACCTCGACCGAGGTATTGCGGGCTTTAAAAACCCTCAACCGAGGTATTTAAAAACCCTCGACCGAGGTATTTAGATACCTCGGTCGAGGTTCATACCTCGGTCGAGGGCTTAAAAAAACAGACTTAGCCCTCATTCAAACAAATGGAAAATTTCCTGTGCCATGAAGAGGTGTAAACCCTGCCATTCCTAGCACATAACTGAGCAGAGTTGATACCGATAGATTCACCAACGAATCTTCTATCCATTGACGTATCATACACGCATT
>LPNX010116295.1:0-19226 GCA_001517045.1 Pseudotsuga menziesii
CTCTACATGGATGTCAATTTGTGTAGCTTGATTCGATCATTTAGGCCCTCAAAGGCTGCACCCACAAAAACATATACCTTATAATTTCCCTGAAAAATAAAGAGTGCTTGTTAGGAAAAATGAAATTTGACATAACTATGCAAATTTTCGATACATAAAAGTTATATATTCGGAAAGGTAATTCAAATTCCTACATTTCATGTTTTTTACTCAATGCAAGATATTTTGCATAAGTATCTCAAAAAATCCAAGTAAGTTGAGGGATGCCTGATTTTTTAGGTTTCTATTGCATCTAACGCGCCAAAAAGGTCCATCATCTTCTTGCACTCACCCTTATTTCTTTTGTGAAAGACATGATTTCTTGATAGTGCAATAGCTGAATTATTATCACAAAAAATTAGAGTTGGTTCATTTTTTTCATGCTGTAACTAAAAAAGAGTTCTTCTCATCCATACTATTTGACATGCAGCTACTATTGTAGCAACATACTCTACCTCACCAGAGGATAGTGTCATCATGGAATGCTTCTTAGATGCCCATGCTATTGATCCTGATCCAAAAATGAACACATATCCAGATGTGCTCTTTCTATCATCAATAGAACCTGCAAAATCCCTGTCAGTGTATCCAATCAACTTAAAATTTGAATTATATGTATACTGGATACCAAAATTTGTTGTTCCGCCAATATATCTTAGGATTCTCTTTCCAACTTGCTTGCGGGTACTCTTTGGTGTTTCCATAAACCTTGAAATCAAACTTACTGCAAACATTATATCTGGTCTTGTTGCAGTTAAGTACATGAGACTTCCAACCAGTCTCTTATACATCGTTGGATCAACCTTTGACCCATCATCTTCCTTACTAAGTTTTGTGCTAGTTGCTATTGGAGTTACAGCTAGCTTACAATTCAGCATTCTAAATCTTTTCAATACATCATTTGCATATTTAGACTGACATATAAAAATACCATCTTCAGATTGAATCACTTCAATACCAAAGAAATATTTCATCATTCCTAAATCAGTTATCTCAAATTCTATTTTCATAGCTTTCTTGAACTCATCTACAGAAAGATCTGCATTGAATATCAAATCATCCACATATAAACAAACAATCAGTATTTTACCTTCTTGATTTACCTTTGTATACAACATTGGTTCACTTGGACTTTTATTGAATCCTTCACCATTCAAATATTCATCAATTCTGTTGTACCAAACTCTGGGTGCCTACTTCAATCTATACAACGCTTTCTTCAATCTATAGACTTTGTAATATTGTCCATCAACCTCATATCCTAGAGGTTGTCTCACATAAACCTCTTTTTCTAAAGATCCATTCAAAAATGCAGACATTACATCCATTCGATGTACATACCACTTATTATGAGCAGCAATAGCTAAAACCATTATTACCGTATTAAGTCTGGCTACAAGCGAAAATGTCTCATTATAATCAATTCCAGGTTGTTGACTAAACCCCTGAGCAACAAGTCTTGCTTTATATTTTTCAACATCACCATCAGCATTTAACTTAGTTTTATAAATCCATTTGACAACAATACAATTTTTATCTTCAGGCAATTCTACAAGATTCCAAGTATTATTTCTTTCTATGGCATCAATTTCTTCATCCATTGCTTTTATCCAAACATCTTTTTTAACAGCTTCATGAAAATTTACGGGATCACATGCTATAAATGCAAAATTTGAAACTTGATCTACTTGTTCATTTTAATCATACAATTCTCTTAAACTTCTAGTCTTCTGACCTCTAACTCTATTTCTTAATGATGCTAATGTGGGATTTGACTCATTACTTACCTCTAATCATGTTCCTTGTCATCCACCAACACTTGATGGTTCACCATGTTCATGAGCTATGGGTGTTCTGGAAGGTTTCCTTGGTGGTGGGTGTGTGGAGTCAACTGTCCTCCATGTGTGCCCCATTCATCTTCTTCATCTTTTGCGTGAGGTGTTACAGTTTCCTCACCAACTAATTTATCAACGCTCCCATACCATGCTTCTTCTTCTTTAAACACCACATCTCTGCTAATTACATACTTCTAGGTGATGGGATTATAAAGTCTATATGCTTTAGATTCTTCACTATATCCAACAAAAGTACATTTCTGACTTCTGTCATCTAACTTTCTCCTCAACTCTTTAGGTACATGTGCATAAACTACACAACCAAAAATTCTCAAATAAGATATGCTGCTACACTTACTGCTCCAAGCTTCCTGAGAAACTCGATCCTTCACTCTTTTTGTTGGGATTCTATTCAGAATGTATATTGAACAAGTAACATCATCTCCCTAATATTCATTTGAAAGATGTTTCTCCTTCATCATACTTCGAGCCATGTTCATAATGGTTCGATTCTTCCTTTCTACTACATCGTTTTGCTGTGGAGTGTAGCGTGTAGTAAACTGTCTTTTAATTCCATGATACTTACAAAAATCCATGAATTCATTTGACATATACTCACCTCCTCCATCTGATCTCAAGACTTCAATAAATTTGTTACTCTCTTTTTCAGCCATAGCTTTAAAACTCGTGAACACATCAAATGCTTGAGATTTCAGTTTCAGCAAATACACCCAAGTTTTTCGACTGTGATCATCAATAAAAAACATAAAATAAACATTACCAACCAAGGAAGGTGTTTGCATGGTCCACACAAATCAATGTGTACCAGCTCCAATGGTTCCTTTGCTCTGTTTGAGACTCCAAAAATAAATTTATCTCTATGATGCTTTCCCAATATGCAACTTTCAGATGAGCCTGCTAGATACTCAATACTCGGCAATCATTTTACCATCTGCATCTTCTGTAGCAATTCTAAACTACCAAAATGTAAATGGCCATATCTCAAATGCCATAACCATGATTGATCTAAACTCTTAGTTTTATAAGCATTCAAAGAGTTAGTCAAATAATTTCTCATAGTCTGTAGAAACATTCTATTCTTTGTCGTCTCTACTCCGGTAATCAACTTTTTACTTGGATATTTATCATAAATAGTGCATACATTTTTATTGAAGAATACTCTCTATTATTTCTCCTACAATTGTCCAACATTCAATAAATTACACATTAAATTAGGAACATAATAAACATCATGAATAGTTCTTCTTTTACCATGATCTTTTGCATACATAGCAATCACACCTTTAACATTAACTTTTACCTTACAGTCATTACCCAACTTTACTTCAGACTCTATGCTAGTATCTAGACTTGAAAATAATTCCTTATTTTCAGTCATGTGGTTGCTGCATGCAATGTCCAAAAACCAAATATCTTTTGAACTTTCCTGGGTGACATTACAAGTCAAAAACATAGGTTGCTCTTCATTTTCAGTCTCCTCTGTCATGTGTGTAGATAACTTACTAGAATCTGCTTCTTTTTTCCAACACTTGTTAGCAAAATGCCCAAATTTCTTACAATAAAAACATTGGACTTTAGATTTATCATACCTCTGATTTCTTGACTCTCCTGCTCTACTATTACTCCCCCTTACGCTAGGAGTACTCTGCTATAACTTTTCTTCATTTTCAGAATCTTTTATGATGTCCCTATGACCAGCACTTCAGCCTTCTCTTCCTCTGTTACTAGATCTTCCTCTGCCTCTACCTTTAGTAACATTTAAGTGATATTTAAAAGCATTTTCTAAAGGAGTGTCATCATACTTGTTCATTCTTGATTCATGAGCAAGCAATGAACCAGTCAGCTCATCAATATGCATTGGACTGAGATTTTTAAATTATTCAATTGGAACAAACACTGCTTCAAACTTCTTTGGCAAACATCTCAGCGATTTTTCAATCACACTGTGATCTAGAAGATCTTCACCATACTCTCGTAGTTGGTTTACAACACTCATGACTTGTGTCATGAAATTATCAATAGCTTCACTGTCTTTCATCTTCATATTATGAAAGTATCTTCTTAAATTCTGCAACTTAACATTCTTCACCTTGGTCACACCTTGATAGCACATTTCAAGAGTGCCCCAAGATTTCTTTGAAGACTCAGCACTTGATATCTTAAAAAAAATAGATTCACTTAGGCCTTGCTAAATAAGACCAAGAGCTTTATTATCTTTCTTTCAATTTTCCTTCAACAAAACATGTTCATCATTTGTCAAAGCCAACTTAGCTGCTTGATCAGCTGGTTAAGGATAGCCAATCATAACAAACTCCCAAAGATCCTGAGCATGCATGATAGTTCTTATCTTAATAAACTAGGTATCATAATTCCTTTCAGACAACACTAGAATTCGTGGCTGCACTACACTGCTGTTAGTAGCCATTTTAATTAATTCCAAAAAAAAATGAGCAATAAAACTCAACTAGGCTCTTAAACAAGAGATGAAACTGAACCACGCTCTAATAACACTATGGGGAAGGTAGGGGAGTGCTTCTCGCTTCAACAACAACACTAAAAACTTCACGAACAGCTTGAAAAACAACCTACAAGAAAGTTGTACATTGTTGGCTGCGACTCACTGATAGACTTTACAAAATCAATTTTTATTCCTACAGGACTGTTGCAGCTCGGTTGCTACTACTAACAATACCCAGTAGAAGGTGTTGCAGCTGGTTGTTACATTCGGCAACACTCTATACGCTTAAATCCACTCGCTGTGACTGCTGACGTCACTCATAGCTCTGTTGCAGCTCTATTGCAGCTCACTATTTTTCATTGATTTGATGACCCTTGAGTCCAGAAACTTATCACAAACATTCTACTAAATAAATAAACAACATTCACACTAAAACATGAGTTGCTACAGCAACTTGTCATAAAAAATAAAACTCATTTTTTTCAAAAACAGAGTAAAACACAAAATTACATAGGAAAATATCAGAGTTTCAACTCTGTTTCTATTATGCTTTATTGTTCATGTTCAATGTGTCATGGTTTACAATACAAGTATCTATAGGATTTTAACTAAGTCGGCCATTAAGTGCTAATTGGCCCTTCGTTTATACAAAAATGAGATTCTCTATAAATAATTTACAGTCTGACATAGTTGAAAAAATGCGCTTCCTCTTCAGAAAATAGATCTGTTCAACTGAAATATAAAAATGGTTTTTTATGATTTAATAGTTTGTTGTTTTGTCAGGCATTGAGGTGGTGTAGCGGTGCTGTCACTTTTCAGTGTTGCGGTGGCCACAATCTGAACGGTAATGGCTTTTCAAAGTTCCGGCAGCTGATGTTACCGCTTCAAAATCTGTTGCAACCTGACGGTGAAGTAATTACAGAATTCCAACATTATGGAAATACATTGTGAGAACCATATTCTTTATTTAAAAATACTTAGGTGGTTGGTTCCTCATTTTAGGGTGTTATACCTTCATGTTGAGTAATGACATCCAACTGATGTTTCTAGTTAGTGATATTAATGTTGATATGGTCCATGTTGATATTGTTGGTAGGGGCAATGAGTCTCTCCCTCCGTGAGTCATATCATATCATCATAATTTCATAAGTTGTTTGTATATCACTCTTGGGTATGTAGAAACTTAATATGCGACCTATAACAATGTAAGGAGAATCTTGTTGAAGACGCCTCTATAGTATGCACCATTTCCTATGATGTAGAATCATCTAGAGACGACGCGCTTTGCATCTTAGGTTTTGGGAAAACAACAGTCTAGTTATTCTCTATAATCCTTTTTTGGCAAGAAGAGGTGGAATGAAACATGTTTTAACTTTCAGGAGTTCCATTTGTGTCTATAAATATTATTGTTTCAATTTGTGTTTCTGATTGTCTATAAATATTGTTGTTTCAAGATATTTGACCTGTATATGCTTCTGGCCCTTTCAATTATTATCGAAGCAAAGAATCCCATTGGTACTCCAAAGGCCACGTCTAAGAAGGGAGTACTCCTTTGAAGGAATTTTGGTCTTATTTTTAGTTTGCGTGAGAGAGAAAAAGTTGTGTATAAGAAAAGAAGGTTGGTGTGTGGAGTTTCAAAATCCATAAGTTAAAAGGAAGAAAATTTTATGTGTTCAGGTGAAGAACGGTTGACTCTAGTGAAAGAAAATAAAATCAAAATTTTAAAAAGTAAGTTGGTGTGTGGAGTTGCAAAATCCATAAGTTAAAAGGAAGAAAATTTTATGTGTTCAGGTGAAGACAGGTTGGCACCAGTGAAAGAAAATAAAATAAAAATTTTAAAAAGTAAGACGTGAAGAGGTATTTTGTGCAAAGAGAAGATGATTTGGTGTCAGGAGTGGAAGCCCATGAAGGAAATTGAATTTGTTGTTGAAGAAAAAGTCCAGCTATAGGAAGATAATTTTGGAGCGTAGATAGAGGAAAATACTATGGTATAGGAATGAGAAGTTCATATGTGTGAAGAATTGAAGGAAACAACCAGTGTGAAAAGGAGTTGAATCTTTGTGTTCGAGAGAGTTGATTATCTACAGAAAAACACATGTCATTTGTGTTGACTATTGTAGCAGTGTGTGTGTAAGATAAAATTGGAGGAATAGTGCAAGAACCTCCATAGGTGTGAGAAAATAATTGATGATTGTGACAGAAGCAATGTAGCTCATATTCCTTGTTGAAGAGAAGATCATATCCAAAGAAGATAAAACCCTTGCATCGGCGGATAGTTAGGGTCATAGAGATACAACAATAGCTTGGGATAGCCATAGTGGAGACAGTGAGTGAAGATTCAAAAATCATGTTAGTTGGAAGAAAGAGTAGTGGTTGAGGTGAACTAAACGTAGAACAGGTTTGCAGTTCGAATATAAGGAGAAGAAGCTCGGTGCAAAAGACAACAGCTACAATTGTGTAACGATATAAATTTTTCCAGTTAAAAAGGGTTAAATTTCTGTGTTTTCCGTAAAAAATTTGAGCCTTGCGGACGAGTAGGTAGAATTTATTTTAAACCCTTGGGATATTATGAATGGGTGAGCTCAAATAGGTGGTGTAACGACTACACATGGATTCACCTTGTTGAGAAATATCTTATCACGTTCATTCATAAAATGGGGTTTTTAATTGTGAAAAATAAGTTCAATATATTGTAGGTATTGGGGGTCGAAGAATAGGGTATGGAGATTTTATAGGTACTGGGAGTATAAAAAGGGGTTTATAGTAAAAATAAAAAATATATTGTAAAAATAAGGGATTTTAATTGGAAATATGTATTGGGAGGGGCTCTCAACAAAATAAGTTTTGTAAGTAATTATCAATATTTAGTGAAATTAGGGGTAATCTTTAATATCCCATGAACGAAGGTACTATGACATGATTTCACTAAGTGAATAGCCCGTGAATCTCTAAAAGTCAATACAATACTATAGAATTGTTGTTGAGTTGTTTTTGTTGTGGATAACAAAAATTGTTGTGTCCTTGTTCTTTTGTTTACGTATTAACTTTTGTTAATGGTTGACCTAGTTGGTGCTCATAATATTTGAATAGTTGTGACTTAGCAGTTGGTGGAATCCTATGAGTAGGTGTTCAGTCTAGTTGAGGGGAAGAAAACTATGTATTGTTTATGCTTTGGTGTGTATCGCATGCTCATAAGATAAGAAATGTTTGAAGGTATAGTTTTGAAGAAGTTGTAAGTAAAATCATATTTGTGCATGTGCAAGTGAAAGCATCCCTAAAGAAGTTGAGTGGAAACCTTCAAAAAGATAGGCCTAGAGGTCCAAAAAAGGAAAAAACATAAGGAAGAGATAGGTTATAAGAAAACTGTAAAAAGTGGAAGGAAAAGAATAGTTTATGGAGATGAAAGTGATAACTGTGAATGGTTGAGATTATTTCTGGATAACCTATAATTGTGTAAATGTAGTTTGAGAAATAGACATCAAATTTAAAAAAAAAACACTATAAAGGTCTCATAAAAAATGACAATGAAAAGGAAAAAATTGCTCACTAATGACTAAGCGAAAATTGTTTGTGAGACATTGTTGGATAGAATGAGAGCCTTTAGACAAACACTAGCATTTTTTTCATAAATGATGATGGTCTAGAAGAAGACGATCTAGACAAACTACCTAGTCCATTGGCTAGTAAGCTAGAAGCTGAAGTTTCTATTGGTTAAGAAGTTGATGCACTAGTTGAATATGAGAGTACAATGAAGTGTGAAGATAGTTTTGTTAAATGTACAAAAATTAAAAAATTTCTTGAAGTTAATGAAGAAATAAATGTGGATGTTCCAAAAAAATGGAGTTGTTCTTGTAGAAAAGGTAGTAATTTATGATGAGGAAGATTACTTTAATGAAGAAAACATTTTGATAAAAAGATAAAATTGACCCTGTGGATATTGCACCACATTATAATGAAGAACACCCAAGTGAAGAGCAAATTGCACTTGAAAAGGAAATCAAATTAATTGTTAATATGCTTAATGGTGAGGAAACTTCATTTTCAACTGAATGGAATGAAAATGGAAATCTCATAAATGATGCTGAAACAATAAATATTTGGACAACTGAAGTTGTAGAGAACATTGCAGATAAGTCAAAAATGAAAATTTTGAATGAACAGATGAACAACGATGTAAAGATGATGGCGATATTTTTGAAGAAAATATTTAAGGCATGTTAAAATTTGGTATAAAATTGGCAATGATAGAAAGAAGTTTCCCAATGGAGAGCTGAAGAAGGTTGATAAAGAAAATGTTTCCTTGATAGGAGAGAACATAATAAAATAATTTGAGGTTTTCATGAAAGTTTTGAATATGTAACTAATTATGAAAGAAGTTGTGATGTTGAAGAAGATGGAGGCAGCGATGAAAAGACTGTAATTATGAAATTTGCATGTGTAGCAACATAGGTTACATGAAAAAGTGGAACCACATAATATAGAAGAGACCTATACTTTATATAATCATTGTAATGTGTGTATTTGTACAAGCATGGACAATAACACTATGAAAGAAAAAGTTGAAGAAAAACTCAAGAATGAAGTGTTAAGGTTGTCAAACAACAATAACAAAGAAAAGAAAAATGGAAGTATATGTTATATGAGCATTGAATCTATAACTCATGAAGAAAATGAACACCTTAAAAAATCAAAGAAACATTGTGAATGAAGAAAAGGGTGAAGATGAAGCTGATGAAGAATATCAAAATCATTGAATAATACAAGGTTTGGAGCACGAAGAAGAAAAATAATCTAAATTATTAAAAAAAATTATGAGTCATTTTTGTAAGCAGAGTTGAGACTAAGATCACAAGGAAATTGAATTAAAAATGTGTGTCTAATGTTTATGATGTTAGTGTTATTGTAAAACATATAAGTTCTGTAGAAGGCTATGGTAGGAATTAAGGGGGAGTGTTGGCAGGTGCAAGTAATTCTTCTTGTAGCTATTCATATTAAATCATGTCAATTTCATAAATAGTTTGTCTCTATGAATGTACTCTTGGGTAGTTAGAAACTTAATGTGCCATCTGTAACAATGTAAGGTGAAGCTTGTTGAAGAAGCCTCTAGAGTAGGAACCATTTCCCATGCTATAGAAGTGTCTAGAGATGAGACACTTTGCATCTCCAGAGTTGGAAAAACAACAGTATAGTTTATATGTGTTCTCTGTAATTCAGTTTTTAGCTAGAAAAGAAAGAGAAATAAAACATGTTTTATCTTTAAGGATTACCATTTGTGTTTGTAAATATTATTTCATTTCAATTTTTATTTCTGATTTCTTATTTTGATGTGAAACAATTCCAGGTTTGTAGCCCATCTATGCTTCTCCCCCTTTCAAACTTTCTTGTTCGGACATTGATTCAAAATACTTACTATCCTTGGGAAGATCCTTATTAAACTCCTCCATGTTTGGTCTTAGGTGTTGACTGTAGGACCAACGTTCAAAATTGAACCCTTCAGAGCTCTTCCAAAGGGTTCTAGCCCTTCCCAGAAGTGTAAAGTTAAAATTGTCGATCAAAAAAAGTTTAAAATTTGAATTTTACCCTTCCAATAAAGAAGGGCATAATTTATATCAACATTTCAAAAGAAGTGCAACTTTTGAAATTATCCATCCATATAAATTTCTCTTCTCTTTACATCCTCTTCTCTTTAAATCCTCATCTCATAGTCATAAATAAGGATTATTATGCCTGCACATCCTCACCTTATAATATGAATTGGCTGAAGGCCCAAAGACAACCATAAAATATTAAATGTGTCAAGAGGCAAAGAGTAAGATACAACTATAAGTCTTATATTAAATTTATCTTATAAGTCTTTAATTAATAGTATCAACTGAGATTTGACAAGTTGGATGGTTCTGATCTTCTTATCACTAGTCCTTACCAATGTGATTGCATGGCATTCTTTGAAGGTGAAGACCATAATTTTAGGTCTCCTTCCTCATTATCATGCCTTTTGGTAAGACAATAAAGAGGGTAGTGGCTTGCATCAGCATGGAAAATGTTTAAGGAATAGAGGTTATACACGTTAATTGTTTTCATTAAATAACTTAAATTCCTACCGATGACTATCAATTCGGACTGGTACAAAACACATCAAATTTTAGAGCCCCAAGCACTTCATTACACACACCTATAACTTTCTCAAATCTAGTCATTAATAAACTTATTTTGGTATTCTCGTTCAATTTAAAAGGAGTGTTGAGACTTAGAAATACAGTGAGTTATAAGCATTCAATTGACTTAGGCTCCTCCATCACATACATGTATGTTTTCACAACAAGGACTAAAAAACAATATTTGTTTTTTGCATTTTTTTGGGTGAAAAGATTTGGCTAATTTATACTTGTCAATTAAATGACAATTATTTAAATTTCCCATAAAGACTGAGAGAATAAATGCCCTTCCAATCGAAATTAAGACCCACCCTTCAAATTTGATCACGCGTAGGACCACTTATGATCTGAAAATTATTAAGAATAGCTTATCTCAAGATTATCAATAGAAAAAGAGGAGTCATTTGGGACGTTCTACCAAATATGATATTTTGGGGTCCACACAAAAAGGGTTGAGGGTTGTTTGAGATGTATCAACACGATGCGAGCATTCTTTTGACATAAGTCTCTCACAATCGTTCCAGTTCCACTGGATCCCAATTAGTTTTATTTAGGAATTCTCCATGCATCCAGAGTTCCAACAATTAAAAAATTATTCCATGCTTCTTTCCTTAAGTCTTCCCTATGATTGAACGGACCATCAATTGCTTCGACCAAAAAAAATATTCCATAACGAACAATCCTTTTGTTGTCTGATCACAATCCTTTTGTTTTCTGATCAATCATTCTCTCGGAGTTCTTTAACAAGAATCTGCACATGTTTTCAGTTTTTCTTTTTGATATTTTACATTTCCTACCATTCACTTGTTTAAAATTTTAATAAATATCGTTTTTTTCCCATTGTGAATTCCAAATTGGGATAGATTCATATAGTCTGAACACTGACGAACGAATTCATTTGAAAAGATATGGAATTAACGGCATGGGCATGAGGGAAGCTAATGTCATGGATGTGCAAATGCCAGGATAAAAAACATAGAATTTATTCATTCAAGTTTGGTGTCGGTCATTCCAGCGGCAAAAAAAATGAATTGGAGATGAAAACGGAAAGAACGGGGCACGAATGATTAGTATGGTCCATTTATGATGCTAGATTTGTCCAATGTCAGGCGGCTCGGACTTTTCCGTTATCTTTCTTATGCTTTCTTTAGAATATTGTGACAAAACAGCCACAATAATTGGCTGTACATGTGAACACATGCTGTAGATTGCATGTGTCGATAATCTTCGATTCTGTAATTTCTAATGCAATCTTCTAATTTCTCTGATTCGTGGAATTTCTTCCTCTCTGCAGGGCAGGTGGCTTTACATAAGATCTTCGATAGATTTGAAAAACACGTACTGAATTTTCTCTACCAGGCTTTTCACCCTACTAGTGGCTCTACCTGTGAAGTTTTCTGGGCTATGGTTGTATGGTTGTGTGTATGGCTGTGGCTCTACCTGTGAAGTTTTCTGGGCTATGGTTGTATGGTTGTGTATGGTTGTGGCTCTACCTGTGAAGTTTTCTGGGCTATGGTTGTGTTATTTCTTATAAGAAATATAAATCCTGTTCTGTAATTCAGTTATATATTGAACCCATGGATTCTAATGGACCGAAGCTAACGTTTGAGATCGGATATTCAGGTGCTTCAAATCAAGACGAGGCCTCAAAACATGAAGGAAATCGAATAGAAATCTTAGAGAGTACTGAAGACGATTTCGAGAAATTTCTTGCTTTGTTGGATAGAATTCGGTATATGAAAACCAAGAACATGAAACTGAGTATCTCAGAGGATATGCCATCCATGCCAGAAAACTCGGATGTCAAAAGTATTAATAGCATATCTCTCTGGAAACCCTCATTCGAGTGGGAAGACTTCTGTGTATTGCAGGCACCTAAGGATACCCTTACTGCACAGTGGGATTTACCAATATCTCCTGATACCGAGAAGAACCCCAGCAGAAAACAAAGCATTCAAACGGATAACCAATATCTAGATAAGCCGGCTAAAAGTTTCGATATGAACGTTGAAGCATCGTCGGAAGATACAATCCCTGCAGGGTTTGAAATTTGAATCGATATTTCCTGAAGGTTGTTAACTAAAGGAGGAGATGTGCTGTTGTGTATGCCGATCTAGATGTACATTTAGAAACAACTGGAGAATTATTAAAGTAAGCAATCTTGACGTATGCATAGTTCTGTTGTTTCAAATATGTGATACTAAATTGAACTTTCTGGTATGGCATTTCTAAATTTTCAGAACTAGATAATCCACGTATTTTATGAATCAGATGTTGTTCTTTTGTTCACATAATTCATAGATCAGATGTTCTTCTTTTGCTCTACCAGCATGGAATAAGGCCAGTATAATTGTGGGACACCTTATCCTCTTCTTTGGTTGACATCCTTCAGAAACCACGTTTTTCTTTTGCTCTACCAGCATTAGAAACTTTTGCTGTGATGGATGTGATGGATAAGGTGCACATTTACAGTGTAAAAATTAATATAAATTGAATTGTGCGATTTCTCAATCAAATGTATTATTCAGTGTATATACATTATTTCGATGGGGATGGTGTACAGGTCAGTTCGGATCTATATAACCCAGCAGTTCCAGCAGTCTTATGTTCATTCCGGTAAGGCTGTGACACCAAAAAAAATTCACATCCTAACCCTCCCTCTCATTTGAAAAAAATAAAATTATATTTTCTATATTTAAGTTTTTTTTAAGTCTTTTTATTATAAAGCAATAGGAAATCCTTCTATTAGCTGAAATAAGAGTTTACATATTATCGAGCATAAGATACTATATTTTTCTGATCATATCCAGTATTCAAAAAAAAGGATCATAGTCTATTGTACCTTATAGTTCCAAAATACCAGTTCAAAAGAAAATTAACAGTTTTCCTTTGGGGAAACCAGACTATGAAATAGAGTTTGAAAGATCAGATCTAAATCCATGATAGAGGATTCTTGTATATGCTAATCATATCAAAATATTTAAGTAACCTGAGCTGTTTGTAAACTAGCCTAAGCTGTCTGTACTTGAAGAAACAGAAAGTAAACTAAGGCCTGTCTTCATTAGAGACATGGATAACCTGGCGGCCTCGAGTCCGCTGAGTCTGTTGAGCTGTGGGAGTCGAGTTGAGGTTGAAGTTGGTCATTGCCTTGATGAGGGTAATCAGTTTCTAAGTCTTCCTCTGAGTTTGTACTTGCTCCATTCTGGCATTAGGTTTTCGAGTTGAGTCTTTATTAGGTCCATTCTTTTCCCATTTAAATTTCTAACCACTTGTTTTTTAAATTAAGGAAGTAAAATGTGTTACAACTCACTTCTTAGCAGTAAGTACAGTCATCATTAACTACTGTCGAGGCTTAGTGTGATCATTAGCCATTTTCTAACATATTGGTTGACTTATTATTTTTATTCAAAAATACTAAACAACAAAATTAACCATATATAATTCATTAATAAAACTAGCACAGCCACAAGTGGGTGAATGCTGATAGGTGTTAAGAAATGTAATCTCACTGGTCAAATGCAACATTAATTAGTCACTTAGTTGAGTAGTTGATTTGGTCACCTTATCTTGATCAGTGACCCATAGTATTTTCAACCCATAGTATTGGCCCATGCTATTCTTGTGATGTAATCCTATACATACTTGAGTCTAATAATGAGAAGGCAATCAATATGCCCATTGGGTGTTCCACCATGTTGTGCTTCTTATCTTTAATCTTTAACATAGTGGAAAGTACATGGTCTGATCCACCATCTTCAAAGCTTATGGCCTGATCCATTCCTTTTGTCTTGGGTAAGCCTTTTCACATAGTGGAAAGTACACACACATAGAGGTTTTGATTGAAGCCACAACACATCGAGGAATCGAGTGTATTTTTTCTTTTTCTTACTTGTTGGAGTGCTGACACACCATTCTTCAAAAAAAAGTGTGTCACTCATGCACCCTTCCTAAAGGAAAAGTGTGTCAGTGATGCACCTTGTATAAAGAAAAAAGTGTGTCGGTTACGCACCTTGCATGAAGGAAAAGTTTGTCACTGACACACCTTGTCCAAAGGAAAAGTGCGTCGATGACACACCTTTTCTTAAGGAAAAGAGCGTCGGTGACACACCTTATTCTATCTGTGCAAGCAGCGTCGACTATTTTAAATAGTTAAAAAAAAGGATCCCTAGTGAGTCATACCATGACAGCTACTACCAGCACAAGCCCCTCAAATTTGAAGTAGATCTCTAGACCTATATTGATCGGTACCATCTATGAGCTTTGATCTTTCAAGATGAAGAAATTTCTCTAGCTCAACAAATGTTGGGATATGGTTGAAATTGAGTTCAAAGAACATGATACAAATGCTTTGGCCACAATGAATAATGACTAGAACAATGACGTAAAATCTCGTCGAGACCGAGATCTCATAACCAAATGGTTGATCCAAAACTGCATTGAGAAGTCCATTTTCCCAAGGATCTCTAGAGCTACCAGAACACATCAACCTTGGAATCTACTCGCATCCTCCTACAAGGGAACATACCAAGTAAACGCGGTAAGATTGCAAACTGTTTGACTTCAATTTGAAAGTCTGAAAATTAAGGAAACATAAACTATAGATCAATTTATGACTAGGGTTTCAGGCATTGTAACCCAATTTCAATCCTATGACGAACCTTTATAACATAAGGTAGTTTTTCAGAAGATTCTAAGGTGTCTCACCAAGAAACTTGGTGCGGTAGTGACTTCCATAGAAGAAGCAAAATATTTGTCTCAGTCCACCCTAGAAGAATTGATTGCATCCCTTCTATCTCATGAAGCTCAACTCAATCGAGAAGAAGAGTTGATGACCAATGCTTTCAATACCCAAAAAGAAGAGTTTATGACCAATTTGTTTCTATCAAAAAACAAAGACGTGAAATCACCTTCAATGTTGCACATTTGTCATTGAATCTTCTACATGTCTTTAAGGAAGGATGGCTCCTCCAATGAAGAAACTTTCCAACAAGAATTTGATACCAATGCTTTAGTGTCGTGGATTATGCTAAGGGCCTCATGGATATTCATTTCAATCATCTTCAAAGACCCTTCAATGAATGATGGTTCATGGGAGTGAACCTCCTCCTCTTCTTTCTTCTTGATTTGATCAACTTCTTGAAGCTCAAGTGGTGATGGGGAAGTTGAGCTTGGTTCTTCATTAGGTGCTAAAAGGTCTTCATCTTTAAGATCAATAGAAATTTGGCTTGCAACAACATTTTCAAATCTGATCTCTATGTCACCAACATAGAGTTGTGAGCACCCATAAGTAAGTACTGGGTAAAAGCATGGTAATGTGTCTCACTTTTTCTCCTTTTGCGGCAATGAAATTTTATAAAAATGAATAAACTAAAAATATATGTTCATATATCTACAAATCCATCAACAATTAGATAATGGTGTAAGGAAACAAAAGTTTTCAATTTGGATTAGCTTTTATATCATATTTTTTTCAAATTAAAAAAAATATTTTTTTTCTTATTTATCTCATTTTTCTATAATGTCATTTATTATTATTTCACACATTCATAAGTAGTCATAAAACCGCGACCCCTCATATGTATATTTATTTTTATTTTTTATTCCAATTTTTTTTAACAAGGTTTGTATAGACACTTTTAAGATTGTTGTACAACTTATAAAATTTTATTTTATGATATATTTAAATTATTACTAAAATATTAATAATTTATAAGTATATGTAAAACCGCGACCCAAAAATCTATTATGTGAAAAGCTTAAACAAACTATTTTTTTTATGAATCTAAAAATAATATTCAAGAGAATGTTAAAATGATTTAAAAAAAAATTTAAACATTATTTTTCATTTTTATAATTAACATTTTCAATATATTTACAATAACCTATTTTATGTTATTATATAAAAAAAATTATATAAAATTATATAATAGAAAAAACCAAAAAAAAATTACATATTTAAAATCACCACATTTAAATCTATTTTATTACAAATTTTTAACAAAATATATTGAAAATTAATATGTTTTCTATAGCTGTAAAGGTGAAGATCTCCATTAAAAGTTGTAATATAAAGGTTTAACAGTCCCAACCCATATACCAAAGCAACCCAAGCCTAAAACTTAGCTACGGTATTGGCGGACATGTCATTAGCCATGAAAATAAGAAAAATATTATTTCGTACCTAAAATATATACTTTCCTTGTTAGCTACTTGAAAATCTCTTACTTTCGAAAATCTCTTACTTTCCTTGTTGGAGAGATAAATGAAATAGAATGTATGTAAACACATAATAAAAAATATTATTTTCCTTATAAAATATATATACTTTCCTTCCTATATACTTTGGTGGCTGGTGGTGAAAATTTATTACTTTCCTTATTGAATAGATAAATGGAGTAGAATGTTATGTGTAAAAATTAAAAAGCAAAAATATTATTTTTTCATAAATATATATAATTTTTGTTTTATTACTAATATCAAAATATATTTATTACTTATATTTAAAATTATATATATTTTTTCGATTAATTATCATAAAAATATATTTTTTAGTTTCTTTTAAAATTATACAATGTTTTGTGTTTCCGTAATTTAAGACGGCTTAATATGTGTAAAAACATGATTATTTTGTTAAAAAAAATCTTTTATATATATTCTTTTAAAAACATGATTATTTTGTTAAATTTTTTTTTATCATATGGTACTCCTTCATGTGTTCATGTTGTAGCTGGCTTTTTGGTTGCACTATTATTGAAAGGTTTTATTTGCGGTTTGATTAGGAAAATATTGGTGGTTACTCACTATTTTTGTTCAGCCCTCCTCTCTTTCCATTAATGGATTGGATGGGTTCCAACCAATACTTTGCAGATTTATCTTTGTCCTTCTGGCCGATGACCTTTCTGGTGCGAATTTTAGAAAGCTTTGTAAGCTTTGCTTTAATTATAAAAATATATATATAATATATAATAATTATTTAATTATATTTTAAACTATATTTCTATATATATTTTAGGACTATATTATTGTATAATTTTTTACATTTAATTAAATTATATATATATATATATATATATATGATTAATGTTTAATTTTTTTATAGACTATATACATTATTATAATGATTTATAATATCATTTGAATTATTAAATATAATAATATTTAAAGAATAATGTACAAAGTTTATAGTCTTAAGAAGTTATAATTAATATTTTAATAAACTCTTTATGTTATAAAACGTTATATAGCTACAATTACTTTGTAAACATAGGAGGTAGCTAATGGAAATGGAAGTAGTTATAAGTGAAAAATATTTATTTTAAATGTTAAATTTAGTAGGTTGTAAATGGATAAGGAAAAGTTTTCCAAGTATGATAATTATGGCTTTATCAATAAAAATGGTAATTGTTAATTTTGTGAAGAATAATATGTGAGAGAGAAAGCACAAGTTGCATGGCCAAGCAAAAGTTGCCTAGTATGATAAAGAAGTTGTTACTAATGAAGAAAAAGATTATTGATGTTTCTAAATAATCATGTTGTTACATGTGGAGAAAAATACATTCATTCTTTTTTTTCTTGTTCATGAAAAATCACATGAAATTGGAAAGATTATTGATGTTTCTAAATAATCATGCTATTACATGTGGAGAAAAAAGTATTCATTTTTTTTCCTTGTTCATGAAAAATCATATGAAATTGGAAGAGATTATTGATGTTTCTAGATAATCATGTTGTTACATGTGGCGGAATTTTTTTGAGGTGTATGATCAATAATGTAATCATTCTACTTTGAGTTGACATATGATATTTAAATAAAAGTAAAACTACAATTTTCAATATATTACATATCTATGAATACTTTTTAATGAAGTTGTTTTTTCATATTTTTTGGATCTAAGATTTTGTATAAATTGCGTAAGCTCATGATTTCTAAATATAATTTTATTAAAAATTATTTTCCAATAAATCTATTACGAAATATCATATATATATATATATATATATAATGTTCAATTTCTAAAATAAATTTACGAGTCTCTAACACTATGAAGTTAGGTTATGAGCTTATTTAATATTATTGAATTTTAAATTTAAATTGACATATGTAATATTTAATTAAAATGAAAATTAAAAATTTTAATATAATAGAATATGTTTGTGATAATTTTTAAAGGAGTTATTTTTACATATTTCTTAATTTTTAAAGTTTGTGTAACTTGTTAAATATTATGTATTTTAATATAGTTTTGTATACTTTCATGTGAAATCCCATATATACTTTAAACAAGAGTAGTAAGGTAGGAAAATAAGAAATAACTACTAGCTCTTATAAGCAATGAAATTTCAAGCTCATGGATGCATATTAAGTATCATGTTATAGAAATATACAATGTAAATTTGTGTGATACCACAAGGGTATTTAGACTTTATCCTCAACCTGCAACTGATCACGTCCTCAAATGAATTAATTTACTATTTGTATGGAGCATGTCCTCAAATTAATTACTTTATGTTTTGTATGGATTTTTTTTCGCCACCATTTTATTATTAACCAGTATAGATCCATCTTAACTTTGGTCCTACGAATCCCTTGGAGATATCAAATCCACTGAGATGTAAACATTTCTTCAAGGCTAGCACTCTAAAGGGGGTTTAGACATGAAGGGATTTGATTCCTTGGGATTTAATCCCTCTTGGTTCCTGGTAGAGCCAGATTTAATA
>LPNX010116312.1:0-16559 GCA_001517045.1 Pseudotsuga menziesii
AACAAATTAAAATACAAATTCAATAATAAAAAAGCTTTTTTTTGCTATCATTAACTCTATTAACAATGGCGGGGACATTGCCACTTCGTGGCTCTTGTTTGATTTAGTTATTATAACTTAAATTAGTAAATGATATCTAAACTTAAGAAGTAAAGCATTCACAGTTTCTTTCTAAGTCACTTGCTATGTCAAAATTGGTTCCTTTAGAAGGTAACTCAAACACTTTCAACGATTCAACTACATTAAGATTTATCTGTTATCCAAACACAAACAAACAATCGTTGACTTGGCTATTTCTGGTCTGCATGAATCATCGACCCAGTCATAACATCGAAGGTTTGTGGTTATTGATCGTATTCGTGCGTCAACAATTAGGCGGCCCACCTTTGTCTAAAGCCGAGATACTACGACGTGGAATCGTAATGTTTGTACAGAATATCATTGGATTTCAAGCATTGAATTTTGCTGAACAGTGGTTTTATATAATCCGTAATCCATGAGGCACGAAAGACATCATCAATTGAATTAATCTTAAGAGTCTGCGTTGAAATATCCTTTTGATTGGTTTCATTATTATTTCTTTTAATGATAATGACTATATCCAACCAAATCGAATGTAGCTTACGAAAAGATCTTTCCCACGTCGAATATGCATAAAACTTGAACAATACGGAACATAATGCAGATTTTGACAATTTCTTGCTTACGTTACGTTCATTCGTAACATACAGTCTTTATACGCAATTGGAAAATGAATAATCTATCCAAGCATCGCGGCCGCAGCCTAAATGGAGCCTTGATCGTCTGATTGGTGCAAATGGTCCGATCAATAGGTCATTCCGCATTAAAAAACCGAAAAAAAAAGTCAAAATCAAATTTACTACATCCTCATATCGGCTATTGAAACGAGTTAACCGAAAAAAAAAAGTCAAAATCAAATTGACTACATCCTCATATCGGCTATTGAAACGAGTTAGTTCAGTGATTACCATTAATCTCGATCCGCATAACCTCTCAGTGCATTAGTTGTGATGTTCAACACGCCTTCGAACTTTATCTCGACATCCAATTACATGTGCCTTACGTATCCCGCTATCCTAAAAATGGCATTGAATTTCAATACTGTTTTTCCACACAGCCACTAAGAAACCGCCAAACACCTGGGACTGTAATGTCCTCTTTGGCTTTTCCAGGCAAATTGATTGTTGCACATTGTTACTTTTTGCAACACTGTTCTTTCTATTTTTTCAGATGTTCATTTAGGAGAGGTAGATAAAAAGTTGTTCCGCAGAAAGAGACGACACCAAGCCTTACCAAAACAAATACTTTCAAAATAATGAAACGTGTCAAACCTTTCATCCAAAAATTGAACTATCTTCCAATTCCTCGCACCATTTAGTTCACAAAGTGAACGTTCGCAATTGATGAACGTAGGATGGTTAGAGAAAACCACGCGTGAAATAAAACGTGATTGAACGATCCATGTAGGTATGTAATGATAAAGTTTTGTTAATGGCAATGGCGGTATGAATGTGATATATCGTAGAAGTACTTAATACCATTGGGCTAAATTACTATGATAATTTCTTGTCTTGTTTTATGAATATAAGTTGAATATAAGTTTTTATTTCAGAATTTGTACTAAAATAAATAATTATATATATATATATATATGATAATTAATTTTATAGGTCAACCTATATTTGGTATATTTATATATCTGCTTAAAATAAATTATTAATTAATTTTATATAGTTAAATTAATTATCAATTACACTAATATATACATTAACTAGCAACAACCATATTAATAAGTTGTTGATGTTGCTGTCGGAGAAACCACAGTATCGAAAAGACCGAGTCGACGTTTCGGATCCATATCAGGATCCATCATCAGGACAAAGACTTTGTCCTGATGATGGATCCTGATATGGATCCGAAACGTCGACTCGGTCTTTCCGATACTGTGGTTTCTCCGACAGCAACATCAACAACTAACCACCACAGAAATTTGGCAACAGACATATTAATAAGATTAATATGTTTGGAATATCCTGAGAGGTATATATTTTGACATAGTGATATTATACACAGATTAATAGAAGCTTTGGACAAAAAAATTTGAAAACCCTCACCCTTTCTTATTTATATTTATAGATTGCATAGAGCCTATCACCATCTGAGCCCATTACCTCACATCAAAGCCCATTACCTCAGTGAAGTGATTGTTCTCATGATGCTATAGTGTCAAATGCAAAGCTTATTGGGTGGTCCATGGTTTTGATGCAATGAAGGTCCACTTCTCACGCTAAGATATGAAGTCATATGAGTAATTGTATCACGATTGGAGTTAACTTAATGGTTATCTGATAATTAATCTAATAGTTATCCAATATAAGTGTTATTAAGCTAATAATTGTAGAATCACTCAAGTTAAGCTAAGAGTTGTGTCTAATAGTTAAGGTAATAATTATCCAATATAAGTGTGAGTAGAGTTGAAGTTAACCTAATAATTGATGAATCTAGTATAAACAATTTAAGTAATGTTTAGGGCTGATGCACAGTCATGGTCTCCTTTAAAGACACGTTAGATGCCACATAATACTGGAAAAACATGCAACCTCTGACTTTAGGTGAGAATTAGGGGTACTTCCCTAACGTATTTGAAGATGAAGTAAAAAGACAAAAGACAGGTAATTGAATCAACTTTCATAATATATAACATTTATGCAGAAAAATGTGTAAATAATTATAAAATTAGTTTCCGTGAAATTGGGTTTTCAAAATTTCAGCACATCATAGCATATATGTTTGTGCGGGTGCAACAATATATGAGGTAAATGATGTCAATTTTTTATAAAATCTTGCAGACATGTAAAGGACATATGGGCCTAGTGCAACACTATTTATTCATATTGTTTCATGATTTTATTATTATTATTAATTATTGAAGTGAGAAAAAATCGAAATGAAAATGTTCTATGCGGGTGGAACACTTTAGAGGCAAAAATTAATGAAATACTTGATTTCTATATATAATATTGTAGAGGTCTCTCTCTTCTAGTGCACCATATAGTTTTCTTGGCAAACGATGAAGGCAATCAAAAGTTATATAAAAAACAATCGATGTATCTATTTTCGAAAACTAACCTGTGTCATTTACAAAAATAATAATAAATAATGAAAACATACATTTGAAGGAAAAGATTACATATTCATAATCGTAAGATCGTACTTTACAATATTCTAAATTTTCATAAAAAAGCACTATGTTTATAAAAGCAAAGCATGCCATCGAAACTGAGCATATTGATATAATTCTAAAAGACAGGCAATAGCCCTGGTTTTTATGTCCTAGCCAATAGGTTTGGTAGTCCGAAGCTAATTATGAACATAATGCCAAACCTTATTCCCGCTGAGTTTTTAAATTTTTAAGACACGCATATGCGTTATAACGCATATATGTTATAGCTTATTCATATCACATATGCGATATAGCCCATATGTGATTCATATCGCATATGCGTTATAACGAACATGCATTTTTTCTTAACTAATTTGGCATGAGAGTAAATAAGAGTAATGGAATCCTTATCCCATTATAATACCATTTAGACTCCCCATCACCACCATCATCATCATCATCAGCGTCATCATCACCCTCATCCTCATCATCATCATCATCATAGTCATCATCATCATCCTCATCACCTTCATCCTCATCATCATCACCATCATTGTTCATCATCATCGTCATCATCATCGTCGTCGTCATCATCACCCTTATCCTCCTCATCATCATCATCATAGTCATTCTCCTCCTCCTCTTCATCATCACCATAATTGTTCATTGTCATCATCATTGTCATCATCATCACCCTCATCCTCATCCTCATCCTCATCCTCACAATCATCATCATCATCATCATCACCATCATTACTCATCGGCATTGTCATCATCATCATCATCATCACCCTCATCCTCATCATCACCCTCATAGTCATCAACATCATCATCATCATCATCATCATCCTCATCACCCTCATCCTCATCATCATCATCATCACCCTCGTTGTTCATCATCATCGTCATCCTCATCATCACTCTCATCCTCCTCCTCATCATCATAGTCATCAACCTCCTCCTCCTCATCATCACCATCATTGTTCATCATCATCGTCATTTTCATCATCATCGTCGTCGTCGTCATTGTCATCATCATCATCGTCGTTGTCGTCATCATCATCACCATCACAATCACCATCATCATCCTGATCATCATCATCATCATCGCCCTCATCCTCATCATCCTCATCACCCTCATCCTCATCATCATCATCGTCATCACCCTCATCCTCATCATCTTCATCATCACCATCATCCTCATCCTCATCATCATAGTCATCCTCCTCCTCCTCCTCCTCCTCCTCATCACCACCATTGTTCATCATCATCGTCGTCATCATCATCATCATCATCACCATCATTGTTCATCATCATCGTCATCGTCATCATCATCATCATCATCCTCATCATCATCACCCCCATCATCATCATCATCATCATCATCATCCTCATCACCCTCATCCTCATCCTCATCATCACCATCACCATCAGTGTTCATCATCATCGTCACCGTCATTATCATCATCATCATCATCATCATCCTCCTCCTCCTCATCATCATCACCCTCATCCTCCTCATCATCATCATCATAGTCATCCTCCTCCTCCTCCTCATCATCACCATCATTGTTAATCATCATTGTCGTCGTCGTCATCATCATCATCATCTTCACCATCATCATCCTCATCATCATCATCATCATCATCACCCTCATACTCATCATCATCATCGTCGTCATTGTCATCATCATCGTCGTCGTCATCATCATCACCCTCATCCTCATCATCGTCATCATCATCATAGTCATTCTCCTCTTTCTCCTCATCATCACCATCATTGTTCATCATCATCGTCATCATCATCATCATCATGATCATCACCATCATTGTTCATCTTCATCATCATCATCATCATAATCATCATCATCATCACCCTCATCCTCATGTTCATCATCATAGTCATCATCCTCCTCCTAACCATCATCATAATCCTCATCCTCATCATCAACATCATAGTCATCATCCTCATCATCATCACTGTCGTCATCATCATCATCATCATCATTATAATCACCATTATAGTCATCATCATCCTCATAATCATTGTAATCATCATCTGAATCATCGTTATCATAGTCATACTATTCTTGATCATCATCATCGTCGTCATCATCATCGTACCCATCCCTCCCTCCCATGATTCCCTCCACACCTTCCTCTCCCTCCTTTGACTGCCCCCCGCATAACCAATGTAATGTTGGGCCATTATCCACCCCATGTAATGTCAAGTTGCATATTTGATATGCACTAAATCACATATGTGATATATTGCATATGCATTTTGGAGATCACATAAAACACTACTCGTTAATTAAAAAGCATTGTATCCATATCGCATATGCGATAAAATAGAGGTGTGTTATATAGCATATGCGATATGTGTTATATAAAAAATGTTGGGTTGCGTGCTATGGGCTAGGTTTACTTTAGTAAAAGACATAATTCTTCTGAACCCTTGGATAGAGAACTGTTCAACCTGCAATATAATCATTACTTACATAATTCCATAGGTTTTGTACAAGTTTGGGTGGATTTCAATGGGGAATATATGTAATAGAGGTCGAAAGTCAGCGAGGAAGGTGCTTACACCGGAAGAAGCTGAAAATAAAAAAGAAAAAAAAGAGAAAAGATTCAAGAAATCGTCGGCATTCATTAGATGAGCAAAGAGTTCCCATTCCCCCTCAACGGATACCTGACGTAGAGGCTGAGGAAGATAATGCAACATTAAAGGAATCTAGTTATACAGAAGATGATATTCCTGATCTATTAGTAAATGGAAAATATTGTGAAGAGTTCAATAAATATGTTACTCCCGATGCAAATATGACTCAGCAACCACGGGGGGTTCACTTTTTGACCAATATCCTATCACGTTAGTTCATATTGTGGTTTTTTAAATTATCAAAAATTGAACCAATATATTGCATGTATTAGGGGGGATGAGCGGTTTAAGGTGGGGGTGGGTAGGGTGGTTTATAAGGATTGAGTTATAAAAAGGGTTGGGGAGGAGGTTATAAGTATTGGGAGGGGGTTTCAACAAAAAGAGTTTGGGACAATATCTCTGGAAATTACGGGTATTCTTTAATATCCCATGATCGCACATGCTATGTGAGAGGTTCACTAAGTGAAGTCCTCGTGTCAGCAACAACCATGGCCGGTGGTGCAATCTCCTAATTGAACTTGTCATCCTATAGTGGATGTAAACGCCACTCCATCATTTCAAACGACAAGAAAATTTGCATAAAAACGAAAGAGAACTCCTAAACGCATATAAGTGGATGAGAATGAATTGAAATCCATGGAAGGTAAGGTGGCTAAACGCACTATCCTTCATCATTGTTCTCAAATAATGAAACAATATTTTGATAACAAATCCGAAGCCGATAAATGCCAATTGTTTTTAGCTTTGCTTAAATCTAGAAATATGGAAATTGTTAGAAGAAATTCAAGCATAAGAACAATGAAGAATATAGAATCAAGTAATCACATTGTTAAATCTCTTGCTGCTTCATTCACATCGATTGGTAAAAAACTCGTTCACAGGACTGTAATGTGGCTCGTCATGTATTGGCTGAATCAATTGTATGTAGATCCCCAAGACAACATCGTTTAATTAAATGCACATCACAAATTGTGCCTTTACACCCAAAAACAGTTAAAAAATATTCAGTAAGAAGAGACAACCTTGATGTAGAGGGACAAATGGAAACATTATGGGAATTTAGTGGTAGGTTTCCCCGCAAAGACATGAAGTTAGTTGAAGCAGTGAAGGGCCTAGTGCACATGTTTTGGCACGATAACACTAAACCTTCTTCTAACACGAAGGATGTGTTAAAACATTGTAGGGGACATTCACAGACATAATATTATTTAGAGGATACTGGACACTATAAACACAATCGTACAACCTCAGGTGAGTTATCTATAAATCATGTTTGCACATTTTCATTGGGTTCTCATTTTTTTCTTATGATGTTACTAATGTCTAGACTTTCGTGTGCCTAGGATAAAACACCATCTATGGAACATTGGAGGCACCAAGAACGGTGTCTTTAGACCACGCACCTTTAGACACCAACAAATAGAAATCAGAAAATAACATGCTCTTGAGTTGTTGAAATTTACCATTTTTTTATGTTTTTAATTTAATATACATTTAATTACATTTCTCGGTCAATTATTGCAACTATTTAACTTGGGGTTCAATGCATGAAAAACCTCGACCGTGGTTGTGTTCGTAGGGTTCCCATATCTTCCTTTCCCATACACACTTGCAGGAGTCAATGACATGCAATTTTGCTGCTCCATTTGGTTTTTCGCTCCTCAACCAGAAGTCACCAACTGTCCCTGAATGACATTTTCATGCGAATTTCAACTGGATATAACTCGGTAACCAGAGGTTGGATCGAAGAACTGTCGACTCCGTTGGTATCCTGGCATGCGATTACCTCTAGGTGGACCTCTCCCTCATGTTTTGAAGGACCAGTCACTTCATTGTGCATTGATTTCGTAAACTAGGTTTTTTCTCAGTTTCCTCATAATGAAATTCTTGCATTGGTGGGTCAACTCTGCAAAACCCTCGAACGTGCCTCTTACAAGTTATGAGATGGAACTAGAAACATGTGTACATGTACAAATTTGAAACCAAATAGGGTTTCATGAACACCAACCTACAACCTATCACTAGGGTTGACAATTTATGAGATGGAACTAGGGTTTAGTGACCTCTTTACAAGTTATGAGATGGAACTAGAAACACATGGACATGTACATATTGAAAACCAACTAGGGTTTCATGAACACCAACCTGCATGCTATCACTAGGGTTGACAAGTTACGAGATGGAACTAGGGTTTAGTGACCTCTTTACAAGTTATGAGATGGAACTAGAAACACATGGACATGTACATATTGAAAACCAACTAGGGTTTCATGAACACCAACCTGCATGCTATCACTAGGGTTGACAAGTTACGAGATGGAACTAGGGTTTAGTGACCTCTTTACAAGTTATGAGATGGAACTAGAAACACATGGACATGTACATATTGAAAACCAACTAGGGTTTCATGAACACCAAGTTGCATGCTATCACTAGGGTTGACAAGTGATGAAATGGAACTAGAAACACATGGACATGTACAAATTGGAAAACAACTAGGGTTTCATGAACACCAAATTGCATGCTATCAATACGGTTGACAAGTTATGAGATGGAACTAGGGTTTAGTGACCTCTTTACAAGTTATGAGATGGAACTAGAAACACATGGACATGTACAAATTGGAAAACAACTAGGGTTTCATGAACACCAAATTGCATGCTATCACTAGTGTTGAAAAGTTATGACATGGAACTAGGGTTTAGTGAGCTCTTTACAAGTTATGAGATGAAACTAGAAACACATGGACATGTACATATTGAAAACAAACTAGGGTTTTATGAACACCAAATTGCATACTATCACTAGGGTTGACAAGTTATGAGATGGAACTAGGGTTTAGTGACCTCTTTTCAAGTTATGAGATGGAACTAGAAACACATGGACATGTACATATTGAAAACCAACAAGGGTTTCATGAACACCAATTTTCATGCTATCACAAGGGTTGACAAGTTATGAGATGGAATTAGGGTTAAGTGACCTCTTTACAAGTTATGAGATGGAACTAGAAAGACATGGACATGTACAAATTGAAAACCAAATAGGGTTTCATGAACACCAATTTTCATGCTATCACTAGGGTTGACAAGTTATCACATGGAACTAGGGTTTAGTGACCTCTTTACAAGTTATGAAATGGAACTATAAACACATGGACATGTACATATTGAAAACCAACTAGGGTTGACAAGTTATGACATGGAAATATGGTTTAGTGACATATTTACAAGTTATGAGATGGAACTAGAAACACATGGACATGTACATATTCAAAACCAACTAGGGTTTTACGAGTTCACCAAATTGCATGCTATCACTAGGGTTGACAGGTTATGACATGGAACTATGGTTTAGTGACCCTTTTACAAGTTATGAGATGGAACTAGAAACACATGGACATGTACATATTGAAAACCAACTAGGGTTTTAAGAACACTAGATTGCATGCTATCACTAGGGTTAACAAGTTATGACATGAAACTATGGTTTAGTGACCTCTTTACAAGTTATGAGATGGAACTAGAAACACATGGACATGTACATATTGAAAACAAACTAGGGTTTCATGAACACCAAATTGCATGCTATCACTAGGGTTGACAAGTTATGAGATGGAACTAGGGTTTAGTGACCACTTTTCAAGTTATGAGATGGAACTAGAAACACATGGACATGTACATATTGAAAACAAACTAGGGTTTCATGAACACCAAATTGGATGCTATCACTAGGGTTGACAAGTTATGAGATGGACCTGGGTTTAGTGACCTCTTTACAAGTTATGAGATGGAACTAGAAACACATGGACATGTACATATTGAAAACCAACTAGGGTTTCATGAACACCAATTTGCATGCTATCACTAGGGTTAACAAGTTATGAGATGGAACTATGGTTAAGTGACCTCTTTACAAGTTATGAGGTGGAACTAGAAACACATGGACATGTACAAATTGGAAACCAACTAAGGTTTCATGAACACCAAATTGCATGCTATCACTAGGGTTGACAAGTTATGAGATGGAACTAGGGTTTAGTGACCTCTTTACAAGTTATCAGATGGAACTAGAAACACATGGAAATGTACATATTGAAAACCAACTAGTGTTTTATCAACAACAATTTGCATGCTATCACTAGGGTTGACAAGTTATGACATGGAACTATGGTTTAGTGACCTCTTTAAAAGTTATGAGATGGAACTAGAAACACATGGACATGTACAAATTGGAAACCAACTAGGGTTTCATGAACACCAAATTGCATGCTATCAATAGGGTTGACAAGTTATGAGATGGAACTAGGGTTTAGTGACCTCTTTACAAGTTATGATATGGAACTAAAAACACATGGACATGTACATATTGAAAACTAACTAGGGCTTTATGAACACCAATTTGCATGATATCACTAGGGTTGACAAGTTACATGACATGGAATTATCGTTTAGTGACCTCTTTACAAGTTATGAAATGGAACTAGAAACACATGGACATGTACATATTGAAAACCAACTAGTATTTTATGAACACCAAATTGCGTGCTATCACTATGGTTGACAAGTTATGACATGGAACTATGGTACTTTTGTGACCTCTTTACAAGTTATGAGATGGAACTAGAAACACATGTACATGTATGGTATGGTGTGGTACATGCTATTATGGTATGGTATGTAGAACTAGTATACTATGGTATGTTAATATGGTATGATGTTAATATGTTATGTTATTATAGCGTATTGTAGGGTATGATGTTAGTATTGTAGGGTATGGTATGGTATATTAGTATGGTATGGTATGTTAGTATAGTATGATGTTATAATGTTATGGTATGGTATGTTAGTATGGTATGGTGTTAGTATCATAGGGTATTGTAGTGTATGTTATTGTATGTAGTATGGTATGATGTTAGTATCATAGGGTATTGTAGGGTATGATATGGTATATTACACATGCATGCATGAATTAGAAGTAGAAACACATGTAAATTTAGTGTTATGATGTTAGTGTATGTAATCTAGGTAGTGTATGGTATGGTTATGATGTTAAAAAGTTGATGATAGCCATAATGTTAAAATTTTGATGAGTCATAAATTCTTCCTTTAAGTATTGGAAATTCATACTAGAACACATGTGAATCACACATATCATGTTCCAAGATCAAGTCAACCATATATGTATAAATTTGAACCTTGCTTTATATTATATATGTATAGAAATAATGTTACAAAAATTGGCATGCCACATGGCCATAATACAAAATAGTGGATCAAACTATACATCTGTGTGTATAAAAACAAAAAGTTACATCTATGTGTCCCCCCTATACATTTATTCTAGTTATCCCCCCTTTCGTCGCCACTGCCAATGTCTTCGGAGAAGTATAGCTTTCTTTTTCGACTGCTCACCGATGATTCCCATCACTGAATAAGAGGGATAAGTCACATCAGTGGAGACTGCAGAAAAACCAAAATTTGTAAGTTAGTTTACCAACCTATAAAAATTCTATGTACATTTGTTCAAATTCCAAACTAATATAACATTTTTACTTAGTGTACATGAGTAAGTAATGGTGGGTCGTGGTGCCTCACTAACAACGACCTCGATTGGGTGCTCTTCAGGCACCACTTGCTCATTATCAAGCCGCATAAAAAAAATATATGCCAATGTCAACAAATATACATGTACATTGGGGGGTAAGAGGTAGGTCACCTATTTGGTGCTCTTCAAGCACCAAATCAGAGAAAGCGATACATAAATGTACAAAGAAAGCGACACATAAATGTACCTGCTGGCTTGTCAGAGGTGGGTCATCGATCTAGAGCTCTTCAAGCACCGGTGTCTCACTAGAAGCCTGCATAAAGTAACATATGTCAATTTCAGATAATAAAAAGAATCAGAGACATATATACTACATGGATGGAAAATGATTTTTTCAAAGAAAGAAAAACATACTTGTACCTGGCGAGGGGGAAGAGGTGGGTCACCAACAAACTCGCTTTGGTGCTCTTCAAGCACCACTGGATCAATAGATTCCTGCATAAATTAACATATGTCCAAGCGATACATAAACATACAAAAACGTACAAAGATAAAGCACCAAATCATAGAAAGCGATACATAAGTGTACTTGCTGGCTCATTAGAGGTGGGTCGACAACAACCTCACTTTGGTGCTATTCAAGCACCAGCGGCTCAATAGATTCCTGCATAAAGTAACATATGTCAATGTCATATAATACAAAGAAAATGAGACATATCAATGGGGGCAACAAGGAAAAAGATACTTGCATGTACAAAAAGAAATATAAGAAAGAGTTGCAATATATAAATATACCTGGGGGAAGTGAGGAGGTGTGTAACCAATGGATCAATTAACTAGCAACGAGAGAAAAGGACTTATGCTTGCATTAGCGAAGAAGTTCACTTTTTGGACATATTCATCAAACTCACGTTCCTACATACAAAAGGATAAATATACAATTAGACAATTTTAAAAAATTAAAAAAGTACATGTTGAATCCTTAAAATCACAATTAAAAGAAAGGGATACATAAACATACATGCTGGCTCATCATAGGTGGGTCATCGATTTGGTGCTCTTTAGGCAATGGTGCCTCACTAGATGATCTGTCAGATCTCAACTTGTGTGCATTAAAAGTTTATAAAGAATGCGTTTATCAGTTTACTTAATTCATGGAACAGCATTAACAGACATTAAATGATTAGAACAAAAATGAACAGCAAACTGAGACAGGAACGAGAAACTGAAATCGAGGACAACAAAATGGGTAAACAGATATAAAAAGAAACACAGAATCAGAGAGTCACAAACAGAAGTTGATAATGGAGTTCACCCCCTCCACTGGGCTATGTCTTCGGGTCCCCCTCCAATGGGTACCGATCCAATTAATCTCTTTAAAATGGTACAAAATGGTTCTGGAAACAACTTCAGCAACTGTGAAAAGAATTCTGTACAAAATCTTCAAGACTTCTCTCCTGGAAATTACAATTAGCCTTCGAAAGGAAAAGAAAGCTAACATATAACAAAGAATGTCGACTTCCACAGTAACATCATCTGGACACTTCACGGCAAAGACTTCTCCAAGCTTCTCATAACAGAGAAACGATGCTCTGTGTTCTAAACAATCTACGTCCCCTTCTTGGTGGCCGACATCCATTATTTAAGCATTCAAACAGAGGATAAGTAACGGAACACAGCTGTTATATTCTTTATTATTGTTACAATCATATGCTAAAACTGAACCATGCAACCCCACCGAATCGTTGTCCAAGCATTATGTTACTACAACTTTCCATAACCCCGAAACATTGCAACCAACTCCAGGCACATGTTGATTTACAACATGTTGTAATGACCTGCCTCTAGGCTATGCAACATGTAACGCAACCGTTCGATATCACCACTAACTCCATAAATGTCGCAGCATATGAGGACTTTGCCATACACCCGATATGATGTCGCAGCATATGAGGACTTCGCCATATACCCGATCCGCTGTCGCAGCATATGACTAACCTCCATGAACCATTCGATGTTCAACTTGACGATGTGCAAACTGCGCGGCCCATGCTACAACTGTGCAGCTTATGCGCGACTGCGCAGCCCATGTTAGACTACGCGGCTCATGCGCAAACTGCGCACCATGTGATAACTGCATGGGCTGTGCCACAAATTTTAAAGGATGGTCGCATATAATGTTTAGCATATGAGTTAAAAACATATGTTATGTTCTTTGAACCATAACTATTGTACCATATTGGATCAGTGATTTTGAAGATGAATAATCCACCGGATCATTCCTCCCCACTGGAGAGCTTTTGGACCACCAAAAGCTTGAATCATTCTATGAGTAAGTGAGGGTAAAGCTCCCTCACCTTTCCAATATCCATCCATCTTGCTTTGCTAGGATGCATGCCCTTAAGCCCCACTCGAAGGTACTCAGCATTCCCCCTTCGTAAGTCCTTACATTTCTGTCGAGAATAGCATCACCCTGCAACTCTTTCATATATTCAGGTGCCATATCATCAATTGAAGGAATCTGTATGTTAATTTCCTCATCCATGATCATAGGAGGCTCATAAAGTTTAAGATTCTCAACATTGATAACTAAATAAATTTGCATGTATGGAGGTAAATTCAAGCGAAAAGCATTAGTACCGATATTTTCCAAGATCTCAAAAGGACCATACCTGATAGGATTAATCTTTTTACCTTCACCTTTCATTCTGTCTTTGGTGATATGTAACCAAAATCTGTCACCAACCTGAAATTGATGATCAACTCGATGCTTGTCATGCTTGGCTTTGTACTTTGCCTGGCTCTTCTCCAACTATTCCTAAACTGCCTGCTGCACCACTTGGATTCTTTGAATGAACCTTAGAGCTTTATCAGCATCATGATGTCCATCCACTGCATCTTTGCCAAAAGAGAAGTCCATTGGTGTTTTTGGTAGATAACCAAAACAAGTTTCAAAAGGAGATATTTTCGTGGAAGAATGAACTGCATGATTGTAAGCATGTTGTATATACTGCAACTACTCATCCCAAAGTTTAGGATGTTTACCACAATATCCTTTCAGTAGTTGAACCACTGTTCTGTTTACTACCTCTGTTTATCCATTGGTCTGTGGATGAAAAGCTGTACTTTTCTTAAGTATAGTATCCATAAGCTCCCATAAAGTTGACCAGAATTCCCCCAAGAACTGGGAATCCCGATTAGATACAATAGACATGGGTAGCCCAAAATGTACCCAAACATTCTGAAAGAATAGATGAGCTGTTTGTTCAGCAGTGATCTGTTTGTTACATGGCATTAATATACACATTTTGTTGAATCTATCCACAAAAACATATAGGTAATCATGCCCTTTTCTAGACATAGGCAGTCCTCCTACAAAGTCCATAGAAATGCTTTCCCAGGGATGGGAAGAAATTGGAAGAGGAGTGTACAAACCCAATTTCCTATTGCTAGGCTTACTTGTTGCACACGTAACACAACCTATTATATATTTAGCTATAGTTTCTTGCATTTGAGGCCAATAACAGTGATTCTGCAATAATGACAGTGTTTTACTTACTCCAAAATGTCCTGCAATCAATGAACTATGTGCTTCTCGAATCACATGCACTCTTTCTTTCTCTGGAATACAAAGTTTACCAAGATGATACAAGAGTTGATTATGCACATA
This sequence comes from Pseudotsuga menziesii, assembly GCA_001517045.1. Classification (NCBI taxonomy): domain Eukaryota; kingdom Viridiplantae; phylum Streptophyta; class Pinopsida; order Pinales; family Pinaceae; genus Pseudotsuga; species Pseudotsuga menziesii. The sequence goes on from LPNX010116312.1 coordinate 15,067, forward strand.
ATAGTTCTCTTCATATTTACCATGTATTAGTGATGCATATACTTCCTTAAAACCTTTATCTTCTGCATACTGTTCATTTACTTTCATGTGTTAATGAACTGTTTTGAAGAATGATTGAAGCATTTGTAGGAGGCCTTGATAACATGTCTGCTACCTTATTATGAATTCCCTTTTTGTATTTAATTACAATATGAAACTATTGTAAGAATCCCATCAATCTTAAATGCCTACTTTGTTGTATTTTAGTTTGAGATTGTAAATATTTAAGTGGCTGATGATCAGTATGTATGGGTGTGTGCAAGAAGTTGAGGGACCTTTTTGTGCACGTTAGATGCAATAGAAACCTGAAAAATCAGGCATCCCTCAACTTACTTGGATTTTTTGAGATACTTATGCAAAATATCTTGCATTGAGTAAAAAACATGAAATGTAGGAAATTGAATCACCTTTCCGAATATATAACTTTTATGTATCGAAAATTTGCATAGCTATGTCAAATTTCATTTTTCCTAACAGGCACTTTTTATTTTTCAGGGAAATTATAAGGTATATGTTTTTGTGGGTGCAGCCTCTGAGGGCCTAAATGATCGAATCAAGCTACAAAAATTGACATCCATGTAGAGAACCCATAGCACTAGTGCGGCACTATTTTTCAAAAATTAAATTAGTAATTTTATAATATTTTTATAATTGTCTAAGTGAGAAAACCTCGAAAATGGTACGTGTTTTGTGGGTGCAGCCTTTGAAGGTCTTAACCCAAAAATCATGAAATGGGGTTTTGATAGAACGTAGAGGTTAGTGTCTTCTTGTGCACCATACAATTTTTGTTTGAAGTGATCAAGAATTGAAAAAGTTATAGAAGAAACACTAACAATGTGTTTTTTGAGTTAAGGAGTGATGAAAGAAGATAAATAAGAAAAAAATAGAAAAAATTATTTATTCTTGTTAAAATTTACATATTTAGAATCTGCAAAAAAAACCATATCTGTTTCTAAAATCTCATAAAAAATGGAGGTGTGCAGCACCATCAGACGAACCGTTAAACACGAGCATATTGAAAATATGGATATAATGCTGAATTTGCCATGGTTTATCATACTCCAAGGCACAGGCATGTTAATCCGAAGCAAAGTACAAAGCAGACACATAGGAATAGGAATTCCACGAAAGCATGGGTGGAGGCTCGGCCTTATCATTTGGAGGGAATAAAAATTTGAATTTAACAATACACGCGCGCGATTTAACACTACAAAACGCGTGCGCGTTATATAAACACCAAACGCGAGCGCGTTATGTTCATATAAATCGCGTGCGCGATATGTTCTAAAAAACATGGTGCGTTTTATTTGAATTAAAAAAAAAATCCCGCTCATAGAATTTAGAAACACGCACGCGTTATAGTTAACAAAAACGCGAGCGCGTTATAGTGAACCAAAACACGCACGCGTTATTGAAAACATAAAAAATATTTTTTAATAATTTAGAGGGGGTAG
>LPNX010116332.1:0-51775 GCA_001517045.1 Pseudotsuga menziesii
CAGGCCGTACACCCCTCGAAATCTGTGCCAATTTAATGCACCGTACAGCAGAGATAAACAGGCCGTACACCTCACGAACTGTGCAATAAATGAAGCAGCTGTACAGCAGGAAAAAACACACAGGCCGTACTCTTCTTGGGTTCAGTGCAAACAAAATAATAAATGCAGTCTTCACCTCCTTGCTCACTGAAATCTCTTCAGCAATCAAACTGGAAAATCGTGGCCTCCTCAAGCAAACTCGACCTCCTCTCCTTCAGCTCTTCTCTTCTCCTGAAAATGAAAAAGTAAATGTCCTTTTGCCTCCCTCAGCCTTTTTGTTTACCCTAAGTGAGTTTCTTAATCCAATGGTGGAGAAAGAATCAAATCAATGGATGAGATTGATTGAGAGTGAAAATCACTTTTATTTATTTCTCATAAATAAAATCACTCACCCACTTAAATTTATCAAAAGTGACTTTATTGTCATAAAGTCTCATTAAGTGACATTTAATTTGAGGGTCACCTTTTTCCCTCTTAAAGTGACTTTAGGCAAAAATTAAAGTCACCTAGAGAACATTTGCCTAGGTACAAAAATCAACATTCACAAGTTTACATGTCTCACTATCTGTAACCCTTCGTATGACTTCCATGGATTCATTAATAGGGATCTTAGTGAAAAGCTACACCACATCAAAACTTAGTATAATATCATTGGGGTCAACTTTCTCATTTTTGATTCTATTGATGAAGAACCCAACTACTTTTCTAGAAGCTTAATGGTGGCATGGTCCAACTCATGGTTGGATAGAAGTTTTTTTTCTCATCTTTTTGGGAAATACCTACTGGTTGGCTACTATTTTCACTCTGGGGCACACCCAAGCTGCCCTCGTATAAAATATGATTCATGTTTTCCACTTGGCAAGTGCTCTGTTTGTGCTCTTGAAGGTTCTGCCACTGGTTTTGTGCAATGCTTTTACCTCGATTTTTGCCACAACTTTCATTATTGCCATGAATTGGAAACCTTCCAAGTTCCACATACTTGTTGCATTGAGAAGTATTTGTAGCTTTCTGGAGTCTCTTTCAATCAAGGTTCATTTACTAGCTATTCTGGGGAATATGGCATTCATTTGGATTGACATTATCTGCATATTCACTCTCAGAGATTTCAAAGTTTTATAATCTCCTTTAACCATTGATCTGGGCAACATCTTGAATCCTGATTTCATTCACAAGACTAGCAAACCTGCCATGTTTCTAGTCATTATTCATTACAATGTTCTATAACCCATTATCTCATTGGTCATTCTGGTTTACGTGGCAGTTATTACCTAGAAAATTGAAATCTATTCCTCCTATTATGGGCATTTTGTCCAATGCTGCTTTGCCACCAACTCTCATAATTCATCATGTTGAGTTATTTTAATAACACTGTGATTTGAAAGTCTGTTATAGGTGAGTTATGGAAACTTCTTGATTTTTAATCCATGGTTTTCTTTTCCTCTAAATATACTTTAAGCTCTGTGCATGCATCAATTCTAGTCCACAAGACCAGATTTATCTTATTTGTCAAATCAATATAGAGATTCACTAGCCTTCGGGATATTTGATCCAAATCAAAGTGTGCCCTTTGAATTTCTGATTGTATGAGAGCCATGATCATCCTATTAAAGACAGACTCGTTCCTGCTGTTGCGCAACGGATGGGAGATCATTGCAAATGTGGAAATCACATTGTTCAATGTTGTCTCAACAGTTTTTAAGAAAAAAGATCTGATTTTCTCCTTGCTATCTTTAAGCACAATTACTCAAATAAGCAAGATTTCTCACAGTTATTTCAAACTACAGTGGTTGGAATTATTGCTGGTTTGATTCTTGGGGTAAACTGCATAACGATTACTGAAGTCAATGTTTTGAGCCATCAAGCATGGCTCATCTTCTGGACGATGAGGAATGATGATGGGTATACTATCTTAGTAAGAGGAAAGGAAGAGTTCATTAAAATAAGAAATCTCCAGGACTATGAGGAAAGATAATCGTTATATTTATCTTACTTAGAGAAAATGTAGAGCTCATTAAAATAAGATCTTAGATGTGTTATAATCAATTGGGTCTAGTTCGGGGTGGTTAGAGAGGTGAAATGTTATCCTCCCCACCTGTGTCCAAATCCTGCTTGTGACATGTTTCACTCTTTGTGATCCAATTGTTGCTGAGGCTGTGAGCCATGAGGAATATCCTACCCTTTCTTATGTGCTGGAGGGTGGGGTGTTTGGTTACAAGTAAAAACATCTTGGATGTGGTATGTAGTAACCAAATTTGGCCTGTAGCGTTTATGTGGTTAATGGTGCAAGGTTAGTTTTAACATGGGGGGTGTGTTGGAGAAGAGGATTTGAAGGATCAAGCTTAGTGTCAATGGAAAATTGAACATATTCAATTATATATTACTTATGTCTTTGCCTAAAGAATGTGAGTCTGTATTTTGAAATTTCAATTGACAAACCATAGGAAGATCCCAATCAAAGCAGTATCAAACAGAAAAAAAAACAACTCAGTGCTCCGGTTGACGTTAAAATCCTTAGAAGCTTGTGGGGAATCAATGTGATCTCTTATTTGCTAGGATTTTGGCATTAGTGAAAGCTCAACCTAAAAGGAACTAGGACATAAATACAATTAAGAAACTGATGGTAACATGGTGTTTTCCAAAGCATAGGATTACATTTTAAACTTTAGATTTGATGGAGCATCCAAGATTCCACAGAGGGTTAGTTGCAAATGCGTGTAAAAGGGTGTAAGAGGGGGAGTTTCCAAAGCATAGGATTACATTTTTATTGAAGTAGTTGTTACGGAGCCAACAAACTGGTGAAGACTGAAGGTTTAGTTTATGGTGGATAGACAACTGTCATGTTGTGTTCATTTATTTGTTTCTCAATTATGTTATTTTCAGCTGCATCCTTTGTGCTCTGCACAACTGGAACCCCCAAATCTTTTCTTATTTCAAAGTTTAGTCGTGGTTGTCAAAATGTACCTATGTTGTCCTAATCATCCTTCCCTGTCTTATTAATGGTTACTGTTCGTTTGAGGGCCATTGATTGAATACTAAGATTTTTTAAAATGGAGTTTTCTTGCCTGAATTTTTATGACCCTAGCCATATTTCAGAAGTTACTTGCATTACTCCTTATTTTATTGCTGTTGCCTGCTTGCTTCAATTTTGGTTGTTCTGTATCTTTGTGATTTCCCTTGCATTAATGGCTACAAAAACAAGATTGACAATGCTTTAAATTACTTAGCAGAATCTTTAATAGATTTACTTCTGCTGTAGGTTCAAGTAAAGTGTGTGTCCATTGGATTATATCTGTACAGAGCTTATTTTATTGAATAGGTGAATATTTTGCTTATTTAATAGACATCTTTAAAATTGCCTCTGCTAATGGTTGTGATTTCTTGGAAGTTACACAATTTTGTTCAATTGATAACATTTAATCTACTTAAGAATTTATCAAATCTGGTGTATTGGCTGTTCTATCTTTGCTTCCTGTAGTAAATTAGTTCATTCTCCTTTTCCAAGATTCTTTGATTGATCATTATATAATATATCCCTTCTATATTTGGAATAATGTTTTTATTATTAGTTAGATATAATGCGATCCTACAGTAATAAGGAAAGAGCCAAATAGGTGTTTGGAAGATATTTATTAGGAGATTATTATTTGCTTAATTATAATATGCCTGATCTGGGTCACTTATGTGCAGACTGAGATGATATCTGGTTCCATTGACGATGCTCTAGATAATGATGAGGCAGAAGAGGAAACTGAGGAGCTTACTAACCAGGCATGGCTTTGGTTTTCTTGTTCTCGCAAATGTGACACTTTTATTTTCTGATTATAGGGTATTACATAACACTTGTACTTTGATTGTTTTGTCTCATTTCAGGTGCTAGATGAAATTGGAATAGATATTGCTTCCCAGGTAGCCTTTCTCTTCTGTCTGAAGCACGATACTCATAGTTAATTGAATCTTTGAAATTAAAATTTGATGTGGGTTTTGTTATATTAGTTTCATGCATGTGTTAATGCCTATGCTGATGCTTTGGTTTTGACATCGTGACAGTTATCATCAGCACCCAAAGGGAAGATTGCCGAAAGGAGAGCCCAAGGAGCTGGCAGGTAAAACATACAATAGAAATTAGGTTAATGATGATTGCGTCTTCATGATGATTTTAGGTTGAACTTTTGGGTATCTGAAATTATGCATAATTGATGTTTATAATGGCACTGCCTAAATCTTGAGAGGCTATGAAACATACACATGCATTGTTATAGGATAATAGGACCCTTGTGAAACATAATGTGTATATAATACACTTGCGTTGTTGTAGGATCTCCTTATGTTTTTAGTTTATTTCTGTTTCTTCTCAAGAATCTAGGTTTGCTAATTAGCATTAGGTATAAGTGTGTATAATGCACATGCATTGTTATAGGACCCTTAAATTTAAGTTTATTCTGCCTTCTCGAGAATCTAGGAGAGCCCAAGGTAAAATATACCCACTCTTTGAATGTCTTTTTCATGAGGATTGTGTCTTAATGATGACGTTGAACATTTGGGTATTTGAAATTATGCATATGTGATGTACAGAATGGCATTGCCTATTGAGAAGCTGTAAAACATAATGCTATAAAGTGCACATGCTTTGTTATAAGCTGTAGAACATAATGTATATAGAGAATCTAGTAGAGTCCAAGGAGTTGGTAGGTAAAACATACCCACTCTCCATAGTCTTTTTCATGGGGACTGTGTCTTAATGATGATTTTAGATTGAACATTTTGGTATTTGAAATTATGCATATGTGATGTAATGGCATTTGTAATATTATATAGGGCACGGGCAGCAGAGAGAATCTGGGTAGCAAACCCTAATCTGCAATTTCTGAGAAATTTGTCTTCTTCCTTCTCATGGCAAATTTTGGTCAATTTCTGTTAAAGTTTGAAATTGTTCAAGCCTGTTAGGTTTTGACAAATTTTTGAAGAACATTCATCTCAGAATTTTGAGATCCTTTTATTGCCACTACAAACTCAGTCATCTCATTTAAGGGATGAATTACTAATGCTTTTGGGGTTTTTGTCCTTTAAAGGTTTCCCTGTGAAAACATTTGGTGTTCATGTGTATTGATGTTTGATTATCTACTGCACTTGTCTTATTGTTATCTATCTTACAGTCTGCAAAATTAAAGAATATATGCACATGCTAAAATTTAACATGGTATCAGAGCTTTGCATGTGAAATTTCCAGTAAGAGAGCAGATTACTGTAGTCTTCCTAGACCTTGGACATTTTGCATACTTAGATAACAGATTTGTGAATTAGAGATGGCCACCAACACTTTTAAACCAGAAGAGAGGCTTGAGGGTTCAACCAACTACAACTCTTGGAAAGCTACACTCATGGCCATCTTGGAAGAAAATGACCTTTATGACTTGGTTCTCAATGCCATAGAAGAACCAACATCTAATGTTGGCAGAATTGCTTTCAAGAAGAAGCAAGCAAAGGCAAGGAGGATCATCTATGACTCAGTCAAGGAAACCTTGATGCCCACCATCACACCATTGAAGACCACCAAAGAATGCTTTGACACCTTGACAAATCTAGATGAAAAGAAGGCACCTAGCCAGGAGAGAGTATTGAAGAAAAGGCTTCGTACATTGAAGATGAACAAGGATGAAGGAGTTGCACCCTTCTTCACAAAGATTGCACGAGTAAGAGATCAACTTATTGCTATTGGTATACCTGTGGATGATGATGATCTTGTACAGACTGTGTTCGATGGTCTTCCCAACTCTTGGGAAACCTTTCTGGCAGATGTAAGTGGACGTGAAACTCAACCAAACTTTGATAGACTTTGGCATGACTGTTTGGAAGAAGGAAGAGTTCAAAGCAAAGCAACCGGTGCCAAGGAAGGAAACCTTGCTCTTATAGCTAAGACAAAGAAGTTCAAGAAGTCCTTCACTCAGAAAAAGAAGGAAAAGAAACCACAAGGTAAATTTTCAAGTGCTTCAGGTTTAGAATGTTCTAAGTGTCTTAAGATTGGACATTTTGGCAAGGATTGCAGGCAACCAAAGAGATAGTTTCAAGCTTTTGCAGCAGAAGAAGAAGAACCCAAGAAGAAGAAGAATGCTAAGGCTTCCAAAGAAGATGAACTGAGAAGGGAATACTAACTGATTTCTACTCTTTCTGGATCGATCACTAACAGTGCTAACTCTTGGTTAGTAGATAGTGGTGCTTCCAGACATATGACAAGGTCCTGTGAAGCACTTACCAGCTACAAAAAGAAGAAGTTCACTACTCAAGTAGAACTTGGGGTTGACACTACTTACAAGATTGAAGGAGTTGGCTCAACCTCACTTCAACTTGAATCAGTCAGAATTTTGCATATTGATGACATTTTATATGTCCTTGGGTTAAAGAAGAACCTCCTCTTCGTATTAAATTGAGCACATAGATCTGTGGATCAACACACAACTCACAAAATAGATCACACAATTTTACTCAGGAATTGAAGAATGAAACAGTGCAAAAATGGCTTGCAGCTGTGAATGATTTCATTTTCAAAAGTAATTGGATAATAATTACAATGTAATACACTGGTATTAATAACCAGTCAATTCGAATGCATGAGAGAGGAATATTCGAATTGAATGACTCTACCTTACTGCATGGATAACTGGATATGTCTAAATCATTATCGTAGCTCAACTAGTTAGCCCCAGTTGCTTCAATCAGTGCACCAGTTAGTTAGAATCAGTTAACTAGCCTAACTGAGTGTGGTAGGTGAGGAATTGCGCCTTCCCACATGCAATCAATTAATGACTGGTGCTAACTGAATGTAACTGACTCCTAACTAGGCTTAACTAGTCACTAATTGAACTCAACTGAAGGAGGTTGGTTTCGACACTCCCAGTGGCTCCTAAATTGTAGGGATTGATCTAGGAGGCTCCTAAACTGATGCATGCAAGTGCAATTAGTGGCAGTTGGCCTCAATTAGTGTTCCCCACACTTTAGTAACTGGTACATGTGCCCCAATTAGACCAAGTGGACCCAATGGTGCTAGTGACTAAAAATAGATTGAAAGGATTCCTGATTTGGACATACTCCAGATTTAGATATAATTGACCAAATTGGACAAGGGAGGATTATAATCCTAACACTTCGTCGCTGGCTTAGAAGACAAGGGCTATAGGGTCCTCTTCATGGACAAGAAGGTCCTACTGTGGGCAAAGAAAGAGAAGCTAAGCTTAGCTGTATCAATTGGAGTTCGAGAGGGAGGTCTTTACAAAGCTTCCGGAGATTCCACACAAGCTTTGGTTCACAACACAATTGATCCATACGAGCTGTGGCATCGAAGGTTTGGACACTATACCTTCACTATACAACTCTACCAAGACTTCAAAAGATGGTTACAGGTATGCTAGAGATTTCTCCTAAACATGATGGTGTTTGTGATGATAGGTCCATGCCTACACTTGCCATCCCCAAGGATCATCAAGTCTCCTAGTATGCTTACCCCTTAAAAGACATCCTGCCGTATTTTCCCAAACCTCCACTAGTCCTCCTAGGTTCTAGTTATCTTTTCCCACTAGCTTAGGTTTTCATACTTCTTCCATCCTAGCTCTTCTCTTCTAAGTCCAAATTTGTGTTAATATACAACTCCACATGCACATGACCTCACTCCTTCAAATGCCTAAAAGCCTTGCTTCAAACATATCACTTAGTTCCCTACAAATACCATTACCCCAAAGGCTTAAGAGCCCATTCCATGCACATAATCATTTATAACAACTCCATAGTCTTCCTCCTCCTTCTGTAACAACTCCATCATTACTTCCAGATGGACTTCTATCTTAGCCTTCTCCCTCTCATACTCTTCATCAGTCATTATTCTACATATGCCATTTGCCTTGGCATCTTCTGTTTTCCTTTTGTGGCTGCCTTCTGAACCTCATCTATGACCCTTATTAGTCATCTTTCTGAGTTTTCTTTCACTCTTCTATGAGTTGTACTAACCTTTGTAGTAACAGTCCTCCCTGCTACACCTCACATTACCAAACCTCCTCTGTGCTTGGTCTTTTGGCAAGTACTGGTCCTTTTTCTAGAAAACCCTCCTTGAGCATTTCCTATGCTCCTTCTAGGCTACTCCCACAACTCATCTGCATGAGAACATAACTGTCCTCTTGTACTTCGATCCTCACTTCAAATACTAGGTCCTTGGCCACACTTTACTTTCTCTCTGAAATCTTCACTAGTTTCCTTCATCACTATCCTCAATGACTGTGATCTTCTTGCTGAGATGTTTCTCTGCTCTACTATCTCTTGCATGCAGTTTCTCCTCCCAAAGTAGATATCTCTGTCAGAGACCTCACTGCTCAGGCTACAAGCCTCTTCTTCTTTTGCATGCAAAAACTCTTCCACCCATAAGTTCTCTTACAGACTTCTTGGCTGTCTTCTACCTTCACAGAACACTGTCTTGTATCCCTTTACATCTTTCCAGGCTATGATTCACTATCATATTTTCCCTTCAGCTATTTCCTGCCAAGAACACATGCATATTATCTTATACAATCAAATGACAAGACATAATCACTTACCAAACTTCCCCAACCTTGCCTGGCTGAAACCCTTATCATACTTCTTCCATCTTAGGTCTTCTCTTCTAAGTCCTCATTTGTGCTAATATACAACTCCACATGCACATGACCTCACTCCTTCAAAGGCCTAAAGGCCTTGCTTCAAACATATCACTTAGTTCCCTACAAATACCATTACCCCAAAGGCTTAAGAGCCCATTCCATGCACATAATCATTTTAGCGCTCATAGCCAAATGATATATGACTACAATGCTGGAACCCGAGGCTTTTCTACTACAACACATCAGTATAGAATAGAGAAGCTTAACTACAGACAATGCACTCTTTCTCTCAGCGGATGAGACCATGTATGAAGACCACTGGCTATCGCAGTGACACAAAGGTGTTTACCTCCAGTTCTTGGCACTCGTTTTCAGACCACGGAACCTCAACCTTCAAATCTTATTGACTCATAGCTCCAATAACTTTGGCCAATCTCGTCAGTGCTTGACCTTCCTTCCACTGTTTGACTGTCTATCCGCCATCAGATCAACTCCAAGACACATAGGCGTCGTTCCTTCCTGGTCCTACATGTCTCCTTCGCCACCGTTGAATTAGCAAACTAACGCACAGCCATCGTTCGATGATTAGCAAACTCTGCGCAAGAACTTTCATTCCCTTCTCTTGAACAATGAAACAATAAGTTATCTCATCTAACTCTCGCTGGATCAACTCCAGACCTTAATCACAACGTGGCGACCTCTCGTGCCTACCCATCACAACTCATCTTAAAACCTTGAGTTCTATCCTTCAATCAACCATACACAGAGGTTGACTCTGTTCCCAACGCAACTCCAGTCCAATGACAAATGCATATTCTCACAGTTGCAAAACAAATTTGACATATTTCCTATCTATAGATGTCACGATCTGCATTAATTATGAAGACCAACAATACGAGGGGTAGCAAAGACTGACTGTCTTCATATATATTCCAGAATCCAACCACTAGATTATAATAAAGTATAAACCCTCGCCTTCACGAGAGTAAGACCTCTGCGTTCTAAAATTCAATCTCTGACTTAATAAGAGTGATTAAATGGATGGCTAACAATAACAATTGCTGGAAATTCAAGTACAGAGGCAAAACATTGTTTCATTGAAACCACTCTCAATTCCAGAGTCTTCCTAAGCCTCGATGGCTTCTGCAAGGTTTAGAACTACTCGTTCTACCCAATCTCCTTCTGTTAGAGCTTACACGCACACATACAACTAACCATAAAGCTAACACTATTCATCAATATTGTTCAATCAGTTCACATAGATTTCAAGAGAACAAAATACACAACACATTGATGAATCTCTTCCATTAACATAATAAAAACTGTACATGCCATTTCAAACCTTCATATAATCTGTCTATGACCTGGTACAACATCCAATGACCATCTTTCCAGAACTCTTCACTGAGTTCTCTTCTCTACCGAGGTCTCCCTCCTCTCTCCCTTTAGATCTTTTTTTTTTCAAGACAAAGCTTCTTCAGGTCTTCAACAGAACCTTCCAAATCTGTAACTGATTCTATTTTAAGAAAACTACATTTATCTCAATCTCATGACTCACACAACTAATGACTATAATCAAGCAACTACACTCCCGACTCATCCCATGTCTCAAGGGATTTGTTACATTAACTCAACACTCATTGACACCTAACAACTAAACATATTCCTTATCTACGCTCACTAAGAAATAAAATATTTTTTACATGAGTTTTACAATGTTTCTTTACAATAAACCCTCCTTGGGTAAATGTCTAGACCCTTTGGTCTAACTAGACTTTTAACACTTGGACTGGAGATCTAATGCTCCTGCATCAGTTTGTAAGGGTTGTGCTCTAGGTAAGAACACTAAGAAATCTTTTTCCAGAAGCAAGAATAGATATAAAGGAATCTTGGATTTGATTCACTCTGACATATGTGGGCCTATGTCCTCACCCTCCTTGAGTGGGTGCTTGTACTATGTTTTATTCATAGATGATCACTCTCGAAAGTCCTGGATTTACTTTCTCAAAGTCGAGTGAAACTCTTGACAAGTTCAAAGAGTTCAAGGCCCTGATTGAAAACCAGACAGGAAGACACATCTGTATCCTAAGGTCAAACAACAGAGGTGAATATGAGTCTAATGAGTTTTGATGATTTTTGTCGAGAAGCAGGAATCAAGAGGGCGCTGACAGTGCCTTACAACCCTCAATAGAATGGGGTTGCAGAAAGGAAGAATATAATGATTTGTGAAGCTGCTAAAGCTATGTTGACTGACCTTGATCTTTCTTTATCTCTGTGGGCTGAAGCTGCATGTACTACTGTGTACATTCAAAACAGAAGCCCTGATGCCATCCTGGGGGAAAAGACTCCAGAAGAAGTTTTTACCAGCAAGAAACCTGCAGTTGACCATATGAGGATTTTTGGCACTCTTGTGTATATTCATGTACCAAAAGAAAAGAGGGCTAAGCTAGAGCCTTCTGGAAAGAAAGACATATTTGTTGGTTACAGTGAAAACTCGAAAGCTTATCGCATCTATGTCCCTGGACAAAGGTACATTGAAGTCTGTAGAGACGTAATATTTCATGAGGAAGCTGTGTTTCATCAAACAAAAGAGCTTCCAAAGGATGTGGAAGAATCCCCTTTTGAGATTCCAGGAAGTACAGAGGGAGGAAGAAGAATTTGAACCCCAAATCTCCAGATGTGTCTGAAGATTCTGAAAGACCAGTTGAACTACTTGAGGTGCCTCCTTCCAAAAGGAGACTTGCCTGGTACCGTGAAACTGTGCAAGAAGCTGAGAAGCAAGCTCCTCTTGGAACTTTCAGAGAAAGCATAAGGCCACAAAAGTACTTAGGTCTTATGAGTAAGATCATAAATGCAGAACCCTCCACATACAAAGAAGCAACAAGCCAACATGTATGGAATGATGCTATGATTGAAGAATACAACTCAATCATGAAAAATGATGTGTGGGAAGTTGTTCCCAGACCGACAAAAAAGTCAGTGGTAACATTGAGGAAGGTATAGACTATGATGAGACTTTTGCTCCTGATGCCAGATATACCACTATCAGAACCATCATCTCTCTTGCTGCTGTGTTCGGATGGAAACTCCATTAGATGGATGTAAAAACAACCTTCCTCAATGGCAAAATTGATGAGGAACTATACATTGAACAACCAGAAGACTTTGTGACTAATGGGGATAAGTTCCAAGTGTGTAAATTGAAGAAAGCCTTGTATGGGCTCAAACAGGCCCCAAGAGTTTAGTATGCAAGGATAGATGGCTACCTTCACAACTTGGGGATCTCCAAAAGTACTGTTGACACCAATCTGTACTTTAAGGTTGTTCATAACCATATCTTGATCCTAGTCTTGTATGTGGATGACCTGTTCCTTACTGGAGAGGAACAACTGATAGATTAGTGTAAGAGGGAGCTCACCTTTGAATTTGAAATGAAGGATCTTGGTTTGATGCATTATTTTCTTGGCCTAGAAGTCTGGCAAAAGCCAGGTGAGATCTTCCTAACACAAGGGAAGTATGCAGTTGACATCTTGCAGAGATTTGGAATGCAGGACTGCAAGTCCTTGAGCGTGCCCATGCCAACGAAATTGAAAAAGTTGCGAGACTCGACCACCAGTTCACAGGATGTGGACTCTATTCTGTATCAACAACTCATTGGATCTCTGATGTATCTTGTGCACACGAGACCAGATATCTGTTACACAGTAAATGCTCTGAGTTAGTTCATGTCCAATCCAAAGCACATACACTGGGTAGCTGCTAAACATGTACTCAGATATGTGCGAGGTACTATCACTTATGGGCTTAGGTATACTTCCAGCAGTTGAGTAATGTTAGTCGGATATGCTGATTCCGATTGGGCTGGCAGTGCAGTAGACCAGAAAAGCACTTCAGGGTACTGGTTCAGTATGGGATCTACAATGATCTCTTGGTCCAGCAGGAAACATGGTTCCATAGCTCAGAGTACAGTTGAAGCTGAGTATATTGCCACAAGTGATGCCTGGAAGGAAGTTGTTTGGCTTGAGAAACTTCTCTCTAATTTGTTCGGTGGAAAGCTTGACTCAACGATTATTATTCATTGTGATAATTAGAGTTGCATTAAGCTTTCGGATAATCCGGTGTTTCACGATAGATCGAACCACATTGAAATGAAGTACCATTTCATCAGAGACCTAGTACAGAGAGGCACACTGAAGTTGCAATACATTCGTATAGATGAAAATATTGCAGATATTTTGACCAAGCCTCTAACAACAACGAAGTTTGTATACTTTTGTGACAAGCTTGGCATGGCAGAGAATACCTCTCTTGCTGAGAGGGAGTGTTGATTTTTCCTAAGCAGCATTGAGAGCCATTCTCTTGGAGAATGGAGGCACCTGGTCAGTTACCAGGAACTTGTACCGGTGTAGGACTAGGGGACTTAGCCTAGGGCTGAGGGGCCATTCTTTGAATGGAGGCACCTGGTCAGTTACCAGGAATATTGAACCAGTCTAGTACTGGGGTACTCAGCCTAGGGATGAGGGGCCATTCTTTGAATGGAGGCACCTGGTTAGTTACCAGGAATATTGAACCAGTCTAGTATTGGGGGACTCAGCCTAGGGATGAGGGGCTATTCTTTGAATGGAGGCACTTGGTCAGTTACCAGGAAGTTGAACCTGTCTAGGACTGGGGGACTCAGCCTAGGGCTGAGGGCCATTCTTCGGGAGAATGGAGGTGCTTGGTCAGTTACCAAGTATTTGACATTGAGTCAATTGATGCAACCTAGGGCTGAGGCACTTGGTTAGTAACCAGGTTATCACTATAAGCCCTAGACCGAGTCTAGGTATTTGAGGTACTCCCATCCTTGATCTATGGGTTGCGTGACCTTCTCCGGGGATTAGCTACTCTTGGTTAAGACACTTAGTACCCGATTTTGGTGACACAAGGAGTTCAAGTTAAAAGCATTAGTAATTCTCCCTATTTATGATGATGTACCTTGAGTGGGCATAAAGGACCTTGATGGCCACTTGCTAAACACCTGGAAGACCTTCTTCCCCTAAGCCTTGGTCCATGAAGAAGACTAAGAGGCTAAAGTACCAGAGAAGTCAAAGTAAAAATACAACAAGGTCTCTAGTGCCGCTAAAAGTTAAAGTCAAAAGGGTAAAAGAGTAAAACCCTATTATTATATTCCTATTTGTAAGGGACCACTTCAAGTGATTGAAAGTCTATAAATGAAGATCATTTGCAAGAATATTACACACTTTTCATCTTCATCACATTAGCTGCTCCATTGAAGGATTTCACTGGTTTTGCAAGTGAATGAATACTTCTTGTTTTTTTATGCCCTAACATGGTGGCTTGACTAGCTAGGGCATCATCTCATCATCTCTCACGAGCTAGGGTTTCTCTCTCTACTCCACACAGCTAGCAGCAGCAGCAACACATAACAGACCTAGGGCAACCCTCCTCATCCAGGTAGTCCTCTCTTCTCCTCGGGCAACTACATAATTAGTTCGGGCAACCTATTCTCCTCTTGGACAGGCTATTTTCTCATCACAGTAGACCTCGAGCAACCCTATCCTATTCTTGGGAAGCCACATAAATACATGGGAAGCATTGTACTCTTTACGGTCAACCCTAAATTGATTCGGGGAGCAACATAACAGGTTTGGGCAGCATCCGGGTAGCTTCCAGGCAGCCACAATAGATCTGGGCAATCAATAAATAGTTCGGGGAGCCCAAAACAAATTCGGGTAGCATCCGGGCAACAACAAGTAATCTCGGGCAGCTCGGGCAATAGAGAAGAAAGGTCGGGCAGCAGGAAAAGACATTCGGGCAGCAAGAAAGACATTTGGGCAACAGAGAGAAAATCTAGGCAGCAAACCCTAGTCTGCAATTTTTGAGAAATTTGTCTTCTTCCTCAAGGCAAATTTTGGTCAATTTTTGTTAGGGTTTGAAATTGTTCAAGCCTGCTAGGGTTTGACAAATTTTTGAAGAACATTCATCTCATAATTCTGAGATCCTTTTATTGCTACTACAAACTCAGTCATCTCATTTAAGGGATGAATTACTAATGCTTTTGGGGTTTTTGTCTTTTAAAGGTTTCCCCGTGAAAACATCTGGTGTTCATGTGTGTTGATGTTTGATTATCCACTGCACTTGTCTTATTGTTATCTATCTTATAGTCTGCAAAATTAAAGAATATATGCACATGCTAAAATATAACACCCATCTAGTAAACAACTATGCCCTAAACAAAACCATCACATCAAATACCTATATGATGCTAACATGAAATTTGTGATGAATTGTTCAACTATTGGGCCCCTTTCCTACGTTTAATGGGGGTATGGATAGTGGTGAGAGTGTCACTCCTTCAATTCGTGTTTGATTGAGGTCTATTACTATTGATGCGGTGCATTGGTCATGCTCAACTACCGATTTGCATTATGTGCAATATGGTGTCTCCATGGTCTTGTTGAATTGACAAAGGATAGGGTATGCAGTCGGAAGTTTGATGGAAAAAGTAGTGTGTTGGGGTTGTGGTGCCATGGGGTTTGGCAGGTGGAGTTTGGTGTTGTAGTTTGTTGGCAAAGTCTGTGAACTTGACACTCGGGATGTGAGATAGGCTGTGGCAGTGGGGGACTTGGAATGTGAGCATTGGGGATGGGTGGTGGCTTGTGGGTCGACGGCAATCAATGCTTGAGATGGTGGCACGAAGGCTTCCGTAGAGGAATGAGTGTCTGAGAGGTCGTCTGTGATTATTCGCCAGGGGCCAAGTGTAAAAAATGACGCTAGAGATTAGAGCGACGGTAATTTAGTGGATGGCATGGGCTTTCAATTGGGCTTCGGAAGTATTGGATCTATGTGACATGAGGAGGAATCCATAGTTTACGCCTTTTGAAGGAGGTATGTGGATGGAACTTGGAGGAACGTAGTATTATTGTGTTTGAATAGATTGAAATTGGGTGTGAATACCATGAACAAGTTCGTAGACAATGGAGATTGTTGTTCCAAATGATGGAAGTGTGTTGGATGATATTTATGGTAAGGTTATAAAGAGGCATAGAAAAATGAGCAACATTTATACTAGACATTTTCTTCTTGTTAATATGTGGCTGAGGAGTTGGTGTGTGGCTGCTGATATTTTTTGTCATCGTCTGGGAACGATGCCAAGAATGCATCACATAACTCTTGGGATGAGGTAAAGCTTAAGAATTCCTTGCCCTCTTTAAGCTTCTTTGTGTAGTGGGCAGTAAAGCTCATAAATATTTTCATTAGAGTTTTCGATGTTTAGGTTGTATTTACACAGATGTCATGTGGGTTCCACTCCCATGAGAGAAGGGCCTTTACTTGTTTTTTTTATCTTTTCCCCAGTAGTTATATCTGGCACAAAATTAAAAACAGGAAAAACTAAAAATGGAAAAATAAAGTCAACCTAGTTTATATTTTCAACCCGGCTTTCTTTCAATCTACAATTTGTTGTCTGTTGCGTATTGGTAGCCATGGGATCAAAGCTTGTTGACATTCTCTCCAACCGATGTCTGAAATGATGGGACTTCATATCATAGGTGACCCCTACCCTTTCTGGTTCCGTGTTTAAATATAAACTTATGGGAATATTTGCATACATGCGCTTAATCTTTTGTGGAAGAAAAACCTTCTTAAAAGTCACTTTTATGTCTACCGAGTGCAGTAATAAATCATTTTCAGTTTGCTGGACTGTCTTTCTAAACCATACTTTTCTAAGGATATCAAATTTGAGAGAGATTGATTAAACGTTTGGTGGAAAGGAATGGATGTTTGCTTGTTTGGCATGCCAGTTTTTTTGAAAGAAGATTGGACCATTTGTGTTCTAAACATTTTTCTTTAATAACAAGGTTTTTTACTAAAAGCTGCAGAACTTGATAGGATGTTTAGGAACAGGTATGGCAGTGTGTATTGAAGTTAAATATAAATATTCCCCAAAATGTTGCTTGAAATATAAATATTTGAGTCTAGAGCTTGAAATTAATTTCTCGTAATAGAAAATAGAAATAATTGTGAGCACTTTTACTATCTTTGATGTCTCTCTCCCAATTGAAAGAAATTTGATAGGTTTGAAATAAAGATAAAGCCTGGGAGTCAACCACATGATCAGCATACAGCCAATTTGAGTTTCTTGTTTTCTTGCCTTTAACCTATAAACTTGGGTCTGGCAAATGTGCATCATGGTTCCTTCTCACTACAATTTTTGTCAGGGCTTGGACCAGATGATCAAAATCCCTACCTAGTTTTAATTTATACTATTTGATGTATTCAGGTTAATCTCAGTATAAAGTTGTTTTACATGTATATTCTCTTTTATCGAAGAAGCAATGAAGGAAAGACTATAAAAGAAGATCTTATTTGTTTCTTTAATTGTTTTTTATTGGATGTGCAGTTCCAACGTGGATGACCTGGAGCAGAGGTTGGCAGCCCTTCGCAATGCCTGATTCCATTCTCATAGATACGAGATTGACGTTCAGTGCTTGCTTTTATGTGCTATATTTCTTTTGTATATGCAGAAGCATGCTTGGATATAGATCAGTGAGGGGTATCTGTGGAAACTTGTAGGATGTCTTTTTCTAAGTGCCATTCTGTAAATGAATTTATTAATGCCATGTTTCACTCTACAATAACAGTTTCTGTAGTAGGCTGGAATGTGGTGAGCATTCTACATCTCTTATAATTGCTATATTAAGAATATGAAGTGCTACTTCAATTAGAGACTGAAAGCAGAGACAGATGTCAGTAGCAGAATACTGCTGTAATTATCCCTTTTAATTGATTTCCATTTGATCTTTCTAGTTGAATACGTCCTGATGTTTTACAAGCAATCACTATTCACGAGTAAACCTCCCGATAAGTTATTGATCCAAGTCAATTCATCAGCATCTTGTCTTCTACGCACTATATGGTGCAATCACGTGTGATAAAGTCATTTGTGACTGCTGTACTCGTTACCTCTGTTTGAATGACACAAGATAATACGGAGAACATTCTACCGGGGAACCATGATATGATTTTTCTTGTGGAATACTCAAAGAGAAACACATGATTTATTTCAAGTATTTTGATGATTTAATATATTTTGAATCTATTTTGATCATTTAATTGAAACACATGATTTATACATTTAAATGAGAACCATATCTAGAAATTATGCATTGATATATTGTTGAATTACGCCAAAAGGTTGGCCTATAGGTTTTTTCTTAAAGTTTAAAACACTATACAATAACAATCCAAGAATTGTCCTGTTTAAAGATTTCGTCGACACGAATTCATGGGCTATTGCAATAGGCATTATAAGAATGGGAAGTGGAATGGATATAGGTTTTTTTTGAAAGTTTAAAACACTTAACAATAACAATCCAAGAAGAATTGCCCCGTTTAAAGATTTCGTCGACATGAATTCATGGGCTATTGCGATAGGCATTATAAGAATGGGAAGTGGAATGGATAATAAAATTGAGGATGGAATTATGGTGTAGAAACTTCATTTGTGAGTGATATGAATGATATAAGTTTTGTGGAGCCCTCAAATTAGTGAATGGGGGATTTATGCCTAACGTAAGGCATTATAAGAATGGGAAGTGGAATGGATAATAAAATTGAGGATAGAATTATGGTTTAGAAACTTCATTTGTGAGTGAAATGAATGATATAAGCTTTGCGAAGTCCTCATATTAGTGTATGGGGGATTTATGGCTAACTAATATTTATCTTGAGATGTAATTAGTTTATTTAACAAACGATTAATCTTGTGCAACTAAAGTTTTGAATTCTCGGTCTTATGACCATGTTACTTGGATAGGAAAAACATGTGAGTTTGAAAATGGTGCTTTTAAATTTTCTTGGAGAGCACAAGCACTTGGGTTTTTAAAAAATGTTACTTTAAATATTTTAGGAGATAGGTAAATAATGAAATAATTAAGTAGTTACAAATTCAAGGGCACTAACATCCTGTCTCTTTCTCTATCTAAAATCATGAAACAAATTATATGACTAATTCATTAACTTCAGCATATTTAACAGTGGTCAATTCCCGCTAGCTTATTCAGTCAACGTGAAGGTTTCGTCTGTAGGGCGACCCTGGTTCAATTCCACTTCGGGGGTGAGATAGTTGGGAGGAGACATCCAAAATCCAACCAGTTAAGGGTTTGGTGTGGCCCAGGCCGGGTATGATCCTTGGGTGATCTTTGACAGCTTAGGTGACCTTGGTTTATGGTTTCTTAGACCGAAGGCCACTCCCTCAAGTCAAGGAGGTTCTAGCAAACAAAAAAAACTGTTTCATAGTGAATGCTGTTACTGTGAACTAAACAACATTACAAAACCTATAGAAGACATCCCTAGGGTAATAATTATTTAAACACAACTGAAGATTAATCATAGTTGCATTCATACTTCATATTAGTGAAAGGGATTCATGGCGTAACTAATATTTATTTTGAGATCTAAACATGCGTTTAAGTAAACACAATTAATTGGGTGCAAACTAAAGTTTTGTATCTTCATCTGATGGCCATGTTACTTGGATAGGAGAAACATGAGACTTCGAAAATGGTGCTCTCACAATTTCAAGAGAGCAGAATCACTCGAATTTCTTGTATTCTAAAATTTCAGGAAGTATGTAAGTGATGTAAACAATTAATTAGTTACAAATACAAGGGACTACATTTATAATGTTTTACCTTGAAAGAATTCATTAATCGTTTTATGATTTCAGCTGTGAAATGAGTACTTTTATCATATGTAATTGGGATAGGACAACCAAACATGTAGATAATTGTCTCAATTTTTGTTACGTTTATTGTTGTTTGTGTTACCCTAATTATTGTCCATTTAGTAAATAAAATCTATTGCCACAACAATGTGTTTAAAATAGATTTGTTTTTCTAGTACAAATGGTTTGGTGGTGCTTGTCTTTCATTGTTTAAAAGATTGTATTGGTGGTATGGATTATATTTCATTATATTCTTCATTTTGGAGTTTGTTACTTGCTTTTTGGCACTATTCATTTTTTGATACTTTATTAAAATAATCCTTAAATAATGTTGTCCACTATAATCTTGCAAATAAAATATTTTGGGCTGTCCTTGTTGAGAAATGAATTACCACTTTGCTTGAGGGATCTTCTTCAACTAGTTGGCCAGTTTTCGATAGATGAATGCATCTTATCATAACACCATTCATGGCTATCTTGTATAGCTATCTGAATAGAATTTTGAGTGTAAGTGATTTTTGTACTAGGCTTTACCTCTAGGTAGTGTTCACCGCTTGAGGTGCTTGCTCATTTTGTAGAAAATATAACGCCTCTTCCAAGTATCCTTGTGCTACCTATACCTGAAGTAGGTTGGTGTTGATAAATCCCCTTCCCTCTCCATTGTCATTCTCAAGAGGTGGTCAAGTTTTGTGTGCGCTATTTTGGACCAAATAACCAAATAACATAAAATTAAAAAGAATAAATAAAATCTGCCTTGAGAATGATAGAGTGAATGAACACCAATGGCACTTCGAGGTGACAACTTATTTTACACCTTATGTTTACAAATAACTCATGATGATCCATAAACTAGATGTTCTTTGTATATATATGAGACAAATGATACAATTTACAAATAATGTGCTCAAACCATCCAAAAATGACAACAATAATATAACAATAACAATAAAATGGCCCAATACCTACTGGCTTAACACTCCCCATCACCTCAAACAAGCATTTCCTTCAACACTTGATTAGATAGAGATGTTTATGTATGAAGAACTCATTTTTTCAAGTGACATCTTTTATTGGCAATTTCTTCCATTTGAAGAGGTACTTGGCAATTATTTAGTTATGTAGTTACATGATTTATGTTTAAAGGATTGTTTCAACTGAGTATGATTTCCCCCTCTTCATCAAGTGTTGGAAAAGTCTAAATTGAGATTGTCATTGTTTACCTTTTTAAACAAGGAATATGGAAGACTATATGTACATGTGAAGACTAAGGCAACTCCAATCTCTAAGCTTTATTGCCAATTCTTTGCAACACCTTATAAGGACCATTATACTAGTGCTAATTTATTGTCCTTTTGTTAATCTATTGCTTGAACCTTAGGCTTCCCTCCCAAGGATGTTGTGATAGCTAGATAGATAGATTATAAGTGCCCTAAATGTGAACATTTTGGATGATATTGGAAGGAAGTCTTATACCACCATTTTGCCATAGGTAATCATTTGATCCATTATCATTATTTATTTGATGTGAATCAATAAAGATAATCCTAGACATTTATTCACAATCTTAGTTTATCCATAAAACTGGGGATGATAAGAGACTTTGTGAGCTAGTTAAGTGCTCAAACAAGAAAATAAGTTAGCGCAAAAGTTAACAGTTAAATTTAGTTTTTTATCACTCACAAAAATCTATGGGTTTCCTTGTTGTTTCCATGAATACTATTGCTACTCTACTTGCTTTAAAAGGCTGAGAAATTGCACAAAAATGGGCATACTTGATGTCATGATGTCTATCCACCACCATCATGATGTCATTATTTCCTTCCAACTATGGTAGACCTATGATAAAATCCATTGAGACCTATTCCCAATGCAGACTTAGTATGGCTAACGGTTCTAGAATGCCCAGGGTCTTTATCATCTCTCCTTTGTTATGTTGAAAAACTAGACACTTACCATAAACTTTTGAGCATCAATTTTAAGACCCTTTTAGAAAAACGTCACCCTTCATCTTTTGAAAATCTGGAGTGTTACCTTATAACCGAAGTGTGCGATTTTGCGATGACTATCTGTTTGTCTAGGGAATTTTGACATATATATATATATATAGGTGATCCTCATGCTGAAGTGAATAATTGTTAAACAAATTTATTTTATGCACTGGGGCATTTTGTAGTTGTTTAATGGATTGCCATGTATTTTGGTCATGTTTCCATTCTATAATTGTTTCTTCCACTCAAGCAGCTTGTGGAATCAATAGCACAAAGTAAGGCTTCGTCTCTTCTTCTTTCCTTGAAATTTCATCTACCACTGCATTTTCTTTCCCTTTTTGTAGCATTTTTTGTGATTTGTTTTTGTTGCTCTTTTGAAAATAATTGTTCTAAAAGTACTTGAAGCAACTTGTAGAATCAATAGCACAAAGTAAGGCCTCAATCTCTTCTTCTTTCCTTGAAATTTCATCTACCATTGCATTTTCTTTCCCTTTTTGTAGCATTTTTTGTGATTTGTTTTTGTTGCTCTTTTGAAAATAATTGTTCTAAAAGTACTTCAAAATATTGTGACCTATATTTACTTTTGGAGTGTCTTAGGTAAGGGTGCCATTGCTTAACTGTATGCAATATGGCCACTATTTCATTCTCATAAATGGGTTTGTTGAAGTTCTTTTTAAGTTTTTTTGAAAGCTTGAGTTGCTTCTTGAGTTCAAGAAAATACACCATTTTTCGATAATGATGTGAGAGGTTTTGCGTTTTGACCATAGTTCTTGACAACCTTATAGCGGTAGCTTTTCAGTTCTAAAAATCTCCTAAGATTCTTCAAGGTTTTGGGAATTGACCATTCGATAATAGCTTCAATTTTGATAGGGTCCACCTTGGTGCTCTCATGAGATATAATATGACCAAAATATTTCCTTTCTTGAATTCTAAAAGCACACTTTGAAGGCTTTGCATAGAGTTTTCCCTTGAATAATTTTAAGATCATGCCAACATGCTATACATGTTCTTCCGAAGATTTGTTGTAAATTATTATATCAAAAAATACCAACACAAACTTTTAAAGGAAAGGCTTGAAAACATAATTAATCAAACTTCAAAAAGTTGAGAGTGAATTAAAAGGGCCAAAAGACATAACTAGAAAATCATAATGACCTTCATATGTTTTAAAGGTTATTTTGGTTATAATTTGATGAATCTTGAATGAAGATCCAACTTGGTAAATAAAACTAGTCCCTACAATTACTCTAATAATTCAATGACAAAAATATGAAACTTATCTTTAATGGTGATCTCTATAGTCATGATATATATACCATGAACAATCTTTTGTTGTAAATAATCACCCGTGAATACAAGGCACTTTGGCTAGGTTAAATACTGTGAACTTCTAGCTTTTCTTGAACCATACACTTAATCTCATTATTCTAGGCATATGGGTATATGTAGTGTTGGATGTTAGGAGAAAAGATATTCCAGATCAATTGAACGACATGATGGTGCTCTTGAGCATGGGTAAGACCTTTATGTATCTCAACAAATACTTTGCAATGATTGTTGTCAACTTGAAATCCAAGGGAAAAGAAGGTTTAGATGTTTGAACATTTCATGAGAACAATTGTGCAATTAGTCTTGGTTGTCTCCTTTCAAAACAATTTGTTCATGTTATGTTATGTTAATTTAGATGTTTTTCCTTGCATGGCTTTTTTTGCCTTCTAAAGAAAATCTCTTAAACTTTTTTTTGACAGTTAAAACCCACTATTTTTAATAGTTCTAACCATTATATCCCTAATACCACATAAACATCGCCCATCCTAGAATGATCCCCCATAGCGGGCTTAAAACTATGGCAGTTAAACAATTTATGGTACCTCTATGTAAAATCATTACTTGAAATTTTGGTGCTAGATATATAAAGAAATTGAGAAGTTTAGATAATATTTAGTTAATGAAGTTGTGTATTACCATAATTAATCAACAACATTATTTTTTTTTCTTGAATTTTTTTACCAAATAAAACAAAACATATTTTCTATTTGAACAACCATACACTTCATTCGGCATATATATATATATATATATATAAACAAGTGAAATAAGTAACAAAGATACTCGGCACTTATCTTTTAAGACAAATAATTAAAAAGAAATAGTAAATAATAAAAAAATAATTTATAAATATATATTAACATTATTGTTAAAATTAAATTTGAATTTATTAAAATTTATTTTATTACTTATATAAACAATTATTTTATAAATCAAAATTTATGAGATCAAAATGTCTTTCCATAAATCTCACAACAATTTTTTTTTTTTTTTTGCTACTTTGCATCTTGTTAATATGAATTTATATCTTTATTTTTCATGGATTATAGTTAATAATTTTTTTATTAACTATAATTTTTTTTAATAGAAATATATTAAATTAAAAAAAATATGAATTTAAATGTATATTTGATCTTAACATACTATATATATTTTTTCTTTTCTAATTTTAATATTTAAAAAATATAATATACATTTTTATTTTATATTTAATATAAGATTAAATAACTAAATATGAGTGGATATCAATTAAATATTAACTAATTTGTTATAAGTTATTTGTCTATTTTAATAAAAATACCTGAAAAAATGAATGACATGTTTTGTTCGAGTCAATAGTAATCTAAGATCTTGCGGAATGGCCAGGGTTTGGATGTTTTGGCTTTGAAAACCCTAGTTAGAGGCCAATGAGAGGATGTAGCAGACTTGGAGTCCAACTAATCGCCTCCGATTAGCCTAGTGCCAGCAAAGAGAAAAAAGTGGGAATTCGTTTTTTTGTCTTTTCTACTACATTCCTTCACGTTGAGCCGCTAATGAGGGTTTTCTTGCCTTTCTACCCTTATTTTTTCAGCTCTTTGAGCTTGGTTTAGGGGTCCATATTTGTTAAGGGGGTTTAGTTTCTTGTCTCAACCTTGACATACTCTTTCTTTAAAATTGGATGTGACTTTAGACAGTGTACGTGGAGGAGGATTGTCGCGTGTTTGCTTTGGTGGCGGATCGGATTTTTGATGTGACCTTTGCCAAGTTTTTGGGATACATATCTTTTGACCGGTTCTTACCTGGATTTTTGGATGGATTTGATAAGTGTTTCAGCAGACAAAAGTCTTTCATCAACTCATTATTCAACCAAACATTTTGGGAAATTGGATTTTTCAACGGATTGTCTTACTAATACTGTTTCGGTTCAACCTAAGAATGATTGGAAACCTTGATTGACAAGGGAAGGAGCAAGGTACAAAATAAGGTTAAAAGCGTATAAAGCTAGGGATGGTCTGGTCGGGTTTGAATTAGGGATAGATGTTAATATGGATCGAGTCAAGGTGTTATCTAAATGAGCGTTGGTAGGAAGACTGGAGTTTGCTAAAATAAATAAAGGAGAGATGCAAGCTTGGGTTAACATGATTTGGGTGCCGAAGGTAGGTTATGCTCCACGTATTAATCTCTTGATAAATGGTTGGATTATTTTCATTTTTTCAGAAGAAGAGAAATTTGTTAAAATCTTGGGTAGGGTTTGGACTTACAACGAGGGTTATCTTTTTTTAAAACGTTGGCATATTGCTTCCAACCCTGCCAGTGAGAGGCAAACTTAGAGACATCTTTGGATGCTCTTACTTGGCTTCCCCTAGAGATATGTACGTAGAATGTTTTGGAAGACTTAGCGAACTCAGTTGGTAAATTCACCAGGGTTGACAAGAATTCATTCCATGGTATGAATAATATGGTGGCTAGGGTTATGGTGGAACTTGATATTGCAAAAGGGATTCTCGCATAGTTAGAGATGACTTGGGGAGCTATGGTTTTTTGCTAGAAACTCAATTATTTGCACATCCCTTTTAGATGTTTTTATTGCAGAAATACGTGACATGTCAAATCCCATTGTCCTTTTCTGATTTCGGGTATTCAACCTACTTGGTCTGAAACCCTCTTGGATTCACCTTCTTTTGCTTACTCTAGTGTGGAAGGGCAGAAACTTCCCTTGGATTTCAACACTGACTTCCAAGAAACAGGTAAGAGTAACTCTGATTAGTCAACTCATTATGAGGATGTTACTAAAGATTAATTAAATTTTTATCTTGCCGTAGAGAAAGCTCTGGATCATCGTCTGTCGTATGGGAAAATGTTTGCTAATTTGAAGTCAGATTTAGCTTGTAACATTTCTAGAAAAAATTTGGGTCAAGAGTTTGATATAGTCTCTACTGGGGTAATTTTGGAGAAGGGGTTAAACGAGGGTTTACCTTCTACATTGTTTGAACAAAACCTGGGCAGAGATTTTGTTACAGTTTCTCTCGGGGATAATTCAGAACAAAGGTTTAGCAAGGGTTTTACTTTGGATAATTTTTTACTAGATTAAAACTGCCCAAAATTTCCCCTAGATTCACCTTCTTTTGCTTACTCTAGTGTGGAAGGGCAGAAACTTCCCTTGGATTTCAACACTGACTTCCAAGAAACAGGTAAGAGTAACTCTGATTACTCAACTCATTATGAGGATGTTACTAAAGATTAATTAAATTTTTATCTTGCCGTAGAGAAAGATCTGGATCATCGTCTGTCGTATGGGAAAATGTTTGCTAATTTGAAGTCAGATTTAGCTTGTAACATTTCTAGAAAAAAATTGGGTCAAGAGTTTGATATAGTCTCTATTGGGGTAATTTTGGAGAAGGGGTTAAACGAGGGTTTACCTTCTATATTGTTTGAACAAAACCTGGGCAGAGATTTTCTTACAGTTTCTCTCGGGGATAATTCAAAACAAAGGTTTAGCAAGGGTTTTACTTTGGATAATTTTTTACTAGATTAAAACTGCCCAAAATTTCCCCTAGATTCTATTTTGGCTGAAAAAGGAAATTTGTTAAACCCTAATGTCCCAAACCCTCCTGTGGATGTAAAACTATTTTTTTTAAACCCTAATGTCCCAAACCCTCGTGTGAGCGATGTTTAATCTTAAAAGAAAGTGGGTATGATCAGTATGATGTCCAGGTTTTAAAAGTTCCGCTAGAGGACTTTTTGAAAAACCCTTGTTCCAATCCAAAGGTCAATTCCCTTCAATCAATTCGGTACCAGAATGTAACAATAAGGAAGAAGAAAATGCCACAAAAGTCTCTTCTGTGGACTTAGATCCGTTGAGTTACAAACCCTTATCTGCTTATATTAAAAAGGTCTCTTTACCTGATAATGTTTCTGGGAAGCTTAGAGCACAAAATCCCCAAGTTATCATTATTTAATGACAATCCTCTCTCCTAATGTAAAGGATTTGGGTAAGGATGAAAGGATTAGGCCCTTATCTAAACGTATTTCAGATACTAATCCTGCTATTTTACTTCTACAAGAAACTATGTGTCCTGCGTCCATAGCAATTGAAATAATAGCAAATCTTTTACCAGGTTGGGAATTGTCTACTGTCATTACTTCGGGCCTTTCGGGTGGTCTTTTATCTTGTTGGAATCCAAAGTTTTTTCAGTTAAATCCTTTTAAAACCGACTGGGGCATTGTTTTGGAAGGGAAACTGGGTTTTATTGATTTAGATGTGACATTTCTTAATATGTGTGCCCCTTACAAGAATAGATAATGTTTTTTGGATTGTCTCTCATATTCTGGGTTATTAAATGTTGAAAAACTTGTTATAGCTGGAGATCTAAATTTTGCTACTTCACCTGCAAATATTTGGGGATCTAGGGCAGAGGTGGATTTGCTGGATGATTTTTTCAACAATCTCTTGGGAAGCTTTGACCTTGTAGACATCATTCCTCCAGTTATTAAACAAACCTGGACGAATGGAAGGACTGGGAAGGAAGGTATTTTAAAAATATTGGACATATTTGTTATCAAATCCTCATTGGTTCAAAGTTTTTAGAGATATAGAACTTGGGTGGGGAAGACTAGAATTTTTGATCACTAACCTATCTTCTTACAATTTGATGGAACTCTTCCTAAACAAAGTTATCCTTTCAAGTTTAATAGTTCCTAGCTTGATAATGATAATTTTGCACTTTTGTTAGGAATGTCTGGAAAATTTTAAATTAGACGATGAGTGCAATCCCCACAACAGGATTTGAACCCGAAATCCGATGACATCCGACGTATCGTACTGATGTGTCGGACAACAATGATTAAAAGCACTGAGCCTTTTTCATTATTTTAGAGCCATTGAATTTTCGACACTAGGGCGTAGGTTTTTCGATGGCTATGGCATCGAATTTCATTATTTTAGCGTTGTCGAATTTCTGACACTAGGGCGTAGGTTTTTCGATGGCTATGGCGTCGGATTTCCGACACTAGGGCGTAGGATATTCGATGGCTATGCGTAGGATATTCGACGGCTATGCGTAGGATATTCGACGGTTATGGGTCGGATTTTCGACACATATAAAAGGTTTTTTGAAATAAAATAATGTCATATTTCAAATTATTTGCCCCAATATTTCCAACGGTAACTATGTTTAGGGCGTCGGATATTCGACGACTGTGCAATTATAAATTTAAACATTTTAAAACATTCCGACATGTTTGTTGTAGAAGCGATGGACGGTTTGCGAAAATTATTTATTCGTCGACGGACGGTTTCAGGAATTGTTTTATTCTTCAACGGGCCATTGCGGGAATTTTTTTTTCTTCGACAGACAGTTTGTCGGGGTTTTTTTATTCTTCGACAAACCTCCATTTGAGAAAATTGTGATGCGTGGAACTTGATTTTTTATTATTGTTGATAGTATTCATTCACGAAGTTTGTGACAAAATGTCAAATAGAAATATTCCTGATCCAAACGAAAACAACCGACAATTGCTTGCTAGACTATAGGATGAAGCAAAACGAAGGGGTGATGGCAAATGTTATTGTCTGTGTACTCAATGTAGGGGATTTAAGAGGAGACGAATATTGATCTCAACAGCCACAAAACATTGCAGGGAACATGGACACGCTGAGGGGGGGAATGAATATTGTCCATTTGTAGGTTTAGCATTATAAAGTTTTTTATATTCTTTGCTTTGGTTATTGTATGTATTATTTTAATATTTCCTATATTAATGTATATCTATTGATGTTTCCATGTATTTATAAAGGAAAGACACCCTACAACATATCGTCCAAAGGAAGTGCTTTCAGAACAAGTTCCGAATCAGGATCATGGCGGTCTATGTTTAATGGAGAACAAATGAATGATCATATTGAACAAGATGATCATACTGATAACGAAGTTGAAGATGATGGTACAAATACATTGATCCATTATTTATTTAATGCTAGAATGGATGGTGACGATGACGATGATAATGAAAATGATGATGACTTTGATGATGTTCACGGTATACCTCTTCTCGATAAGGCATATGAACCCCTTTATGAAGGATCCAAAACAAAACTTCTCTCTGCTGTATTGTTGATAATGAACATGAAGGTTATGAATGGTGGCTGCATTAGGGGAATTTTGAGGTAAAAAAATGGCCTCCAAACAAAAAAAGTACTATTAAAATCAACTTTTTAAGAACCAATCACAATCTAGAGAATGACATCATCTATAATAGTTGAGTTGACATTATTTGAGTTAAGGTTGCTTATTTGTCATATTCTAAAAGGTTGATCAAAATCTATGGTTAACCATGGTAGTCTATAAGTACTTTTACACCTAGAGTAAAGTACTAATGTCTTTTCACACTTTTTCAATAAAATATATTATTACTTTTACACCTAGAGTAAAGTACTAATGTTTTTTTCACACATTTTCAATAAAATATATTATTACTTTTACACCTAAAGTAAAGTACTAATGTCTTTTCATACTTTTTCAATAAAATATATTATTGTCCCTTCATATATTTTGAAAAAGATAATAATATAGTTTTTCAATTAATATCCATGTCTTTACACAATTTTCAATATATGTTATATTTATTGAATTTTTCTTAATGTTAATTTTTTTATTTATTTACATAGTTTTACTTATGAATATATGATATATTTTTCCATATTTCTTAATCTCAAAAATATCATATAATTATATTTTTTAATTGAACTTTATTTTATTTTGTTATTTTTAAAAAATATTATTAATTTTTCTAATACTTTTAAAATATTTTATTATTAGATTGGTATAAAAAAAATTATAATAAAAAACATTACAAAATAATATATTCATAAAAACCCCAATTTATGAGAATTTTATTAAATTAATTCCATTATAAAAACACATAAATTATTTTAATAAGAAAATAAGTAATTTAAATTAAAAAAAATATATTTATTATTTTAAATTTTAATTTTCGAATTATTTGTTAGGCATATTAGATGTAAATTTTATTAAGAACCTAAAAAATATAAGTTATAATAAAAAATTAAAAAGAGACATGCTATCTTAAATTATAATTTTCAAACACTGAATTAATCATATCATAAAAATACATCAATTATATAAAGAAACAAAAGAACATAAGTTATAATAAAAAAATAAGAATATATATATATATATATATATATATATATATTTTAAATTTCAGTTTTCAATGTGTGGTTGGAGAAAATTTGAAATTTTTGATGTTTTTTTAATTTTGTATTATTTGATTGTCTTTTCATTGTGTCTATACTTTTTTATTAAAACATATTTGATTGTCTTTTCATTGTGTTTATATTTTATTATTAAAAGTAATCTCCAAGTTCAAGGACATAAATGCATCAAAGTACTACACATTTTTTGGAAATTAAAATTAGCTTTTAGTCACTTCAATATAACATCTTTTATTATATTTGTTTCTAGTATGTAACTCAACCATGGTTATCTAAATTGTACATTTAATGTAGTGGAAAGGTGAGTTGTCAAGTATATCTTCCTGATAAAATGCCTAGTTCATAATATTTTAATATATCCCTTATGAGGCCCATTTTTGACCTCAAAATTCCCCTAATAGTTTCAAACACTGCAATCTCACGGATGCTAAGGTATGTAAAATAATCCATCACATATATAGGATCGTGATAAAGTTTATCTGTATTCCTCTAATAATTGTATTGTTAACTCATTATTGATCATTGTATGGATGAAGCGTGTTTCGTTAATATTATTTATTTATTACATTAACTATATATATATATATATATATTACGTAGCTTGATAGCTGAATTTTCGTTACCACCATCAAATATTTTACCTCGCAGATATTGAGATTTATCTTCCATCATGAAAGAGATTGGAATGCATTATGAAGTAATTCATGCATGCCCCGATGACCATGTTATATATTATAATTAGCATGAATTTGCAACAGAATGTCATGTAAGTAGATATCGAACAGATAAAGTAACAAAAAAGGTGTCTGAGAAGGTTCTTCGTTATATTCCCATCATTCCACGTTTGCAACGACTGTTCAAGTGCAAAAACATAGCGCAAGAACATAAGTCAAGATGATGTTATCCGAATGCCTGCAGATGGTTCTGCTTTTAGAGATATGGAGGAAAAGTGGCCTCACTTTAGAGAAGAACCACATAATCTTAGGATTTATTTGGCAATAGACGGTGTTAATCCATTTGCATAGATGAAATCCATTTAGACGGTGTGGCCTATTTTTGTTATCAACAATAACATTCCTCCATGGTTGGCAATAAAGAGGGAGCACATAATGTTGTCGATGCTTATTCCAGGTTTTTTGTGTCTACAACTGTTTTATTTCTAATGTAGTTGTGGCATCTCATTTGTCGTATTATGTTTCCTAATTTCATATATATATATATATATTTTTATTTTACTCTTGTTCATGGTTTATATATCTTAATGGTTCTCATAATGATATATTTTATATGTACTTCAAATCAATCAGGTAAGTTCCAAGTCAAAGATATGAATGTATATATCAAACCTCTTATAGATGAGCTACTGAAGTTATGGAATGGAATCACTATGTATGACGTATCTAGACCAATACGACAAAGACAATTTCAATTCCACGCAATGGTTGTATGGACAATACACGATGCCCTTGGGTTAACTTCATTTTGTGGTTTGTATTTTTAAGTTCCACTTTAATTGCATTTAATTATATGGAGTAGTTAGAATAGTTTATATATTCTTATAATTGACATAGATATTCCATATCTAAATATTGTAGGTCTTCAGACAAAGGGTAAATTTGCCTGTCCAGTTTGTGGTCCTAATATAAAATCTCGTCGCTTAAAAAGTTTAATAAAGGAGGTGTTTGATGAGTATAGGCATTTCCTCTCTAAGAATCATAGGTATAGAACAAGTGAAAAAAATCTTTTCAATGGGAAGTAGGAGACTACATTAAAACCACGGAGAATGACACCTCACCTTTGGAAGATGCAATATAATAGAAATCGTCATCATGGTACGTATGGATCATCATATATGAATTGTTATGTATTTTAATTTTTATTGTGAGTTGTTTATTGTAGTGGCCATATTTGATTTATGATGTAATTTATTTATAAACTAATATTCATGATGTCCATCGTGATCATGAAGGCATTAATGGGCTTCCACGAGGAATGAAAAGTTATCCTATTCAATTCAGCAGGTTGCCCTACTATGAGCACCTACAAATTGCTCATTTGTTTGATACAATGCATATTGGAAAGAATGTTACTGAAACATTATGGCAACTACTGGAGCTAAGGAGGGAGAAAGATAAAGTTGTGAAAGCTTGCAAAGACATTCAAGAAAGTAACCATGCAATGAAAGACGTCATCCAATTTCATAGCAACGGAGACCAAGTTAATATAAACTCAATTCCATGGATGTTTACGGAACAACAAAGCAATGTTGTCAAAGAAGTAATGCAGAAAATTAAATTTCCCACTGGATTTTGTGCGAACTCGAAGAATATCATAACAAAAAAAAGGTGATTTTGCGGGGGTCAAAACACATGATTGGCACGTCTTCATCAAGGTAATTATTATTGTTATGTCCATATAATTTATTTTTTTTCATTTTATTGCGTATATATATTTTTCTTTTTTGTATACTCTTTGTTTAATAATTGGCGTCATTTGTATATTGATACAATATGTTCTACCTTTCTCTCTCCCGGACAACTTCGACAACAATGTCAAACAAGTTATATATAATCTTGGTAAATACATGAGGTAACTAGTGATTACTTGCATGTGCTTAGTGTTTCTTTAATTCTCTGTATAATTTATATTTGTTTTTTTGTGCACTATTTCATCATATGTAATTTAAAGTTTTTTTTTGTTAAATATCGTTATTGGTTTGCGTCACTTGTAGATGGTTGACATCTAAAGAAATCCATAAAGAAGATATAAAGTATTGGAAGAGAGAAATTCCTTGTCTCATGTGTGAAATGTAGAAGCATCTACCTTCAGCATTTTTCAATGCACAGGAACACTACCTCATACACCAAGTTGAGGAGATTGAGTTGTGTGGACCTGTGCACTCAAGGTCCATGTGGATGGTTGAGAGGCACTTGAAATTTATGAAGGGTTTGGTGAGACAATGAGCACATATTGAGGGTTCTATGATGGAAGGATATGCGGTATACCAAAACATGTTGTATGTTAGTGAATATATTCCTATTTTAGCATCAAAGCTCAATTTATGTCTCATTTGTGATCCAGACTCCAATAACAGATTTGAAGGGGAGCAACTGAAGGGGAAAGGTAAATTGAGGAAGGTGAAAGGTAATTATTAGCTAGTGGATGTTTATTATATCGTTCATATTCTAATTGCATTTTCTAGTTATTGCATCAATTAAGAGCATATACTTTGTTCAAGAGATTTACATATGTGTTTCATTTTAATGGTTATTGTCATCAAGCAGTTGGTCGAGAATGGGATGCAATTCATTTATACATCGCAACAATCTTGACTGGATGAAGGTATGGATTGAACGATGTAAACAATTGGGTCATGGAATATCATGGGAAGGTGTGGCTTCATTGGTAAAAGCAGCACAACACAATGGAGATAGAAATCTAACAGAAAGGGAAATCGATTTAGCATATGGTTTAAAAGATAAAATGGCAAGCATATTAATCATTAATCCCTCTAAATATTTTATTTTGAAAATTACTTTTTGACGTACATGTTGTTCTTTTCCATTTATTGCTGCATAACTACTGAATCGTTGTGTAATCTTTTTGTGTATTGCTTATTGCAGGTAAAATACCATAAGGCTATGGTCTGCAATGGTGGTAGATATCGGATAAAAAAATTGGATGAAACAAAGAAAACATCAGATTGTGGGATATATGCAGTCTTTGAGGTGACCAATGTTTCATCTAGAAGTGACAGACATCTAGAAGTCTCAAAAAAATCAATACTATGGGTATTTGGAAGATATTATACAGTGTGACTTTAAATCCTTTAAGGTAGTTCTATTCGTTGTCAAATGGTACAGGTTACGATTGAATCAACGTGATCCCAATAGAACTATTATTGAACATGATAATGGATTTACCATGGTAAATACAAGGTTGTTTGAGCCAGGAACAGAGCCCTATGTTCTTCCAAGCCAATGTGAACAGGTATTTTACTCGAAGGTTCTAGGTAAAGCGGGCTGGTCATTTGTTGTGAGACACGATCCAAGGGGAAGGCCGATAAAGTATAACCTAGATGATGGTAACGAAGAGGGTTCTCTGGAAGAAGAAGACGATGATGGAGAGCATGATCAACATGAGTTAGCTGATGATGATGATCCAACAGAAGATGTCCAAGAAATAGTTGAATCAGATGATGTAGCAGACAATGCCGATGAAGATTATACCGATGATGACATGATGAGCATAACTGATGATGATGATGATGATGATGTGGCCAATCCTTACAATGTTGACTCTGTATCTGATGATACAGATGATGACTTGGATGAAGAAGACGATGACATGGATGAAGAAGACGATGAAATATATTGAAAGGTAAATCTTTAATTAGACCTATTCTTTTATCTTATTTAAAAAAAGAGAGTATCTAACATCATCACCATTACCATCATCATCATCATGTTGATCATCATCGTCACAGTCATCATCATCATCATCGTCATCATCATCATCATCATCGTCGTCTTCATGATCATCATGACCATCATCATCATCTTCATCATCATTGTCATCATCATCATCGTCATCAACATCATCATTACCATCATCATCATATCCATCATCATCATCATCATCATCATCGTTATCCTCATGATCATCATCATCATCACCAGCATCATCATCTTCATCATCATCGTCATCCTCATGATGATGATAATCATCATCAACATCATCATCACCATCATCATCATCATCATCATCATCATTTTCATCCTCATGATCACCATCATCATCATATTCATCCTCATGATCACCATCATCATCATCATCATCATCATTGCCACGATTAATATCATCATCATCATCATTGCCATCCTCATGATGATGATAATCATCATCATCATCATCAAGATCATCATCATCATCATTGTCATCGTCGTCATCAACATCATCATCATCATCATCAACAACATCATCATCATCATCATCATCATCATCAACAACATCATCATCATCATCATCATCATCATCATCATCATTGTCATCGTCATCATCAACATCATAATCATCATCATCATCATCATCATCATCGTTGTCGTCATCTTCATCATCGTCGTCTTCATCGTCATCTTCATCATCATCATCTTCATCATCATCGTCATCATCATCATCATCATCGTCATCCTCATGATGATGATAATCATCATCAACATCATCATCACCATCATCATCATCTTCATCATCATCGTCATATTCTTCATCATCTTCGTCTTCATCATCATCACCATCATCATCATCTTCATCATCATCGTCATCCTCATGATGATTAAAATCATCATCAACATCATCACCACCACCATCATCATCATCGTTATCATCATCATCATCATCATCACCATCACCATCATCATCATCGTCATCATCATCATCATCATCCTCATGATGATGATAATCATCATCAACATCATCATCGTCATCATCATCATCTTCATCCTCATGATCATCGTCATCATCATCATCGTCGTCACCATCAACGTCATCATCATCGTTATCATCATCATCGTCATCCTCATGATGATGATAATCATCATCATCATCATTTTCATCGTTGTCATCAACATCTTAGTCATCATCATCACCATCATCATCATCATCATAATCATCAACATCATCATCGTCGTCATCATCACACATCATCATCATCGTCGTCCTCATGGTGATGATAATCATCATCATCACCATCATCATCATCTTCATCATCATCGTCATCATCATCATCATCATCGTCGTCGTCGTCGTCATCTTCATCATCGTCATCTTCATGATGATGATAATCATCATCATCATTATCAACATCATCATCACCATCATCATCATCTTCATCATCATTGTCATCATCATCATAATCATCATCATCGTCTTCATCATCGTCATCTTCATGATCATCAAAGCTAAGGGATGGGAGGGAGGTAATTGTTTCACTTTATTTGGTTGATATTTTTAAATATCCCCAACTTTATGTGTTTTCACAAACCATAAAAAATAGGAATATTTTTGTTGCAAGAGAAGATAAGAATAATAGAGTAATATGATAACTTATAATAATTATAATAGTTTTTAAGATATGATTTTATAATATTATAATGGAAAGCATTGAACTTGAACTTTTTGTGTAGCTAGGTTCTACCCTAGTTGTCACTAGCTTGACTCACATGCTAAACTTTTCAATTATCCTTCAAAGCTATATTTTCATTTATCCAAGATAGGGGTGTGTTGTTATGTAGATGGTTCTTCCCTCATTAATGTGAAGGTTCATTATTCAAGTTAGGATGTTTTTCTTCCTCTTAGGTTTGCATCTCTCTATTGAACATATATTTGGGACCCATAGTTCTGGAAGTCGAGGAATCTATTAGATATAAGAAGTATCTCAAGGATACAAAAAATTCCTTTCATTTTATTGGCTATATTCAACAATTTCCTTCTCATCACTTTTTGATTGAAAGGGTTGCCAACATTATGCAATTTATTTCGAAAATGAATATTTGAATTAAACTAAGTTTTACTTATTCTTAATGTTGGTGGATTACAAACAAGTATCTTTGAAGTATAGTAAGTTTTACTTATTTTTAATGTTGGTGAAAAGTTCATATCACTACCTATATGTGGATATGTGTAGAAATTAACCTTCCAAAAGACTACCATAGGACATGTTTTTAGAAGCCATTGACTATGTTGTTGTTAGGACATGATGATGATGATGATGAGGAGGGTCATGATTATGAAGACGATGATGAGGATGATGATGACGATGATGACGATGATGGTGATGGTGATGATGATGATGAAGAGGACGACGATGATGATGATGATGATGAAGATGATGATGATGATAAAGAGGATGATGATGATAATGATGAAGAGGACAATGATGATGACGATGACGTTGATTATGATGATGATGAACATCATCATTTCCGTCATCATCATCATCATCATCATCACCGTTGTCGTCGCCATTACCATCATCATCATCATCATGACGATGATGGTGATGATGATGAAGTTGATGAATATGATGGTGATCATCATCATTGCCATCATCATCATCATCATCATCACTGTCATCATCTCCATTACCATCATGATGATGATGATGACGATGATGGTGATGATGATGATGACGATGATGATGAGGGTCATGGTGATGATGATGAAGAGGACGATGATGACGACGATGACTTTGATGATGATGATGATGATGACGATGAGGAGGAGGGTCATTATGATGATGAGGGGGTTCATGATGATGAAGATGATGACGATGATGATGACAATGATGACGATGATGACCATCACTGTCATCATCGCCATTACCATCATCATGATGATGAAGATGACGACGACGACGACGATGATGATGATGATGATGAGGGTCCTGATAATGAAGACTACAATGTTGAAGACGATGACAACGATGATGATGATGATGACAATGATGATGGTGATCATTGCCATCATCATCATCATCATCACCTTCATCATCACCATTACCATCATGATGATGATGAAGATGACGACGACAATGATGATGATGATGATGAGGGTCATGATAATGAAGACCACGATGTTGAAGATGACGACGACAATGATGATGATGATGATGATGATGATGATGACGGTGATGATGATGATGATGATGACGATGAAGATGATGATGATCAACATAATGATGATGATTAGGTGAGATTGTAGGGATTAGCTGAGATTGTAGGGATTAGGGATCATCATCATCCTCATCAACAACAACATCATCATCATCAGCATCATTGTCGTCATCAACAACATCATCAACGTCGTCATCATCATCATCATCATCATCGTCATCGTCATCATCATCATCGTCATCGTCGTCATCGTCATCGTCATTGTGATCATCATCATTTCATATGATATCAACATGGCCATCACCATCATCATCATCATCATCATCATCGTCGTCGTCATCATCGTCGTCATCATCGTTTATGTTAACAATTTGGTATCATCGTCATCACCACCACCACCATCATCATCTTCATCTTCAGGGGTTTCATTATAGGGATTAGGTGAGATCACCATCATCATCATCATCATATTATAATAAAAAATACTATTCCTAAGTTAAAAATACATATACCTAAGTTAAAAATACTATACCTAATAAAAAAATACTATTATGGCAATACATATAATATAAAATAAAAATAAAATACATATAATATAAAATAATATATAATAAAAAATACATAGTCTTTTCCGACATTGTCGCGACTCGTTTTGGACAGTTTTATGCAATTTGGACATTTTTATGAATTTTGGAGTAGCTTCGGTGTGTCATTTCGTGGTGGCTCTGGTGTATCATTTCGAGTAGCTCTGGTGTATCATTTCATGGCTACGGTGTATCATTTCGACTAGCTCTGGTGTATCATTTCGCGGCTCTGGTGTATCATTTTTATGAAATTTGGACTAGCTCCCGGTTTCTATTTGGAGCTAAAGGTTGACATTTGGAGCTCAGGGTACATAATTGGAGCTCATGGTTGAGAATTGGAGCTCATGGTTTCGATTTGGAGCTCACAGTTCACATTTGGAGCTCACAGTTCACGTTTGGAGCTCACGGTTTCGCTTTGGAGCTCATGGCTCAACGTGTAAGCAACACCTCATTTTTTTGGGAATGCTATGACAGGGGTTTTTGGGCAAGCAACCGGTTCATGGTTTTAGTTTTTTTGGGCATGCTGTGATGTTTGCTGTGTATTTGTGGGAAAACATCTACAACCACATCAATTCCAAACTGAAATTTTAGATGCCCTAGATTGCCACATTACATTAGGATAGATGAGAGCTAGGGGAAACATTATCTCTTGGCTCACCATATCCCACCCATCATCGGAGCTGCAAGGGAGTAGGGAGCAGTTTTATGTGAATACTCGACCTGAATAGAGCAGTGGTTTACTTTTAGAAATAGTTCCCACTCTTTATTGCGCACCAAGATTTTGTTACAACATTTAGAAACCTGACTTGAATGAGATGAATCCCCCACCCCTATATGATTATAAAGGGTTTGTCAATGTTGGAATGAACTCAATTAACCGCTCGGTTTCCAAAATTGATCTAACTCAGTTTATGGATGATTGGATTTTTCTTCGTGTCATTTAGAACATCCATGTCTATATGTATCCAAGCTATGCATCAAATCGAATGGATAGCATATACAACAGGGGGGTTGTCCATTGGATAGGGGAAACAAACGGATTACCAGCATGAGGGAAATACAACAAGTTTTGTTTGGTCTTATTAGGTCCTTAATTTTTAATTTTTAAAATAACATTTGTTTGGATGAGGTGGTGAGAGATGGAAGACAGTTGGTTAAAGAAGGAGAGGAGATAACAGGCAGTCCATCAAGCCAAACAGTGAAGAAAGACATTGGATATATAGGGTTTTGATTGGAACTCCCCACCCTTAAGAGAGGATATATTTTGTAAAGGTTTAGGCCTGGAAAAGGGTTGCTGGTATTGTTATTAATGATGTTGTTATAGTTAATAGCTAGTATAATATGGTTAAACAGTAGAAGGGTGTTGCAGTTGCTTGAATTGTAAGGTTTTTGGGATAATAGTGGATAGTCATTCTTGTAATATGATCTGTACTAGACTTGTTATATTTATGTTATGAGGATGTATTGGATTATGATGAATATTGATGGAATGAGACCCCCATTCAAAATATTTGGTTTGTTCCTTTTATATGCAAACTAAGTGTTGTTTTTTTCTTTCTATGTTAATAAATGAATTCTTATTTAGTATAGTTGTGTCACATTCTGTAGTAGAAGGTACTAATAATTATAAGGGATCATTTGTTCATGGTGGTATGGGAATGAGTTGCACTTGAATAAATTGGGACTTGCATAACTAAATAAAGGAACCTTATATGGTGGAGCAAACATTGATCGTGATGTCAATGTTGCATTAGAGTCAAATAGAATTTAGTGTCGTGTGATGCTTTGGGTTAGACCTTCCCCTCTCCAAACATTGAATATGCCAATGCTTGGACTATAATAGACCACCTTTGTTGGACACTAATGCAAACCCATGTATGAGTTTGAGCCAACATTTACATCCACTCTACAAGATCTCCAGAGAACTAACATCATTATTTGTCCATTACTATAAAGGAGATGTACTAGAATATTTTCCTGGACTTGTTGATTTCACCATTAAGTTCAACATAAATGGTAAACAAAGAGGATCAGTAAGAAATATACAACACTTTGTAGGAAATCGAATGAGGAGAGAATATCTTCCACAAGGGCTTGATTTTGTGGAGGGTAAACTGGATCCTCAATAGATTCCTCATCAAGAACAGGATCCCGTATCTTGTATAACAACTTTAGAATATTTACAATTGAGTATACACCCTTAGTAGGAATCCACATATACCAATTTCTTATGTCACATTTTTGCAAGTTAAGATATATATTGAACATATGCATCTTAATATCCTTAGGGCCACATTCAACCTTGGAAGAGATTCAATATGTAATTCAACATGAAACCTAGCAGAATCCTATTTCCCATGGAATTTCAGAATGCATTCCTCCTAACTATAATTATGACATTGATTAGGATACCCCAAGATGTCCAAGAAAACCATTTGAATCTTCTCTGAAATGCCGAGTTATGCACTACAGAGTAGCACTGAAGAGGTTAAAACATCCACTCTACAGGATCTCCAGAGAACTAACATCATTATTTGTCCATTACTATAAAGGAGATGTACTAGAAGATTTTCCTGGACTTGTTGATTTCACCGTTAAGTTGAACCTAAATGATAAACATAGAGGAGCACTAATCAAGCTACAAAACTTTGCAGGAAATCGAATGAGTAGAGATATAATGATGTTAGTTCTTGGAGATCCTGTAGAGTGGATGCTTGGTTTCTATATAGGTTCCAAATATTTAGGTTCCTCATTAGATGCTTCACTATATGAAGCATATATGGGGTCCCCAAAACTATGATTATTTATTTCAAATATAACATCCAACTCTTCATGAAATGGATAAATGCATGCATTTTCCATCTCATCATCAAACAAGGGTTTGCCTACAAAATATTCCTCATCAGAATCTCAACAATATGGACCATCTAATTCAGATTCTTGGGATGAGGTAATATAATAGGAGAATGGGTTCTTTCATAAATAGGGCCTTCTTCAAAGGAATCTTCATGGATTTTTTCAAGAGCTTGATTTTTGTGGAGGGTAAACTGGAGCCTCAACAGATTCCTCATCAAGAATATGATCCCATATCTTGTATAACAACTTGAGAATATTTACAATTGAGTATACACCCTTACTAGGAATCCATATATACCAATTTATTATGTCACTTTTTTGCAAGTTAAGATATATATTGAACATATTCATCTTAATATCCTCATGGCACATCCAAATGTGTGCTCCCCCTGACATGTAGACTTCTTAATTTGCTGAAATATGAACTCCCCCTATAATACTGCTGAGATTTGTTTGGAGGTCTATTTATGAATAATTTGACTGTACCAAGATTGGTTTCTTTTGAATGATGTCTGCTACAGAGCCAAGTCAACTACAAAGTCTTATCGAAGACTTGAATCATGTGAAGAGTAGTATTTTTAAATATCTTTGGATGAGTATGTATGCATAATATGGGAATTATAACTCTTGCTGTGGACATATCTTCCTTGCATGCAGACATAATTTTGGTCCCTAAAATCCACCTCATTTATTGGATAAAGGCTTTGATTGCAGCAATTTTGAGATCACCATTAGGATCATAAATTAGGTACACTGGTGAAAATAGTAGTCATTGCACCATTAGGATCATAAATTGCTTCCAACTTCACTTGTGTTGCTGCATCATCCTTCAGTAATTGATTTGTTGATGTGGGTTATTTCTCCCATTCCCTCCAGCTTACCAACCCGCCAGCAAGCTAACCAACCAGTCACTCGCACCTCTCTTAGCTTACGTGATTCCCTTATCTACGATTCCCCTTCTGAAATGGTAAACTCAGGATACAAAGGGTATTACCCCACCGAAATTATGAATTAATCCCATTATACCATGGGAGCATATAGCAAAATCCAAAATCTTTCTTCATGTATTGCACCACATCAATAGCTTGTGTTGCTTCATGGGAAGCTACAAGAATATACAACATAAGTTCTCGTCGGCTCCGTGTTTTGGTACCAGGGATCCTATACTGACATTCCACTTGCATAATGTTGAAGAGGATATAAGATAATTGCAATATTAAGTGTGGAAATGTGTGTATCATGTTTACTCATGAAAGCAACACCATCAGAATTAGAGTTGCAAATTCTCACCTACCCCATGTGTCTTTTGCCAGTTTTCCTGCCTATGTACTTCCCTTTTAATATCATGTTTCTTTGCAAAAGTCTTATAATACATTTGATTAGATGTATATTTTTTCATTTTCAACATTTACTCTTACTCATCAGTTGCTTCTTGGATTTTATAAATTTTTGTAAAGTGCTGTACTTTCTTAGCAAAATCCCTTTAAGTTTTCATCAATAGAAGTCACAACATCTTCTTGAAGCCTAATATACATAATTCTGTGGAACTTTCGGAGATAATTTTGCACACTTTTAAATGGATAACAACAGGTTAATGATAATTCTAGGCAGTGATAAAAATCATAATACATAAGTAAACTTTACCCTGAGCACTTTTAATCCTGGGCAATGATTAAGCATTTCAGGTGCGTTTGGACAGTCCATCCACCCTCTTCCCTAAGTCGCTGCCTCAAATTAATTCTCAACAAAACACACAAAAATTAATTTTGGGTGCAATCTCAACATAAATAACATCAGTACTGGGTTTGTTGCAACCGTGGAGAAGGCACCCTAGGCATAAAAAAGGGACTACTGTGCACCTTTAGGCAAATTGGAGCTGCATATAATGATGAACCTGCATGTAAGGTGATGAGAAGCAATTGGAGGCTACCCTAATCAAGTCAGTCCTTCAACAATATA
The DNA here is from genome assembly GCA_001517045.1 of Pseudotsuga menziesii. NCBI lineage: Eukaryota > Viridiplantae > Streptophyta > Pinopsida > Pinales > Pinaceae > Pseudotsuga > Pseudotsuga menziesii. The sequence goes on from LPNX010116332.1 coordinate 42,983, forward strand.
CCTCATATAGGTCATATCATTGATGTATCTCAAGATACTGTCAACAACAATAGCATCCACCTTCAACCCTATCACAAAGGATGGAAACCTTGTTTCAATAGTGAAAAAAAAGGTAGGTCGGATTGATTCTTTTATTTTGAAAGAAGGTAGGTTGGATTGATGGTTGTACTCCTAAATTTTGTTGAATATGTTAATCCAACAAAATGGCCATTTTGATTTTTCCACCACTTAATTTAGGGTTCTTCCCCTCGGCCTTTGAAATTTTTTGATGCAATTTATGTAACTTCGATTCTTCAAATTCATGATATAGCAAGCCTTGGGCATACACATTTTGTATGTACCTCAAATGATAGATGGATAGTGTGGCCTACCCCAATACTTAGCTGTGTTGAGCATATTTACAGTAGAAAATATGTTTTTCTCAGACAATGTGGCCCTTTTGAGATTTTTGAGGTCTCTCTTGTTACTCTTACAAAAGTTGTAATAATAATACCATAACTCGTATGAATCCATCTACTTGAAGGGTCATACAAGCTTAGCCTAGTTTTATAGTATTTTAGGCTTCTAACTAGAAGGATATATTCCTTGTCTTCTTAGGTGTCAACAATGTTGAAATATCCATAAACAATCCAAGGAGTTTAAGGGAGTTCATCCACTACCCATCTATGCAAAAGTGAAACTTTATTCAATTTCAATGGTTGCATATATATTTTCTATCCCAACATGTTTCCATTTTAGATTCAACATAATACAAACTAGACTTTATGTGTTGTTAGTTCCCCAATACACAACAACACCAACTAGATAAGATGACACAAGGTTCACTACTTCTTGTTGACCTTCATAGGTATAGCTGAAGATGGTTGTGTTTTTTCAAATATAGTTCAACAAATTCTTCAATAGAAATCTTAATGACCTTCATTTCTTGTAATAAAAACCATCAAGAATATGAAACATATTCCTAATAATAAGGAGCATAATGTTTCTTAGGGGCTAGTTTGACATCTTGAAATTCCACAATGTTACCTTCATTGAGTGAGAGCAGTGACATATTCCATATTATATAAGACAACGCTATCATTCAATACGACTAGAATATCGAAAAAATTCGAGGTTGATGGCCCCTAATGAACATGTGAAAATTAATTGTGCATGGTCTAGAGCTTCTTTGGTGTTTAGAGACACCTATGGGCCTATTCAAAGCTATTGCAACAACATATGACAACTTGTTGGCTTGAATCATTTGGGTTGTTGTAGACTTGTAGTGTTATTGGTGTGAGACTTATTATGAATCACTTAAATCTATCCTCTCCAATGTGATTGTTTACTTGGGAAATTGATCGACCGTGAGGTGCTTAGTTCACTGGAAATTGGGTTAGGTAACACTTGGCCATTAATGGACAATTATGAATCTTATGTTTTAAGCTTTGGGTATTGAAGCAAGTACTAGGTATTTTGATGTCCTCCATTTGTTATTTGAACATTTTATGTCAATTGTCAATGTGTCTGATTTTTGTTTGCCCCTCTTACATTTAACATGAGAAGATGACCTTTTTGGTTTAGACAGTTGGTTAGCTTTAGAATTATTCCCCGGTGTGAGTGATATTTGATGTTTCCTTGCCCTTTTTCCATCCCCTTGGTATACAAAATCAAACGGTTCTTCATATGTTTGTAGCAGATTTCTCTTTATTTTAATGAAGCTCCTAGTACATCTAATAGACTGTTATGTTGGTAGAGACTGTTGAAGATTAAAAAGGTTTAATTTATCCCCAGAAAATGATAGTGAACCTATATGTGGTGTTGAAGAAGCTAACCTCAACCTATTTGATGATGGAGTAGAGAAGGACAAATTCGAGCTTCTCTTCTTGAATACTTCTGCATATGCTTAATAATCTCAACATAGACCAATTGATGCCTCTCTCAAAGAGTCTATAAGAATACAATTTGTTTCAAACCTCAAGTTTGTGAAAATGGCAACAATATCTTACACAAATGATAAGGGAATAATAAAAGATCAACAAGCATTAGTGCCACTTGAAACATAGATCATAGAAACTAATGACAAAGAAGACGATGGTGTTCTTCTTGACAACATTAGGTTAATCTATGCCTCCTTGATGAGTGATCACAAAAGGATAAGAACTTGGGTCGAAGTTGGAGGTGAACCAAACCAATTGCTATTTTTTCTCCAAGTGGAAAGAGAGGAAAGGTCCAAAATCCATTCAAGTTTAATATGGTTGGTTGGAGAAAAATACTTTGTCAGATTGATCAAAGTAAATCACAAGCCATTTAATGCCACCCTATTAAGAAATTGACAAGAGAATAACATAGGATGAACAACATTAGCATCACTTGAAACACATATCATAGAAATTAATGATAAAGAGAAAAGGAAACAATATCTTTAGGTAAGTGTTTTGAGCCTTGTATCACTATATTTACAAGACAATTTCAAAGGATTCATCAAATCATTGAGGAAGGCATGACACAGTTAATTTAAGAGCCTTTTGATTTGTATGGAATAGTATTTTTTGGTTCTTTCTACTATGGGATTGCCTTAGGGTTGAAAATTAATATGGGAAAACAAGTTATCCTTGCCTTATGGTTGAAAATTAATATGGGAAAACAAGCATCATCATGACAAGCTAAAAGGAATAAATCAACAAATATTACAGACTGATATAAATGTATTTAAAACATTGTTTTCATTCCTGAATGTGCCAAGTAGCATATCTAGAAATGTCAGCTCTTCACCACCATGGATTAGATATATATATATATATGATTGCTGTAGGTTACCACTGGGAAATATTCCTCCAAGAATGCATGTAGCAGCTGGTCTAATTTTTTCCGTTATTTTGGTGGTACCTACTTGAAATCTCCGAACTCTGTTCAAGTTAGCGTTGCCTTAGGGTTGAAAATTAATATGTTAATGTTATACCATAAATTACTATCCAATATTGTCTTAAATATGGGGTGGAAAATTGTAAAAATCATATTTCCAAATCAACACTACCTTCTAGGGTTCCATATTCATCTACAAGGCAGAACTTGTGACATGAAGATACATACTAGATCGACATAAAACTGTGTTGCTTTTAGCAGTATGGGTGAAAAGTAGAAGACTAAAAATAAATGATAAGTTGGGGATAATATTCATTATAAAAGGACCTTTGGGTAGGCATAACAGGGCATCAATTCATCCTCCATTGGAGTCCTTCAACGATTCATCTCTCTCCCCTTCGTTCGCAGGTCTCAAAATATTTACTTTGGGAACAAAGTACTCATACAGTTCGATCAAAGCCATCAGATGTGCAAGATCTTGAAAGTAAGGATATTGTTTCATGTTTCACTTTTGTTGTCAAAAGGAAGAGTGAAGAGTTAGGAAGTACCAAAGCTAGTCATTATGTGCACGTGGACTTAATGTAGGGAGAGAAGTCATGTCTAATTTTTTGTTCTTGAATGGGAACAATGATGAAACCACAATAGTGGTTTATAGATGGATATTTAATAACCATGGGAAGATTCATGAGTTAGTCATAAGACATTCTAGTGTAGTGTTGTAGGATTTCCACTATGCAAATAAGGCATTGAATTGATAGTCACAATCCCATTAGTATGATAAATTACAGGAGAGAGAAAAACATCCCTACACAAATATTAACCGAAAGTATGGTTTTGGTGTATCATTTGGAGAATAACATCCTCTAAAAATAGTTGTTATTATGACTCTTAAAGGGTCCTACATGAGATCTGGGCACGTTTAGGCCCTTGAGCTTTCAAGCTTAAGAAACCAGAAACAACAGGTTTGTGCACCCTAGCAATGATGGAAAAGATCATAAAACATATTAGGTAAAATGGATAGTCATCTACAACATCACAACAACATTCATGGGAAAACTAAAAACCACTTACAACCATCAAAAGTAAGGGTTATAACAACAACGAGTGTAGAGTAAAGAGAGAGGAGTGGCCAAGAAAGTGAATAATCGGGGCAATGTAGAGTGGAGAAGTGACCTAGAACTTTGGAAGAAGAGAATAACCAAGATTCCTTGAAAAAGGAACTCATGTCAAAGATGATTTTTGAGGGAAGTGACCAACATAACAACTTCGTATCACTTCTATCCGAAGTAAATGTAGCTGAATGCGAAGAAATGTTATTTCAAGGAGATAGTCCATTAAAGGAGAAACCGTAGGCCGTGTACATACATATATTAGCATAAATTGTAGTGTTATATTTGCTGCATATGCATAACAGTTCGTCTCAAGCTTGGAAATGTTGAAAGGACAAAGTCCAATGGGCACAAGCATACATATGAAGTTTGTGAATGGAAAAATGGCATTTGGAACTCCTCTGAATTAAGTTTGTGTAGTGTTTGTTGTTATGGATTACAGAGACCTATGCATTGTCTCCTTGAATGTAACGAGGACCAAGAGCATTAGACATAGACTCATTAAATATGAAAATATTATTGTTGAAAGGGGGTTAGGCCAATAATAAGAACATTTGCAAATCCAAATACACAACCACCATAATCGCTCCAACATTCTACATGTCAGCATACTTGCTATACGTGATGTATGTTTCTAACATATTTCTAGAGACGTGAAAGCATTGGTGACCGAGCATAGTGCCCATCCATGTATATTTCCAAATCCTTTAGGAACACACATTTATAATACATTATATAAATATTTGTGAGCATATCATAGTGCCCATGTATAACATGATATTTTGTGAGCCTACCTAATACATGTTAGGAAAAGGCAATGCAAACAATAAGTGAGAATGGAGACTTGTATGTAACTAAAAGAGGGGCATACACTAGAATTTTTAGGGCTACCAAATTCCCACACCTATTACCCAAACTCATTCTTGACAAGCTTTTTCTTTAGGAAGTAGGAAATTTTTACAAGTTTTTTGCTTATAAGTCTTTCCAAGTTTTTCGCTATGTTTTTGCCAATTTTTTTTTCGGCCATGGTGCAGGTAGAACCAAACAGGTATTTGTTAGACCTGTCTTCTTTCAGCAAGGGGATTTTGGGAAGGCTAGAGAAAAGTGAGACATCTAGTAGGTCTACAAGGGCTAGATCAACTAGATGTTAGAAGATCAGAAGAAAATTCAATAAACGCATGGAATTTTTTCTCAAAGGAGGGGGTCATGTTCCTATGATGATGGGATAGTGGGAGACATCGAAGTGCCCTTAAGGTACAAACACCTAGTGAAACAATGGGTTCCTAGGGATCTTCCTCAAGTAAACACTAATTTTTGTGTGATTGAGAGGATATATAGAATTGCACCGTCGTCATTGCATGGATTGGGGTTGTTTTGCATAGATGACATAAAGGTTGGATACGGCAGATGTACAGAATTGATGGAGTATGTTGGACCCTCTTACAACTACAGTTATTGGATGTGCCTAGTCCAATATAGATGAAGTATGCGTAGATATGGGTTGTTAGCGAATTATATACAACTGAAAGACAAAGCTCAAAATAAAGGAGCAATGTTGTACATAGACGGAAGGCCAAAAACAACTGGTAATATTGTGGGGTTTATAAACAGTACACAACCGGGGTATACACTTAAGCAACCCAATTGCATATTCGAGTAGCGTGAAGGAAACCATCTCTTTGTATGTGCAATTAAATCAATAGCTGCTGCCGAAGAATTGCTTATTAATTACAATTTGAATTGTGTAGATACAAACATGGTTAGTATGGTTGTGGTACATCCAACAATTTAACCAACCTTTTATTAATTATTTTAACATCTACAAGATTTTTTGTTAGCATATAATTATAATTTTCTACTTTTTCTGGTTTCGTTAGGTAATTTTTAGTATGTTTTTGATGGAGGTTTCTCTCAGGGGCACCTCCCTCTTTGTAGATGTTTGTAGACCTGAGTCAAGGCTGCAGATATACATCGATATTTCCAATGCAATAAATTTAGGAGGGACAAACAAATCTGTTGTTATATATTTTCATTAGTATATTCGGTTCGTTTATATAATGTTATATATTTTCCATGCAGAGCGTTGATTAGGGAAGCCAATCGACTATTGATCAGTCGACTGCAGCATCAGTGCAACAGGAAAACATGAATGTAATTCTCCATTTCAAATAGTTTAAAATAGTAAACATGTATATCGTGTAGCATAATGTTTATTTTGTTATGTTTTTTTTCATTTTTATGTTTGCGTTCATGATGATAATGTTGTCTACCTTTTTTGCAGGTTGACCGGGGAAAGTCCCCAACTGTTGATTAGAGGACTGGAGCCTCGAGGCAACCTATAAACATAAATGTAATTCCACATTCTAAATACTTAAAAAATGTACACATATAAAACACGTGGCATAATGTTTATTTTTGTTATGTATTTGTTAGCTTTTACATATTGCATTCATTGTGATAATGTTCTCTACTTTTTTTGCAAGTGGCTGATTGGGGTAAGTCCCCAACTGTTGATTAGACCACACCCTCGTCTAGGCATCAGGTAATCCTATGAATCTATCATGATAGAAAATTTTTGTTAATATAATTTTTTGCGAACACTATTGCTTCAAAGACTAAGCAATGTTTTATATATTTCTATTGCAGATAGGGGATTCACTTTATGAAACACTGTCTCAACACTATTTATAGAATGAGGTCTCCCAGTTGATGAGAGATAGTGAAACTAGAGGGTCTGCAGACCCATTGAGGGTGCTACAGAAGACTAGGGAAAAACAAAATGAGGAACTAATTCTTTTGACGTTGACAGTTCCACAAACAAAAGAGATCGAAGAAAAGATTCAATTGTTGTTACATAGACGTAAAAAATTGGAAGTAATTTCTCGAATAATAATGTAAATTCATTTAGAACTTTATAATATTTAATTTTATATGCTATTATAATACAATGGTTCGAATTTACAACATGTTATGGAGCTTTACAGTGGTGGTCAAGGCAATGTTGGTCCTAGTGACCAAACCACTGCACATACACCACATAATGCTCCCATATTTTCCACTGAATAGTCAGAAACACGCTCTATGACATCCCTGAGGCCAACAGAGGGTGCAACCGATGCTGCCCCACCCACAATAGATGCTATAGAAGAAGGGGTGGATGCAGGGTTAGATAGAGAGGTGGATGCATTTCCTAGATCTTCTCGTGTCACTAGCACTGGTTCAATAAAGTGTACATTTTTGGTGAACGAAGAACTGGTTCCAATAAAGATAGAGAAGATTTCAAGTGATTATAGATTGTTCAATTTAGTTTTTATAATTTGTGTCTAATATACGGATAATATTTTTTAAGGTTGACTAATGATGGCATTAATGTTTTGTAGGAAATGATATATTTTATAAACATGTGAATGATTTGTACTTGGAGATATTTGGGCCCACCATCCGCACAATGTGGAACAAGCATCCAAAAGCTTTAAAGGATGATTTAACTAATTGTTTGGTTGGTTTGTTCGACAAAGATACCTTCGATACATCGAAGGTCCTATAGAAGGCTGGAAAACATATGAAGATTGTTTGGGATTAGTATAGGGTTCACCTAGAAAATAACCCTACGTATGAGCACCCTCCAATGATTCCATCTATGGAGTGGAAAGCCCCAGTGGAAGATGGAAAAGAGAAGGGCCTAAGAAAATAAGGAAAGATACCACCAAGAACAGGGAGGTATGCAATACATTCCAAAATGTACTGGTAAGCCTTATTATTACTAGTTTTTATATCAAATTTGGTACATCGACTAACATATTTCAACACTTGATTAGGCTCTCGGACACATCTAAGGCCACCAAGGCAAGAATTGAAAAAATTGGCCAACACAAGCTTGGGCCTGGTGGTTACTCGAACTTGGCGGCCCGATATGTAAGTATCGAAAAACCCGAATCCGCATCCAAATATCATACAGATAATTATTTTCATTTTGTTCTGGAAAAAATGTAAAATTAATGACAACATGCAAATATGAAGGCCGACCGGTTCAGAGAATTGCCCAGTGCAGATTACATGAAGCTTGGCTTTGAACAAGGCTTTGACACCGTTGTTGAAAACCGGAGAAGCTTGTCTGGGCATACTGCATGATCTTCTGCTGATCCATCTGGTGTGCAGGTATGTAAAAACTGTATAGTTTAATGATAATTTATTAATTCTCATGCAATTTTTATTTATTTCTGTTTGAGTAGGAAAGTAATGATCCCGTTTATGTCGAGGATGTACATGACTAACCAGACGAAGATCATGCTTCGATTCCTGGTAATGAATTTATTAATATGCTACTGTTTTGTATAGATAATTGCAGATGATGAACATTAATTATAATTCTACACAATCCAACTATAGAGCATGTAGATGCAGATAACACTGAACAGGTTGATCCTGTACAAGATAATGATGACCATGCTGATGTGCCCATGGCAGGTAAAAAAACACATTCGTAATGTTTTTTTAAATGAATTACTCGTATTTATAAAATATAAATATATTACTGAAATATTTTGACATTATTGCAGAAATTCATTGCCCCTCGCCGGTTGTTCAACCTTGCGAGTAGACTAGTAGGGAGACGAAGGATCAGATTCCAGAAGATGTGACTCTAACTAAATATTTAAAGAGAAGAAAAGTAAAAAGGAAGTGACTAAACAAATTTTGAGTAATTCTTATTTATAATAAAATTTTTTACATGGTTTTTCCCTCTGTTTCATGAATGAATGGTTAAATGAATGCTTTAATGAATGGTTTACTGATTTTTTTTATCTGCCATTGACTAAATGAATGGTTTTTTCAGCTGTTG